>LNAC01000199.1:2316842-2340775 GCA_002007465.1 Ailurus styani | reverse complement strand
GGGGCTGGGCGGGGCGGGGCGGTGGGCGCGGGTGACTCGGGGATAGGGGCTGGGAGGGACCCCCGTGGAAGAGGGCGCAGGCGGGCCTCGGTCGAGCCGCCCCCCGCCCACCCCCGGAGTCGCGGGAAAGCCCGGAGCCGAGTTCGCCAAAGGCTCCCTTTTTTGGCCCCAGTTCGGTTTGTGAGATTCTAGGGCCCGCCGCGGAGTAGTGGGGACAGAGCGTCACGGCTGGGGACTTTTAGGAAGGACTTGGGCTTCTACCTTCGGGCATAGAACCATGGCCAAAGGCAGCGGAGTGGTGCCCCAGGCGGTCTCAGGGTAGTGAGCCTGGCGGTGGGATTCCCGCCTCGCAGATCTGGAGAAACTGCCAGAAGTCTGCGACGAAGCCTCCTTGCAAGAGTGCCCCAGAGGGGGCGCCTGGGTGGCTCAGTGGGTTAAAGCCTCTGCCTTCGGCTCACAGCGTCCTGGTATCGAGGCCCGCATCGGGCTCTCTGCTCAGCGGGGAGCCTGCTTCCTCCTCTCTCTCTGCCTACCTGGAATTAACTTCCTTTTTCTTTTTTCTCTCTCTGTGTCAAATAAATAAATAAATAAATCTCTAAAAAAATTAAAAAGAAAGAAAGAAGTGCTGTTTAAAAAAAAAAAAAAGAGTGCCCCAGAGAAGGCAGCCTGGGACAGCAAAGACGTGACAGCCGCCCCATCAGACAAAGACACTGAGATTTATTTAACAGATCCTTTAATTAATTAAATTCAGGAGAGTTACTAGTATCTAAGTGGCTCTGTGATGCTTAAGGTAGTGTTTATGAGATCAAAAGCTTTAGATACTGACACATAAAATCCGTTCATGGATAAACTGGAAGCATCCAGGATTCACTATTTAAGGAGTATGACACGAATGATAAATTAGCTCCTTGCAACATTGGTGGAACTCTCAGATGCTTTGGGAGCAGAAAAATACCTTATGTCCTGAGGACAGTTGGGAAGACTTCACTGAGGAGGTGACTTTACTTTAGGGTGCACATACTTTTCCGAGCTCCTCCCAGGACTTCATAAGATTGTGATCCTCAATTTTTTGTAATTGGGACTCTTATTCTCTTAAAGTTAGAGGACCCGCAAAGATCTTTGTGTCTGTGTGTGTGTGGGGCGGGGGGTATTGTATCTACCCATATGGATATCAGTAGATAACTATAAAACAAATTTTACAAATATTTAGTTAATTAAAAGTAACAATAGCGATTATGGTAAGTGAAGTAAGTCAGACAGATACTGTATGATCTCATTTATATGTGGAATCTTAAAACAACAAATGAAAAAAACTCAGATACAGAGAAAAGATTGTGGGTGGGGGAAGGGTGTGGAAATGGGTGAAGGGGGTCAAAAGGTACAAGCTTCCAGCTCTAAAGTAAGTCATGGGAGTTTAATGTACTGCATGGTGACTATAGTTAGTACTGCATATGTATTTCAAATTTGCTAAAAGAATAGACCTTAAAGATTGTCATCACAATGAAAAAATTATACGGTGATGAATATTAACTAGACTTACTGTGTTGATTATTTCACAATATATAAAAATACTGACTCATGTACATCTGAAACTATATGTTATATGTCAGTTGCATCTTGACAATAAGTAAAAGTAACAATAATAAACCCATTATGTGTTACCATATATATCATTTTTATGAAAAATAGTTTTTCAAAAAAAGAAAAGACATCATTTACATTGTCTGACTTAGTAGAAGACATTCTAGTTCTTGTATCTGTTTCTGCATTATGTCTATTGTGATAATTTATTTTGGCTGAAGTATAGGAAGAAAATCTCATAGAGAATTTTGGAAAAAGGAGGACCCGAGGGACCCTCTGAATAGTTCAGGGACTACAGTTTTATTATAGCAGGCTTCTTAATGTACAAATGAATCATTCAGGGAATTTTTTAAAATATAGATTCTGATTCAGTAGGTCTGGGGCGAGGTCTGAGATTGTGTATTTATTTTTTTATTTATTTAGATTGTGTATTTATAACTGGTTCCCAAGTATTGCTGAAGGTGCTGGTGGAGTCTATCTCCTTTTTATAATGTAAATTATTAAAAGGAAAAATAGAACCTGGCCTGTTAAATTAGTAGAAGTTTATTTTTGTTCAGTCCAGGTTTCCTGGTCTTTATAAGGGGAAAAATGGCCAATTTATTCAGTAAATTTTCTTGGTCTTCAAGAAATGGATGTTGGATGTTCCAGCATACTGGCTGTAAACTGTTTTGATTTTCTTCCGCATATTCTCTCTTGAACACTTTTTTTTTTTTAAGATTTTATTTATTTATTTCACAGAGGGAGAGAGATCACAAGGAGGCAGAGAGGCAGGCAGAGAGAGAGAGGGGGAAGCAGGCTCCTTGCTGAGCAGGGAGCCCGATGCGGGCCTCCATCCCAGGACCCTGAGATCATGACCTGAGCCGAAAGCAGAGGCATTAACCCACTGAGCCACCCAGGCGTCCACTCTCTTGAACACTTTTGACTGACCTGAAAAATCTTTATTTTTTCTGGCACTTCTTTCACTCTCTAGGGTCTTGGTGTATTTTACTAGAAATATTCCAAAGGTTTCCTTAAGGTAATATGGGATATAACATTTTAAGATAGAGGCAGACTGGAATATATTTTCCACCCTGTTATTTCTAATTATGTTGACAAATAATTCAGTGTTTCAGAGCACCAGTTTCTAGTCTTGGCACAGTTTTTTCCCAAGGAAAAATTCCAAGTATGGAAAAGCTATATGGACAAACGTATGCATTATAGTATTATTAACACTAGCAGGAAATTGGAACCAATCATTTTGCTACAGGATTTATTTTCCTTTAGTTTTCGCTGTTCATGGTCATGCCGCTTGGAAGACTGAAGAGGTAGACCAGACCTGCAGAGTGGTGGGCAGCAAGGCAAGGTTTACTGAGCCACAGTAAAGTTTATTGAGTGATCTACAAAGGTCCTGAAGAGGGAGGGGACTTAAAGGAGGGGACCTGAGAAGGTTGCCGCCACTGGAGTTTCTAAGCCTTGGGGTTTTTATGGGCTAGTTGGAGGGCTGCTTAATCTGATTAAGCCTCCCCCTTCACCTGTCATCCAGCCAGGTTTTTTTGTCACATGAGAAAGGTTGAAGGCCTCCTTCCACAGTGGTGTAAAATCCTTTGAAGGGTGGTTTCCTCTTAAGGCGGGGTCCCCTTGTCCCTGCCTGCCTTTCTTTCAACTATCCTTCATCAATTTCAATTATGGGATAAAGTAAATTACGGCCTGTCCATTTGCTGTAGCAGTATAGTGGTATGCAAGACCCCTGCATGTCCTGGTGCTGTTACCTCTGACTTCATCTGCTACTGTTCTCACTCAATCCACATTTGGCATCCTTGCCCTTTCTAGAACATGCCAGGTACCATCCTGCCTGACACCTTTTTTTTTTTTTAAAGATTTTATTTATTTGACAGAGAGAGAGATCACAAGTAGACTGAGAGGCAGGCAGAGATAGAGGAGGAGGCAGGCTCACTGCCCAGCAAGGGAGCCCGATGTGGGACTCGATCCCAGGACCCTGAGATCATGACCTGAGCAATGTGGGACTCCATCCCAGGACCCTGAGATCATGACCTGAGCCGAAGGCAGAGGCTTTAACCCACTGAGCCACCCAGGCGCCCTAATTATTTTCTTGTCCTAAAATTCTTCTACTCCAGAAATCTGCTTGGCTCTCACCTTGAGGAGTTTGCTCCAATCTCATTTTTCTAACTTAACCTACCTTTATTGCACTATTTCCATACTGCAGCCCTGCCTTGTCCCAGACACACACTCTGATCCTTGCTCCACTTTTCTTTTCCATAGAACTTATCACCTTCTCCTTTATTTTATAATTCGCTTCTTTACTGTATTATTTATCATCATTCAGTCTCCCCTCCTAGAAATGTGAGCCTGAAAATAGGGATCTTTATTTATTTTGTGCACTCTTGTAGCCCAAGGTACCTGAGCAGTGCCTGGTAGGTAGTGGGTACTCAGAAAGTATGTGTTTACCAAATGAATGGATGAGCCATTAAAATAATAATCTGGATGACTGAGTAGTAACCATGAAGGCAAAAGGCAGATTTAAATATAAAAATTGTAGTATTGGGCGCCTGGGTGGCTCAGTGGGTTAAGGCCGCTGCCTTCGGCTCAGGTCATGATCCCAGGGTCCTGGGATCGAGGCCCACATCGGGCTCTCTGCTCAGCAGGGAGCCTGCTTCCTCCTCTCTCCTCTCTCTCTGCCTGCCTCTCTGCCTACTTGTAATCTCTCTCTCTGTGTCAAATGAATAAAAAAAAAAAAATTGTAGTATTACATGTTCACAACCAAAGATTACCATTTAATAGGCATCTCAAATTATATTAATAAACTCCACTAAAAGTTGCATATAAAAGGTAAGCCTAAAGCAAAATGACAGAAAATGCATATTAAGTGTATTACTTAGCTTATGCTGTCATAACAAAATGCCATAGACTGGATGGCTTAAACAAATTTATTTCTCATAATTCTGAAGGCAGGGTAATCAAAGATCAAAGTGCTGGGCAGTTCAGTTCCTGATGAAAGTTCTATTTTTTGCTTGTGGATGGCTACCTTCTCCCTGTGTTCTCACATGGCCTTTCCTTTTGTGCACACAAGAAGAGAGAGAGCTAACACTCTTCTTATAATGCCACAATCCTCTTAGGTTAGGACCACACCCTTATGACCTCATTTAACTAAGTACCTCTTCAAAACCCTCTTTCCAAATACAACCACAGTGGGAGTTAGATTTTCAACATGTATTTGGGAGTGACACAATTCAGTTCATAGCATTAAATAAAAATACGCTAAAACAAAATAATTCATTTCTTGCTGGGGGGGAAGGTTGAGACAACCTAATTGCCGATAAACAAAACTGCCTTTTAAACAAAAACACGAAGAAGGAGGAGAGGAGGGGGAAAGGAAAGAGAAGAGAAAAAAACAAAAAAACAAAAAAACAAACAAAAAAAACCCCCCAGGGTCTATCTAAGGGAGAGAAACTCCCAACAGAATTTAATGCAAAACAGAAAAACAACCTTTGTTTCTGTGCTAACCCTTACAGAGATTCAAGGACTTTTTTTTTTATTTAGACCCAGGTTGCCTTTAATATACCAATAACATCCCCATAGTTTATATCTTACACACCTTCCATTTCAAATTGTATGATTCTGAATGAAATATTAATTTGGATTCTGGAAACAATGTTAATATTATCTTAAACATCAGTGACATAAAAACATATAAATATTATTCTATGGTGGTATTTGAGTTTTATGTAATTTAATTCACATCATGTGACAACACTATTTTACCTCAGCTTAGACCTGTGGTTAGTCCTAGGCACGATGTCTCATTATGGGTTTGGAAGTGAGGAGTGAGTTGAATAAAGACAAACTACTTGATCTCATCTAGAAGAGATAGATAGTATCAAAGGTGGTAATGCTCAAATTTGAGCAGGTCTGTCAAATTTCAGTCTTTCTACCTACCTCTGTAGTGTGTGTGGGGGGGAAGTCAGTGTTTTTCCATGTTCAATAGAATTAACCTTCCATGTTGCTTAGTGGCATTAATTTGGATATGAAGAGTAAGAACTCACTTAATTTTCTTAATGTATGTGTATATTTTTAAGATGTTCTCATTCTGGAGGGGAAGAACGTCTAGAAACTCCTTCTGCTAAAAAATTAACAGATATAGGAACCAGAAGAATCTTTTCTTCAGAACATGACATTTTCCGGGAGAGTGTAAGGAAGTTTTTTCAAGAAGAAGTGATTCCTTACCACACAGAGTAAGTGGCACATTTTCCTTTAAAGAAATATGCATAAGGGGAACAATAAGAACTTACTTCCTAGATAATGCTGCAAGTTGTTCTACAGAAAATATACTGTTAATTGCTCTATTAACATTTTGCTCTCTTAACTGTAATACTTAACTATATAACCATAAACTTAAGAATGCTTAAGAATCCTGGGATTCTTCAGTTAGTCCAAAGCTATTTAAATAAATTTTAAAATATACAATTAAAAATAAGAAAATTTTGCAACTTTGCAACTTATTCTAAGAGTAGTAATTTGAATACCCTTAGTGTCAATTAAGTAGTTAAATAGTTAGTTACATTTTTTTTTTCTGCTTCATCAGTGAATTAAAATACATAAAAGCTCAATAGGCGGGCATAATGCAAATCTTGGTTGGCAATTGGCCACCTTAAAGTATTTTTACTACTGGATGAAATGTTTATTGATTTTTTTTTAAAGATTTTATTTATTTATTTGACACACAGAGAGATCAGATCACAAGTAGGCAGAGAGGCAGGCAGAGAGAGAGAGAGGAGGAAGCAGGCTCCCCGCTGAGCAGGGAGCCCGATGTGGAGCTCGATCCCAGGACCCTGAGATCATGACCTGAGCCAAAGGCAGAGGCTTTAACCCACTGAGCCACCCAGGTGCCCATGTTTATTATTAATTGATTAATTACTGATACCTGCTTTGTTGACCAAAAAACTGTCATTTCTGTGAAAATAGAATTTTGCTATATTTCCAAAGTTCACTCACCGTTAGTACTTTATGACAATTAAAATGTTTTTAAAACATTGTTGGGGGACACCTAGGTGGTTTATTTGGTTGAGCAGCCCACTCTTGATTTCTGCTCAGGTCTTGATCTCAGGATCAAGCCCTGCCCCCAATCGGGTCTACACTGAGCTTAGAGCCTGCTTAAGAGTCTCTCTCTCTCTCTCTCTCTCACCCGCCAAACTCCTCCCCCTTCCCACTGCTTGTACACTCTGTCTCTCTAAAAAAAAAACCAAAAACCTTCCATTGAGATTTTTATTAATGCTTTCTCAGTAAAAATGACCAAAATTAGCGAAACTTGATATCATCACTAGTCTTTGGTGAAAAGCAACTTTCTTAAAAAACAAAAGAAGGGCACTTAGGTAGTTCAGTCAGTTAAGCATCAGACTCTTGATTTCTGCTCAGGTCATAATCTCAGAGTGCTGGGATCAAGCCCGATGTTGGGCTGCATGCTGAGAATGGATCCTGCTTAAGATTCTCTCCCTCTGCCCCTCCCCCCACTAACATGTGCATACTCTCTTTCTAAATAAATAAATAAATATCTTTAAGAAAGAAAGAAAGTAGGAAAAAGTTTCACTTTAAGAGAATCTTATTGCTTTACTGATTTGAAACTTTGTTCCAGAAAAATTGTTGGTGAAGATTTGAAGTAAAAATGATGGAAGTTGACAAATTTTAGGTTAATGATAAAAATATTTCCCAAGGTACTTTAGGCAATAATTACATCAAAACATACATGATAATCAAATGCTTTTCTTTTAAAGTTTCTTGAAGTATCTGTGTTTACCTTTAATCAGCATCTTCAATATATATATATATATATATATATATATATACCTCATACTTACTATATCTAACTACCACTTAAAAAAATAAAACAAAAACAAAAGTTCTGAGATTGATTATCTCCGACTTGCCATTTTTTTCCTCATTATGCCATTCTCATTTTTGAAGAAGAAAAGCAGAGGTTGCACAATCTTATGTAAGTATCTAATCTTTCCAGAAGTTCATTTGACAGCTCAGCTGCAAGATGTCTTCTTCTGTTGTTCCTACTTACTTAAGATTGCCTGCTCTTGTCACCTTTTACATGTGCTCATCCTGGTAAGTTCAGCACTTTAAGGAAATATACAGAGGGCAGTTGCCTTTACAGGACAGTTGGACAAATTCCCATGACTATGTGGCACAACTTAGATTCCATCCTAAGAGTACCAGCCAAGATGTGAGAGACTGTACCCATGAATATCAATGGATGTAATTTGCAGGTCCAATGAATAGTCAAGGGAGAAGAGAAGTGGCACATAAGTAAGGAAGAAAACAAGGAGGAGAAACAATAAAAGAGTCAGATGCAAATAGAAAGTTATGGCCAATGTCAACAATAATTACTTCAAATTAAGGGAACATTCCTGCACAATATCATTCATAAGTTCAAATTATGACCATTAAAATAATATGAAAAAAGGCTTTTTGATTTTAAAATGTTTGTTGTTTGCAGATGGGAGAAAGCTGGAGAAGTGAGTAGGGAGCTTTGGGAAAAAGCTGGAAAACAAGGACTGCTCGGTGTCAATATTGCAGAGCATCATGGCGGTGTTGGTGGGGACCTTTATTCGGCAGCTGTTGTTTGGGAAGAACAGTAAGTATGCAGACATTGGAAGTGGAGTCTTGTTTATTAAGCACACTGCTCACTTTTCTGAGAAGATGATATATTATGCTTTCTAATCTTATAATATTGAGAACAGTGTAAAGTATGAATGAATAAACCCTTCATATAGTCTTGTGCATTTTTTTTAATCTGGGAAGGTAGGAAAATGCCCTATTAAATTGTTAAAATATGTGCTGTTGAAAATTAAAGAGATCGCTTCATTTTTAATTGCTTCTTGTTTACTTCTTTTAAAAAACTATTTGGGAAAAAAAACAGTTGGAAAATATTTCCATCAAATATACATAAAGTTTAATGTATAAGAAGAAATAAAGATTTCAGTTGATGAATGGGCACAGGATTTGAACCAACAGTTCATCAAAACAAAATTCGAATAGGTTCTTTTAGATGAAAAAAGTTC
The DNA here is from genome assembly GCA_002007465.1 of Ailurus styani. NCBI lineage: Eukaryota > Metazoa > Chordata > Mammalia > Carnivora > Ailuridae > Ailurus > Ailurus styani. The sequence goes on along the minus strand of LNAC01000199.1, from coordinate 2,332,136 downwards.
ATCCTTATCACCAGTCAAATGCAAATTAATTTAACCTGGAGGTATCATTTTGAGTATTTGCAAAAGTTGGTGAAAATTCAAAATCATAATATGCATTGCTGACAAGGTTGAAAATGAGATACTCATGCTATTAGTGGCATTATCAATTAGGACAATCAGTACTTTGAGAATTCAAAATGTGGGTACATATAAAAAATTGAAAATATTTCTGCTTTTTTTTTTTTAAAGATTTTATTTATTTATTTGACAGAGAGATCACAATCAGGCAGAGAGGCAGGCAGAGAGAGGAGAAAGCAGGCTCTCTGCTCTGATGCGGGCCTCGATCCCAGGACCCTGGGATCATGACCTGAGCCGAAGGCAGAGGCTTTAACCCACTGAGCCACCCAGGCGCCCAATATTTCTGCTTTTTGATCTAGGATGCCACTTTGGGGATTTATCTTAAGGAAATAATTTTATAGAAAAAGAGGAGCTGTGTACAGAAATCATTGTCATGTTAGCTTATAGTCCTCCAAATATGGAAGCAATCTAAATACCTGGTACGGGGAGAATGAATAAGTAAATTCTATTACATAAACAATTTTGAATAATTTACAACTATTTCAGATGATTGTTTGACAACTGTGTTAAAAAGAAGGACTTTTTCATGTTGCATAATTTAAAAAAATAGTTAAGTATAAATTCACACCATGACTGCAACTATGTTAGAATATATCCTTATGGTGAAGGTAATTTGCCAAAATGAAAATAGTTTCTATGTTAGGGTAATACCACTGTAGGTGATTAATACTTTGAAATGTTTTATTTTCTAATTCGTTAGGTAAGTAAGTATTCATGGAGCTCTGTTAGAGTACTATTAATTGTGCTAGAGCCAGAAATTAAAAGATTAATAACGACAAAGAGAAAATCTTCAGGAACTTCCTAGGTTTGTGCAGAGACAGGCTATTACCATACAATGTGATAAGACTTGATGATTTGTTGTTGCTTATTATTTGTTGTTGTTTAGCTAAAAATCAAAAAAACTGAAAGCAGAACAAAATAATCATTTTGTGCTTTAAATTTTCTTCTTTTCTCTTTAAGAGCATATTCGAATTGTACAGGCCCAGGTTTTAGTCTTCATTCAGATATTATCATGCCCTATATTGTAAAGTATGGCTCAGCAGAACAGATCAAGCGCTTCATACCCCAAATGACCAGTGGGAAATGTATTGGTGCCTTAGCAATGACAGAGCCTGGGGCTGGAAGGTAAATCAGCATTCCTTTGGTTTTAAATTTTTGGAAGCAGTGCCCAACAGCAAGTATTTTCTTAGTACTTACTTCATGCAAGGAGGAGTATGAAGATGAGCACAAGCATAATTTACAACCTCAAGTAACTTCAAACTCCAGTAGGAAAATAAGGCCTTATCGTATGTGAGTAATAATAAAACATTATAATATATGCTGTTTTGAGATATTAATATGAAGTAAGGCAAATAAAATGGTAGGATATGACTTGAATTTGGAGCATGGTGAATTTGGATGTGATGTGACATTCACATGATAATGTCCAGAAGGCTATTAGAAATAGGGATTTGGGGTTCCTGGGTGGCTCAGTTGGTTGAGCGACTGCCTTCAACTCAGGTCATGATCCTGGAGTCCCAGGATCGAGTTCTGAATCAGGCTCCCTGCTCAGTGGGGAGCCTGTTTCTCCCTCTGACCCTCCCCGCCCCCTTATGCTCTCTCTCTCTCTCTCATTCTCTCCCTCAAATAAATAAATAAACTCTTTAAAAAAAAAAAGAAAAAAATAGGGATTTGGAACTCTGGAGGCAGACTGGGGTGCAAAGAATTGGAGCAATGGGAAGGAATAAGATCATTTATTCAGTCATTTGAAGGTTACTTACTAAGTGCCTTTAATGTGCCAGTTACATGGTGGTGAACAAAACAGATGTGTTTATTGTGCTTACTGAGGAGAATGACAAGAAACACATAAATAAATAGATCTCTAAATATAAATTATGATAAGTACTATGAAGGGAACATGGTGCTATGCTAGAGACTAATGGAGCATGTGTGTTGGGAAAGGGAAAAATGAATTTAATATGAGTGCCAGAGAAGGCCTTATAAAACGTGGTTACATATAAACTGAGATGTGACAGCTTTGCAGTATAACTTAAAGTCAGGAATTGTGATACTTCCAGTTTTGTTTTTTTTCAAGATTGCTTTGGCTGTTCTGGGTCTTTTGTGAATCTGTACAAATAGTTAGGATTGTTTGTTCTACTTCTGTGAAAAATGCTGTTGGTATTTTGATAGGGATTGCATTAAATCTGTAGATTGCTTTTGGTAGCTAGTGTAAACATTTTTTTAAAGATTTTATTTATTTACTTGACAGAAAGGTCACAAGTAGGCAGAGAGGCAGGCAGAGGGATAGGAGGAAGCAGGCTCCCTGCTGAGCAGAGAGCCCGATGCGGGACTCGATCCCAGGACCCTGAGATCATGACCCGAGCCGAAGGCAGACACTGTAACCCACTGAGCCACCCAGGCACCCTAGTATAAACATTCTAACAATACGTTCTTTCATTCCATGAGCATGGAATGTCTGTCCATTTCTTTGGGTTGTCTTGACTTTTTTCATCTCAGTATGGGTGTTTCACTTCTTTGGTTAAGTTTATCCCCACATATGTTATTATTTTTTATGTAGTTGTCCATGGGATTATTAATTCCTCCTTCTGCTGCTTTATTATTAGCGTATAGGAATGCAGCAGATTTCTATACATGGATTTTGTATTCTGCAAATTTACTGAATTCATTTATCAATTCAAGTAGATTTTTGGTGGAGTCTTTCAGGTTTTCTGTATATGGTATCCTATCATCTGCAAATAGTAAGTTTTACTTTTTCCTTACCAATTTGGTTGCCTTTTCCTTTTTGTTATTTGGTTGCTGTGGCTGGGACTTCCAGTGGTCAGTAACCTTGTGTTGTTCCTGACCTGGGGGAGAGCTCTCGTTTTTCCCCATTGAGTATGTTCACTTTAGGTTTTTCATATACGTCCTTTATTATGTTGAGATATGTTCCCTCCAGACCTACTTTCTTGAAAGTTTTTATCATAAATGGATGTTGCATTTTGTCAGATGCTTTTTCCGCATCTTTCGAAACAATCGTTTGGTTTTTATGCTTCCTCTTATTGATGTGACATATCACATTGATTGATTGGTGAATATTGAACCACCCTTGTATCCTGGGACTAAATCTCACTTGATCATGGTGAATGATTTTTTTAATGTGTTGTTGGATTTTTTAATTTATTCATTAGAGAGAAAGAGAGAGAGAGAATGAGCAGGGGGGAGAGGCAGAGGGAGAAGCAAACCTCCCACTGAGTAGGGAGCCAAATGTGAACCTTGATCCCAGAACCTGGAGATAATGACCTGAGCCAAAGGCAGACGCTTAACCACCTGAGGCACCCATTCATTTTGCTAGTATTTTGTTGAGGATTTTTACATCTATTTTCATCAGAGATATTGGCCTGTAGTTCTTTCTCTTTTTTTGTGGGGTGTCTATCTAGTTCTGGTGTCAAGGTAATACTGGCTTCATAGAATGAATTTGGAAGTGTTCCTTCCTCTTTTATTTTTTGGAATAGTTTGGGAATAACTCTTCTTTAAGTGTTTCATAAAATTTGTGAAACTGACTGGTCTTTAACTTTTATTTGTTGGGAGTTTTTTTATTATTATTATTGATTCAATTTCATTGCTGGTAATTGGTCTGTTCAAATTCTCTATATTTTCCTTTTTCAGTTTTTGTAGGTTGTATGTTTCTAGGAATTTATTCATTTCTTCTAGGCTATCTAATTTGTTGGTGTATAATTTTTCATAATATTCTCTTACAATTGTTTCTGTTTCTGTGGTGTTTGTTATTTTTCCTTTCATTTATGATTTTGTTTATTTGGGTCATTTTTTTTATGAGTCTGGCTGGAGGTTTATCAATTTTGTTGATCTTTTCAAAGAATCGACGCTTGGTTTCATTCATCTGTTATATTGTGTTTTTTATTTATAGTTTCCATAGCATTTATTTCTGCTCTATTCTTCCTTTCTTCTGCTCGTTTGGAGTTTTGTTTGTTCTTCTTTTTCTAGCTCCTTTAGGTGTGAGGTTAGGTTATCTATTTGAAATTTTTCTTGCTGCTTCAGGTAGATCTGTACTGCTATACACTTCCCACTTAGAACCACTTTTGCTGCATCCCGAAGGTTTTGGACTGTTATGTTTTCATTTTCATTTGTTTCCCTGTCCTTTTTGATTTCTTCTTTGATTTCTTGGTTGACCCATTCATTGTTTAGTAGCATGTTATTAACCTCCATGCATTTGTGCTCTTCCTAGATTTTTTCTCATGGTTGATTTCCAGGTTTTATAGTACTGTGGTCAAAAAAGATGTATGGTATGACTTTTTTTTTAATTTTATTTTTATTCTTTGCCCAAGGGGTACAGGTCTGTGAATCATCAGGCTTACATCTTTCACAGCACTCACCAAAGCACAAACCCTCCCCAATGTCCATAACCCATCCACCCTATCCCTACCCTCCCACCCCCCAGTAACCCTCAGTTTGTTTTGTGAGATCAGGAGTCTCTTATGGTTTGTCTCCTTCCCCATCCCATCTTGTTTCATTATTTTTCCCTCCCTACCCCCCACGACCCCCCCCCCTGCCCCTCAAGTTCCTCATATCAGAGAGATCATATGATAATTGTCTTTCTCTGATTGACTTATTTCGCTCAGCATAATACCCTCCAGTTCCATCCATGTCGTTGCAAATGGCAAGATTTCGTTTCTTTTGATAGCTGCATAGTATTCCATTGTATATATATACCACATCTTCTTTATCCATTCATCTGTTGATGGACATCTAGGTTCTTTCCATAGTTTGGCTATTGTGGACATTGCTGCTATAAACATTCGGGTGCACGTGCCCCTGAGGAACACTACCTTTGTGTCTTTAGGATAAATACCCAGTAGTGCGATTGCTGGGTCGTAGGGTAGCTCCATTTTCAACTTTTTGAGGAATCTCCATACTGTTTTCCAGAGTGGCTGCACCAGTTTGCATTCCCACCAACAGTGTAGGAGGGTTCCCCTTTCTCCGCAACCTCGCCAACATCTGTCATTTCCTGACTTGTTGATTTTAGCCATTCTGACTGGTGTAAGGTGGTATCTCGCTGTGGTTTTAATTTGTATTTCTCTGATGCCGAGTGATGTTGAGCACTTTCTCATGTGTCTGTTGGCCATTTGGATGTCTTCTTTGGAGAAATGTCTGTTCATGTCTTCTGCCCATTTCTTGACTGGGTTATTTGTTTTATGGGTGTTGAGTTTGAGAAGCTCTTTATAGATTTTGGATACTAGCCCTTTATCTGATATGTCATTTGCAAATATCTTCTCCCATTCTGTCAGTTGTCTTTTGGTTTTGTTGACTGTTTCCTTTGCTGTGCAAAAGCTTTTAATCTTGATGAAGTCCCAGTAGTTCATTTTTGCCCTTGCTTCCCTTGCCTTTGGTGAGTATGGTATGACTTTGATCTTTTTGAATTTGTTGAAACTTGTTTTATGGCCTGATATGTGGTCTATTCTGGAGAATGATGACTGCCTTAGATCCAGGGTATTCTGGTACTAGCCATGTGATTGTGGGCAAAATCTCTGAGCCTCAATGTCTATATCAGTGATACTTATTTAATAGGATTATTAAAAAAAATAGGATCATTGTGAGGGTCTGAATTCTTGGTAATACTAAATAGTGTATTTTAAAACCATTTTTATTTATTTATTTTTTTTTTTTTAAGATTTTATTTATTCATTTGACACAGAGAGAGAGAGATTACAAGTAGGCAGAGAGGCACTCAATGTCTATATCAGTGATACTTATTTAATAGGATTATTAAAAAAAATAGGAATGCGGGCCTCGATCCCAGGACCCTGGGACCATGACCTGAGCCGAAGGCAGCGGCTTTAACCCACTGAGCCACCCAGGCGCCCTAAAACCATTTTTAATGGTGATTGCTGTGAAAGGTGTAAGCCTGATGATTCACAGACCTGTACCCTTGGGGCAAATAAAAATATAAAAAGAAAATTAAGGGCACTTGGATGGCTCAGTGGGTTAAAGCCTCTGCTTTCGGCTCAGGTCATGATCTCAGTGTCCTGAAATCGAGGCCTGCATCGGGCTCCCTGCTCAGCGGGGAGCATGCTTCGTCCTCTCTCTGCCTGCCTCTCTGCCTACTTGTAATCTCTCTCTCTCTCTCTCTCATATAAATAAATAAAATCTTAAAAAAAAAGAAAACCATTTTTAATATTTCATATTTTCCATTAAAAAGTTTGTTTTTAAACCACAAACTGAGTTGTGTCATTACCCTTACTACCTTTGATCTGTCCCTATATAGAAGAATTACTTTAATAAGCCATGTACAGACTTTATGAACTAATATTTCATACTATGACAAAAATTATGTTATAATACAATAGCACACAGCATTAAAATGTTTTTTATAATCATCTCTCCTTTTACTGAAAACCAAACTATAAGTTTTTGTCATTTAACTCATCTTTCAAACAGGTGGCCTTTTTTCCAATGTCAGGTGTCCCCAGGATCACCTCCAGGTTCAGTGATTGGCTAGAAGTCACAGGATTCAGCTTCTAATTGTATTCACCACTATATTTCAGTGAAAGAATACAAAACAGAATCAGCAGAAGGGAAAGTGTCATGGACTAAAATTCATAGGAAACCAGGGGCAGCTTCCAAGAGCTCTCTTTCAATGGACTTCCATAGGACTTGTTTAATTCCTTTAGCGGCAAGTTGTGAGAATAATTGTGGAATGTTATCTTCCAGGGTAGCTCATTAGACACTCAATACCCAGAATTTTTTTTTTCTTTAAAGATTTTATTTACTTATTTGACAGAGAGAGAGAGAGATCACAAGTAGGCAGAGAGGCAGGCAGAGAGAGAGGAGGAGGCAGGCTCCCTGCTGAGCAGGGAGCCCGATGAGGGGCTCGATCCCAGGACCCTGAGATCATGACCTGAGCTGAAGGCAGAGGCTTTAACCCACTGAGCCACCCAGGCGCCCAATACCCAGAATTTTATTAGAAGTTGGTCACATAGACACTGTTTGTCTAGTATGTGACAAAAACTGAGATTCCCAGAAGAAAAACAAGTTTTTAACATAAATCATTATTTGTTCAAACAGTTTAGGTATAGTGCATTACTCTTCTCTGTTCTGGGAATGGTGGGAGCCCTCCTGCCAAATTCGTAGATGCCAACCAAAAGCCAAACTTATAATCAGCCTTTCTAAGGATAGCAGCCCGAGACCTACTTATTTATCTCTCAGAGAGAGAGAACGGACACAAGCAGGGGAAGAGGCAGGCAGAGGGAGAAGCAGGCTCCCCAGTGAGCAAGGACTCCATCCTAGGACCCTGGGATCATGACCTCAGCCGAAGTCAGAGGCTTAACCAACTAAGCCATCCAGGTGTCTCATTTGAGTGCCTGTTATGTTCAAAGTCGTACGCTAGGTGAAGGGCATATACACTTGATATACAGCATGTCCTCAGAAGATTTGAGTCTCGTAAGTGGGTTAGGCAAGAAAGATAAGCTCTTTTTAATGAATCCCTGAAATATAAGATAAATGCTCTAGGAGAGCGTGTTCTTTTCCTATGGTTTGTGTAACAAATTACCACAAACTTGGTGGCTTAAAAAGACAGAAATTTATTCTCTCACAGTGTTGAAGGCCAGAAGTCCAAAATCAGTATAAATTGGCCCAAATCAAGGTATCAGTAGAGCTACACTCCCTCTAGACATTCTAGGGTAGAATTCATTCCTTGCCTCGTCCATTTCCGGTGTCTGACACCATTTCTGGCTTTGTGATCTTACCATTCCAACCTCCGTCCGTGGTCACATTGCCCCTCCTCTTCGTCTGTGTAATCTCTGTCTGCCTCTTTCACAAGGACATTCACGTTTAAGGTCCATCCATCAGATAATCCAAGATAGTCTCCCCCTGTCGAGATCCTTAAATTAATCACTTTTGCAAAACCCTTTTTCTATATATGGTAATACTTCATAGGTTCCAAGGATTAGGATAAGTGATGTAGACTCTTTATACATGATGGTATTCATTGCAGGGTATTTACAAAAAATTGGAAACTACCTAAATAGATTGTTTTAAAAAATCATGATAAATCTATACAATGTAATTCTATGCTAGTGATAAAAAAATGATCTCATAGAAAAGTATTAGATATTATTTGGAGGTCAAAGGCATATAGTTTTATAAAAATACATATATGCGTGTATCTGTTTCCATTGAAAAAATGACGGAAGGATGTATTTTTAGAAATGTTTATTCCAGGAGGTAAAATTGTTTTCTTTATTTTTTTATTATTTTTATTTTTTAAATGTTTTTTAAATATTTTATTTATTTATTTGACAGAGAGAGAGAGAGAGAGATTACAAGTAGGCAGAGAGGCAGGCAGAGAGAGAGAGGAGGAAGCAGGCTCCCTGCTGAGCAGGGAGCCCAATGCGGGGCTCAATCCCAGGACCCTGGGATCATGACCTGAGCTGAAGGCAGAGGCTTTAACCCACTGAACCACCCAGGTGCCCCTAAAATTGTTTTCAATATATATATTTTTTGGTCTGGAATATTGTCCGTCTTTTCATAGTTCAATTGTGAATATTTGTTTTTTATATATTTCAAAAAATAATCTGTTCCACTTTTAGACCAGGCTTGTTAGAGGAAGCATTTGAGATATAGTCTTTTAAATAACTAAGTTTTACACTTGATCTTAGCTAAGAGGCCGAGAAGTGATTGAATAGCTAAGTTTTGATCAATAGAGGTAGAGGAAAGAACCAAGGTGAATGGAGGCAGGCAGGTACATGGTGGCAAATAATCTCAAATATAGTGGGCTTTGATATGTCATCTGAGTCTAATTTGGAGGTCTTGAATGCTACTTGGAATTTTTATGCTCTATAAAAGCTGGCTAGTTTATATAATCTTAATCATAGACATTTGTATAATTGGTTTAGAATACGATACATCAGATGTGATTTTTCAGTTCATTTGTTGTAAGTGTTCCTAATATTAGAAGTCGGTTTTTATCTGGTATAAAGTTTGAGTTATCACATTATAGACGTACTTATGTAAGATCTTTCTGATAACTTAGTTTTTACCAACTGAGGAATTTCTTTTTGTTATTCTTCACTTTTTTCCAATTATAGTGATTTGCAAGGAATAAAGACAAATGCCAAAAAGGATGGAAGCGACTGGATTCTCAATGGAAACAAGGTGTGTAAAGAGAGGCTTCCACAGCCCTTTTCTCCTGAGTCACGCCATGAAAAACTGTCTCAGCACTTACTCATTGTTGAGTCTCTCAGATCTATGGATTCAGGGGAAGAATTGAGTTACTTAAGTTTTTTGGTTTTGTAAGAATTTTGCAGCATTTGTATTACGTGAGATCTGTGCCTCTTCTATGTTCCATTTGTCATGCTGTCCCCACTAAGACGGCAAATGTTTTAGCTTCCAAACAGCCCTTCTCAAGCCACAAAAGAGGAAGGAAAGGCTTGTATTATCCAAATATGAGACAAACAATAATTAATAAACTTGATACTCATGAAAAATTGGGGATAAGATTTTCTTATAAATATCAAGAAGAGTTTCAGAAGTTCTTAGGAGAGAAAGATATCTTTGATAGAATTTGAGAGCCCTTCAATCCTGAGAGTCACATCAACCCAGATACAATTGGAAAGGCCCCCAATTAAGATTGCAGACAGGCTTAGGAGTAAATGTGTCCCTTAGAATCTAATATCACCAATGGCAGAGAATTTGTTTACCTAAAGCTGTGTCTGGTATAAATTCAGTAAATATTTATTGTTGATTGAGTGTTAAGTGAAGGAAAAGTGTTTATTTTTTACACAAAGGAGGTCTTTCCAAAAATTGTTTCAAAGCCTATTGAAGAACCTAATTATGTTTGTTTTCTTTGAAGTTTTTAAAAAAATTTCTTATTAGTTTTAGACTGATACCCTCGCATTTACAAAATCACAAGTTTGAGTGTTATACTGTCAAACTGCTGTAAAATTTCGCAAACACTCTTGATTTCTGTACACTGTCAAGGACGAAGAGCAGTTTGTGGGCTGACACTGGTATGAAGAACACATTTTGAGTAGCCCAGGTCTAAAGACCATTCCATAATCTAGTTGTTATAACTGAAAAACAATATCTGTGGTGTGAAATAAATTTGGAAAATGTGTGCAACTTCTCATTCTTTGATATTCTGATATACATTGTGAACTTCTAAAAGTTGCAGTATGACTTATGCCCTAGGAAATTCTCTTCATAAATTATCTTGAGTCACTGGTGTTTCTCCAAACATACTTGAAGAATTTTAGTCTAAATTATTCATCCTAAGGATAATAATAAATATGTGCTTATTCCAGTATATGATCACTTAACTCTGCCCACAGAGGGCCACAGAAGACTAGCCTATTTGGTCAAAAGTGAAGTGGGAACCCTTTCTCCTATGACTCCAGCTTTCTAAGTAGGTCTTCTGTGCAAACCACCCAGGAAAGCACCCCTGACTACTTCCAGATTTCTATTAGACATAACAAAAAATTGAAAGGAAGCAAAAGTAAAGGAATGAGTAAGTAAATTTAGTACATCAAAAAGATGACCTAATATGCACCCATTAAAGCATTGATATGAAGTTTTTAATGGTATAGAAAAATAATTACATTAAGTGAAGAGATCATATTAACATTTAAATGAAAATGCATATAGATTTCAACTATGTTAAAAGAAAAAAGACCAGAAAGGAAATTCATAATGCTACCTGTATGATGGACTCATGGAGGACTTTTTTTTCCTTTTTCTTTATCACAATACACTATCTATATAACATCTAAAATGACTTTATGTTATAAGCTTTTAATACCAGAAAATAAAAAAATAAAAAATGATGGCCTTCAGTAGGGATACTCCCAGCCCTATTAAAATTTTTGACTGTCATGATTAGGAAAGAAATTGAGAAAGTTATAATTTTGTAAGAAAAGGACATCAGTCATGGGGGAAATACTCACCTTCTGTCAGACTATTGCAGAAATGGTTCAGAATCTATTAACAGTTTTCCATAATTATGTCCCAAGAAAAACTGTTAAAGAACTCCATTCAATTTTACCAAATTGAAATCAGTGTTAAAGTGAACAGTGGTTGCTCTGTGAACAGTTCCTCCTTTCCTTTCATTCTATTGTTTGTCTTTTTTTTAAACATAGTTCACTTTTTTTTTTAAGATTTTATTTATTTGACAGAGATCACAAGTAGGCAGAGAGGCAGGCAGAGGGAGAGAGGAGGAAGCAGGCTTCCTGCTGAGCATGGAGCCCGATGCTGGCCTCAATCCCAGGACCCTGAGATCATGACCTGAGCTGAAGCAGAGGCTTTAACCCACTGAGCCACCCAGGTGCCCTGTCTCGTGCTTTTTCTGTCTCATTCTCTTTCTCTCTCAAATAAATAAAATAGTTTGTCATTTTATCATTTTTATAGATAATTCTGTTTTAATTTGGATAGGACATAATAAGCTCTGTTCATTATTACTTATAATATTAATTGTGGAATGAAAATGTACTGGCTTCATTCTTTGAAGCACTGGGCTGTTTTCCTTGTGCTCTTTAATAACCTCATGTAGGTTATTAACACTGCAAATACTTGTGTAGTGTACAAAGAGAGGCATAAAGCTTGTCTTGTCTAGTTTAGTCTTCTTGAATATAGTTTCTGCCAGTCATGACTTATACATGAATCTGATTTATTGTGGAGCGTCACAGTGTATTTGGGGTTTGCAGGTATTCATCAGCAATGGGTGTCTGAGTGACATTGTGATTGTAGTGGCAGTCACAAATCGTGAAGCTCACTCTCCTGCCCATGGCATTAGCCTTTTTCTGGTGGAAAATGGAATGAAAGGATTTATCAAGGGACAAAAGCTACAAAAAATGGGACTAAAAGCCCAGGTAAGTCACAATAGAAATTATTAATTATAAATAATTGAGTTTACTCAATTATGATTATAGAACTATGTGGTTCTCTAAGTTTGATGTATGTATATCAAATCATACCCTCTTATGCCAAATTCCTAAAATATGCTTTCCAGAAATGGTAAGAGATTTATTCCATTTATCTAACTGTGTCTCTTTCTGTTATCCAGCTGCAGAAGTGAATCAAGGTATTTTGAGTATCTGCTTCAGAAATGGCAAAATTAATTGTATGTTAATAGGCCTTCTATTAAATTGATTGAAGAAAATTATGAAATAAGAGGAGAAAATATTTTTCTATTATTTGGTAATTATCTGGTATTTTTTTCATTACCGAAAAAGGAAAACATGTTTTACTTAATATGCATTAGAAACCCTTAGCTCTTGGTACATGTAGAACTGGACAGGAGTGGAGCTAGAATGACAGCGTGTTGTGAGAAAGCCACGAGTTTCTGGAATCAGGTGAATCTGGGTTTGAATACCTGGTTTACCACCTCCTCATTGTAGTCATTATCCACTCCAACTTGGCTTCCAGTTTGTTTTGTTCTTCTTCTTGTTTTCTTAAATAGAAATAATCATCACATCATTGGTTTGTTGGGAGATTTAAATGAAATAATTCTGTACTGAATTGTGTGATCCCTTAGGATACTGCAGAATTATTCTTTGAAAATGTCCGGTTGCCAGCTAGTGCCCTACTTGGAGAAGAGAATAAAGGCTTCTATTACCTCATGCAAGAGCTTCCACAGGTCAGAATTATTAGAGTCCGTCTTTTGATTAGCTAATGAAGTCAAATGAAATAACACAGAACTATGGAAATTCACATATAAAAAACTTGTGATACAGCCAGTCATTTGAGTATAACTTAAGTTGTCAAAAAACAGAAAACAAAACAAAACTGAGTTTTGTAGGCTAGATAAGCAAATAACTAAACTCAGGGATATCCAATCAAAGCTTATAGGTGAGTAGGGAAATTAGATATTTCATGGCTGTGATACCCTCTTAGAATGATTTTATTTTATTTTTTATTTTTTTTTAATTTTTTAAAAAGATTTTATTCATTTATTTGAAAGAGGTAGAGAGCACAAGCAGGCAGAGCTGCAGGCAGAGGGAGAGGGAGAAGCAGGCTCTCCTCGGAGCAGGGAGTCTGATGCCGGACTCGATCCCAGGAGCCTGGGATCATGACCTGAGCTGAAGGCAGCGGCTTACCCGACTGAGCCACCCAGGCACCCCTTAGAATGATTTTAGCTTCTTAACTACAAGTCAAGAATTCTTAGCTCCTTATAAGGACCTGTCATCCAAAACATTTGGCAGGATTTTTTTGTAATACCTGAGAATCAAAGGAGAAAGTTGTTGAATTCATACCCCATAAGGTCAGCCCTCAGCCCTGTGTTTTTGGAGTGTGCTAGCTGAGTGTCATTGAGCCTCACATACTAGCGTATGAGCATAGGTGCATTTGCCTAGTAACTGCCTCAGCTTGGGCTAAACATGAAATTGGGGACAAGGCAAGAAACACTGCCACAGAAATAGAATACAGAAATTACCAGCAAGATGGATTTAAAGTGGCTCTGGATACTTTTGCACTAATAGACAGAATTTAACCCGTACCCTTTAAGATGTTGATTTTCATAGACTGATGAGGACATGTAATGTGTAGAGATCAATAAATGAAAATCAATTTCATAGTTCTCATAGATGAATGATGAGAAGGAATGAAATAAATTATGTATATATCTATAGGTAGTAAAGACAGTCATTTATAAAAATAAAGGATTTGTTTTAGAGAATTACTATGGATATGTCAAAATATCCTTATAAATCTCTGTGGAAGCATTTTCTTATAGAAGTAAGAAATTAATTTTTAGGAGTTTTATAAAGATTATGAGATTTACTATCATTGAAATCATGTGAAAATCACTTGTGGAATTAGAATGATGCTTAAGACCTAATTTTGAATTATAGGAAAGGCTTCTGATTGCTGACTTGGCAGTTGCAGCCAGTGAATTCATGTTTGAAGAAACCAGGAATTACGTTAAAGAAAGAAAAATTTTTGGGAAAACAGTTGCACATATGCAGGTAAGCTTGTCATCATAGTTTAGTGTTAAGTGACATCAATCTAAATATGAATATGGAGTAATTCTCATAGAGGTAGTATTAGAATCCATGGAGGTGGATAAGACCATTTAGGGAAAAAGTAGAGAATAAGACAAGAGGTTCTAGGACAGAGTCCTGAGAAAAATGCAGAATTTACAGGTAGAGTAGGAGGGGAAGAACCTGCAAAGACAACAGAGAATGAATGGCTAGAAAGAAAAAAGCAAATCAAGCAAGTAGTGTCCCAGGAGCTAAGAGGAAAGATTTCAAGTGAGCAGGAGTAGGGCCAACAGCACTTAGAGGGAAACTAAGATGAAGGTCAAGAGTGCCCGTTGGAAGATGAATGGATAAAGAAGATGTGAGTGATAGATAGATAGGTAGATAGATAGATAGATAGATAGATAGATAGATAGATAGATAGATAATGGAATGGATATCACACACACACACATATATACACACATAGGAATATTATGCAGCCATCAAAAAGATGAAATCTTGCCATTTGTAGTGATGTGGGTGGAACTAGAGGGTGTTATGCTAAGTGAAATAAATCAGAGAAAGACAATTATATGATCTCACTGATATGTGGAATTTAAGAAACAAGGCAGAGGATCATAGGGGAAGAGAGGAAAAAATGAGAGAAGATGAAACTAGAGAGGGAGACAAACCATAAGAGACGCTTAATCATACAAAACAAAGTGAGGGCTGCTGCAGGGGAGGGGGATAGAGGGATGAGGTAACTGGGTGATGGACATTGGGAGGGTATGTGTTGTAATGAGCACTGGGTATTATATAAGACTGATGAATCACAGACCTGTATCCTTGAAACAAATAATATATTATATGTTAATTGAATTTAAATTAAGAATAATAATTTAAAAAGAGTGCCCACTGGACATAGTGGTAGGGAAGTTATTTCTTTTTATTTTTTATTTTTTTATTTTTTTAATTTGTTTTTTAAATTTTTTATTCTTTGCCCCAGGGGTACAGGTCTGTGAATCATCAGGCTTACATCTTTTTTTTTTTTAATTTTATTTTTATTCTTTGCCCAAGGGGTACAGGTCTGTGAATCATCAGGCTTACATCTTTCACAGCATTCACCAAAGCACAAACCCTCCCCAATGTCCATAACCCATCCACCCTATCCCTACCCTCCCACCCCCCAGTAACCCTCAGTTTGTTTTGTGAGATTAGGAGTCTCTTATGGTTT
>LNAC01000199.1:2098891-2314029 GCA_002007465.1 Ailurus styani | reverse complement strand
GGTAGGGGGTAGGTGGGGTGGAGGGTGAGGGTTAGTGTTTGGTATTTGGTGCTTTGGAGGCCGGTATTGTTAAATGTTCTGTAGTTCAGAGATAGGTTGGTAGAGCGACTAATTGTCTCACTCAAAATGCCAATAGTCTCCCTTTAAAAAATAGTGCTATACACATTTGTTCCTTTTTGTTTCTCTGAGCAAATATGTACTGATTGCCTTCGAAAGGTTGTATGCTGAATATAATTTGATAGGTATGATTCTGAAAATACACACTATAGGCTCCTCCCAGCACGAACTATTACTCTGTGACTTTCCGAACTTTACCCAAAGTCCTCTATAGGCATACCTAGAAAACATTGCCGGTTCTGTTCCAGAATATTGCAGTTAAGCAAGCCTAATAAATTTTTTGGTTTCCCAGTGCATATAAAATTTATCTTTATAGTATACTATGGTCTATTAAGTGTGCAATAGCATTATGTCAAAAAGGTGTACTACATATGGGACACCTGGGGGGTGAAGTCAGTTAAGCATCTGACTCTTGGTTTTGGCTAAGGTCTGATCTCAGGTCATGAGATTGAGCCCCGTGTGGGGCTCCGCACTCAGCGTGGAGTCTGCTTAAGACTCTTTCTCCCTTGTCCTCTGCTCCTTCCCCCTGCATATGTGCTCTCTCCCTCTCTCTCTCTCTCAAATAAATAAATCTTTAAAAAAAAATAAAAGGTGTGCATACCTTTATTAAAAGATACTTCATTAGGGTGCCTGGGTGGCTCATTCGGTTAAGCGTCTGCCTTTGGCTCAGGTCACGGCCCCAGGGTCCTGAGATTGAGCCCCGCATCGGACTCCCTGCTCAGCAGGAAGCCTGCTTCTCCCTCTGCCTGCTATTCCTCCTGCTTATGCTCTCTTGTACTTGCTCTCTCTCTCTGTCAAATAAATAAATAAAATCATTAAGCAAAATACTTTATTGCTAAAAATGCTAGCCATCATCTCTCCTTCAGCAAGTGGTAATCTTTTTGCTGATGGAGGGTCTCGCCTCAGTGTTGATGGCTGCTGACTGATCAGGGTGGTGACTGCCGAGGGTTGGGTGGCTATGCCTTTTTTTTAAGACAACAATGAACTGTACGTGTTGTGGTGGGCACTGTGTATTGTATAAGACTGATGAATCACAGATCTGTACCTCTGAAACAAATAATACATTATATGTTAATCATAATAATAATTTTAAAAGGACAACAGTGAACTTTGCCACATCAGTGGACCCTTCCTTTAACAAAAGACTCTCTGTAGCATACGATGCTGTTTGACAGCATTTTATCCACTGTAGAACTTCTTTCAAAATGGTAATCAGTCCTTTCAAACCCTGCTGCTGCTTTATCAGCTAAGCTTATGTAATATTCTGAATCTTTTGTTGTCATTTCCACAATCTTCTCAGCATCTTTGCCAGTAGACTCCATCTCCAGAACAACCACTTTATTTGTTCATCCATAAGAAGCAGCTCCTCATCTGTTAAAGTTTATTAGAAGATGCAGCAGTTCAGTCTCATCTTCAGGCTCCACTTCTGATTCCAGTTCTCTTGCTCCTGCCACCACATCCACAGTCACTCCGTCCACTGTGGTCTTGAATCCCTCAAAGTCATCCAGGAGGGTTGGAATCAACTTCTTCTAATACTCCGATTAATGTTGATATTTCAACCTCTCCTATGATTCATGAATGTTGTTCGTGGCATTCTTGCAGGAGAGGGTTTCACCTTACTTTGCCCAGATCCAGCAGAGGAATCACTATCTCTGGCAGCTACAGCCTTACGAAATGTATTCCTTAATTAATACAACTTGAAAGTCAGAATTTCTCCCTAACCCATGGGCTGCAGGATGGATGTTGTGTTAGTAAGCATGAAAACCACATGATTCTCATGGTCCATCTCAATCAGAACTCAGGTGATCAGGTGCATTGTCAACAAGAGGTAATATTTGAAAGGAATTTTTTTCTTCTGAGCTCAGCGCTGGGTTTAATGTATTCACCAAACCAACCATGTTGTACACAGATGTGCTGTTATCCAGGCTTTGTTGTTCCAGTTCTAGAACATAGAGTAGATCTAGCATAATTCTTAAGGACCCTAGGATTTTCAGAATGTCCAATGAGCATTGGCTCCAACTTAAAGTTACCAGCTGCATTAGCCCCTAGCAAGGAAATCAGTCTGTCCTTTGAAGCTTTGAACCCAGACAGACATTGACTTCTGCTTTCTAGCCATGAAGGTTGTAGATGGCATCTTCTTGCAGTATAAGCCTGGTTCATCTACACTGAAAATCTCTTGTGTAGTGTGGCCACCTTTGTCAATGATCTTGGCTGGAATTTCTGGATAATCTGCTACAGCTTCTGCACACTAGCTGCTTCCACTTGCCAGTCTATGTTATGGACACGGCTTCTTTCCTTAAACCTCACAAACCAACCTCTGCCAACTTCAGACTTCTTCAAATTCCTCACCTCTCTCTGTTTTCATAGAATTAAGGAGAGTTAGGGCCTTGCTCTGGTTTAGGTTTTGGCTTAGGGAAATGTTGTGACTTTTTTGATCTTCTATCCAGACCACTAAAACTTTCTCTATATCATCAATAAGGCTGTTTCACTTTTTTTTTTTTTTTTTTTTTATCACTCACATGTTCGCTGGAGGAGCGCTTTTAATTTCCTTCAAGAACTTTTCCCTTGCATTCACAGCTTGGCTAACTGGCACAAGAAGCATAGCTTTCAGCCTGGTTTGGCTTTTGACACACCTTACTCAGGAAGTTTAATCATTTCTAGCTTTTGATTTAAAGTAAGAGGCATGGGGCGCCTGAGTGGCTCAGTGGGTTAAGCCTCTGCCTTCGGCTCAGGTCATGATCCCAGGGTCCTGGGATTGAGCCCCACATCCGGTTCTCTGCTCAGCGGAGAGTCTGCTTCCCCCTCTCTCTCTGCCTGCCTCTCTGCCTACTTGTGATATTCCTGTCAAATAAATAAAGTCTTTTTAAAAAAATAAAATGAGAAGCATGTCACTCCTCCTTTCACTTAGACTTTTAGAGGCCATTGTAGGGTTATTAATGGGTCTCGTTTCAGTATTTTTGTGTCACTGGGAATAGGTGAGGCTCAAGGAGAGACGAGAGAGAGGGGAACGGCTGGTCAGTGGGGCAATCAGAACATACACGTTTATTGATTAAGTTTACCATCTTATATGGGCGTGGTTTGTGGTGCCTCAAAACAAGAATAGTAATATCAAAGATCACTGATCACCATAACAAATATAATGATAATGAAAAAGTTTGAAATACTGTGAGAATTACCAAAATATGACACAGAGACACAAAGTGAGCAAATGGTATTGGAAAAGTGGCACAGATAGACTTGCTCAACACAGGGTCACCACAGACCTTCAATTTGTAAAAAATGCAACGTCTGCAAAGCTCAGTAAAGCAAAGAGCAAGAAAACAAGGTATGCCTGTAATAGCTTTTGCTTCTGAAATCCAGCCACCAATTTCGTGCCTTTAGCCCTATTATGGATACTATAAAAAGTGAACCTTGGGGAGCCTGGGTGGCACAGTTGGTTAAGTGTCCGATTCTTGGTTTCAGCTCGAGTTGAGCTCAAGCCCCGCGTCGGGCTCCATGCTGAACGCAGAGACTGCTTAAGACTCTCCCCCTCTCCCTGGCCCTCCCCACCCTGCACACATGCTCTCCCTCTCTCTCTGAAATAAATAAATAAAAATCTTTTTAAAAATTTAAAAAAATAGGGATGTCTGGGTAGCTCAGTCAGTTAAGCATCTGCCTTTGGCTCAGATCGTGGTCCTGGGGTCCTGGGATTGAGCCCCACGTTAGGCTCCTTGCTCAGCGGGGAGCCTGCTTCTCTCTCTGCCTGCTGCTCCCTGTGCTTGTGCTCACTTCCTCTTTCTCTCTCTCTCTGACATAATGTATAAAATCTTATAAAAATTAAAAAATAAAAAATGAATCAAATAAGCATGTTTCCCATCTCCTTGGAAATCTACATCTCCTTGTATGGAATTCACATTAAATTACAACAAAGATGACCGTGATATTACCCAAATTGTCTAGAACTCAGAATGTTAAGTCTGATTTGACATTTGACCATGAATGAAATAGGAAATTGGTATAATGCTTTCCCATAGAAGAAAAAAAGTGTATATGTATTTTATTAACATATATACTAAATAAATACATATATTTTGATAGGAAAAAGAGAAGAGGCAGTTTCAATCCTTTCCAAATCCTTTCAAAAGGATTTTATTATTGCCTCCTTTCAAAGGTAGTTTACCAAAAGGTCACTAGGTGGCAGTAGCATCGCTTCCACTGGTATACCAGGGCTACCTGTAGTTTGGTTTCCTGAGTAAAAATATATGTATGTTCTCAGATTTCTGAGATACTTCTTTTTTTTTTTAAGATTTTATTTATTTATCTGACAGAGAGAGAGAGACAGCAAGAGAGGGAACACAAGTAGGGGGAGTTTGAGAGGAAGAAGCAGACCCCTGCTGAGCAAGAAGCCCAATGCAGGGCTCGATCCCAGGACACTAGGATCATGACCTGAGCTGAAGGCAGATGCTTAATGACTGAGCCACCCAGGCACCTCCCAGATTTCTGAGATATTTCTTCTAATCTTTCTGTTTTATTGAAATAAGTATCTTTGAATAATATTTTTGTATTCAGTCTAGGAATGTATTCAGAGAAGGTGAACAGCTAATATATTGCTTACACCTCCTATCCTAGAGCCGGGTACACTATCATTCTAGTTATTAAAATGAAATAGAAGACCTTTAAACGTCATATTATACGTAGACAAATGTCATCTTATGACCATTTAACTATTTAGTTTCCTTCCTTTCTCTATGTTATCCTCAAATTTTGAACATTTGGGGCTTCTCTGCCATTGGGGTATATTCCACCAAAAAAATCATATTCTTTTTAGGATGGAGACCTATCATACTTCAGTGGCAATTATTATAAGATTTTCATTTCCTTTCATTCATACTCTCCATATTTGATGTCAAATCTTATGATTTTCTAAGGATTAGATAATAATCAGGTAAAATTCAGGTATAAATAATGATAGTGACTCATTATTGCATTGTTTCTATGTGCCAGACACTGTGCTAAATGAATTGTCTCATTTTTTCTTCACAGCTCTCTATATAATAAGCATTATATTTACCCTCATTTTATAGATAAGGAGATTAAGGCATGGAAGGGTTAAACAATTTTCCCAAGATAACACAGATATTATAACTCCAAAACCTACACTCAACTCATACACTAGTTTTACTACCCAGAAATTTAAAGTAGATAGACCTTTTTTTCTTTCCCTACTTCCTTCACCCATGGGCAATGAAGTGAAAATTCAATGTTCTTTTCTAAGACAAGCTTTAGTTATTTCCTGTGTGGTATGTTCTTGATTGTAAGAGCACAGAATATTACAAGCAGGAATAGGAGAGGAAAAAAATAGCACTTCTTCTTTACATTCCTCCAAAAAGTAATTGCCCAGT
Source organism: Ailurus styani (assembly GCA_002007465.1). Lineage (NCBI taxonomy): Eukaryota > Metazoa > Chordata > Mammalia > Carnivora > Ailuridae > Ailurus > Ailurus styani. Next base: position 2,308,531 of record LNAC01000199.1, on the reverse strand, counting down.
TCTTAAGACCTTGAGTGGGGGGTTAATTAACTATAAAATTAAATGGCCAATCTAAGATGTTATATTTTGTATTTGAGTCATAATATATTAGAGTACAATTAATGGTGTTTAAATGGGGTATGGGCTAATAACCTCTCCAAAGTGTATTCCAGTTCCGTAATTCTATGATTCAAAGAGTTATGTCATTCAGAACTCTAAAAGATACTCTGATTCACTTAGTAAGTTTCGAGGATTTTCTTTTTAAATGCTAGCTGCAGTATTATCTATTAGCAATTATTAATGAGTGTTTAAAAATATTGCTACAAATGTGTTGATCATTCACAAGAAGCACCTTGCTAATAATGTGTGGTAGAGGTATTAGCCACCAGGCATTACAGAATAATTTCTGAAAGCCTGAGACAATGTCTGGAGTGAAGAGCCAAGACAAAATCTGTACAGTAACACCCAATGTGATGCCAAGAATATGCAAATATTTAATCTCTTTATCACCAGAGAGTGAATTATATATTCTTGGAGGCATTAATTTCTTCAAACCTGTGGACTTCACTAAATGAATTAAAGCAAGAGTTCCAAATGAAGCCATCCAGATCTGAAATTTAACTTCAACTTCTGGAAGTTCCCAGCATTTCCAGAGAAATGGCTCTCATGTGAGGGAATTGGGCTTAGAGATCCTGATTCTCTCACATTGTAAATAATGCATAAATTCTCAAGTGTGCCATCACAGTGGGGAGATGGCAAAAGTATCTTAAGAATTGTCTGATTGTCCGGGTACCTGGGTGGCTCAGTCAGTTGGGCATCTGACTCTTGATTTTGGCTTGAGTCGCGATCTCAGGGTTGTGGGATCAAACCCCACGTTGGGCTCTCAGCAGGGAGTCTGCTTGGGATTCTTTCCCTCTCCCTCTGTCTCTCTCCCCTGCACGCGCACATGCGCTCTCTCTCTCTCTCTCAAAGAAAAAGATAATTGTCAGATTCTTGCTTGTTTTCCATTGAAAATAAGTGTCATTGAATTAAAGCAGGAACAGGCTTGGAGGGAATATATACTCATCTGTTTTCAATGTATAGAACAGTATTTCCCCACTTATTTTCATTTCTTCTTCCATCTTTAGGTTTCTTCTGAGTAATCTTGGATGTGTGGGGTGGAAGTAGGAAACTTCGTGCTGACTAGCTGGTAGAGATTTGGCGTAATTAAATATAAATGAATAAAAAGGGAGATAAACGGTGTAAGGGAAAGAGTGAGAGGGGAAGAAGATTTTGATGCGACCCAGCATGTTCTGAATCAGAAGCCAGGATGCAGAGGTGGAAAAAGTGTAGTGCCAACCTTCCTACTGCTTGGTTTTGGAACCATTAGGTCCAGTCATGTTGTCTGTTTCTAGAACAGGATGGTGTAAGGCCAAGGGAAAGGCAGTCAGCTGGAGTTTTCACTGAAGCAATAGTTACACTGATACACCTCTGAGGAATCTGTGCCTCATAGTGCCTACTCCTTCTGACACTCAGGTCTTACCTGGGCCTGGGTCTTAATTATGTTACTTTTCTACTCTTTTCTGGAAATGGAAAGTACCCAAACTCTCCCCACCACAATGATGCTAAAAGGTTCAGTTTTGTGGTTTGAGAGCCAATAGGAAGCCAATAGGAATAGCCAATAGGAATGGCAGGGCCAACATTCTCTCGAGAATTTAGTCCCTAAAGCCTTCCTTCTGGGGACTCAGTCATGGCTTTGAACTTGCCAGTGCAGAGGAGAGGCACATTAATTTCTAGTTTGAGTTTAACTATGCCACCTTTGTCACTAACTTCCACGCCTTTTATTAGCCACAGCAAAGATCTCAGTCCTGAATTCCATAGAATGATCAAAACTCTGTTCTATTTGAGTTTCCACAAGGAAGACAGAGCCAGCTGACCATAGCTGGGCCTTGAACCTAAGAGGTCAACTAGAATGGTGCATATTTCGGGGAGTTACCCAAAGTGAATGGCTAGTATGTCAGATCCAAGCCAGTTTCCCGAAGGAGTTTCAAGAGTTGGTGCCAAAGAGACCAGATGTAAGCTCAGAATTTCAAGGTATGAGAGCCAGGAATCTGGAATATATAAGAAAATTTGATTGAAGTGAAAGCAGTCAAAACACTTGAGAATAGAGAGAATGATTTTGAAGGCTACTATCGGTTGTCTGTGACCAGCAGGAGAAAATATGATGTATTTACACTGGCCATTCCAGATCATTCAGTTCAAGTTAGAGACTAGCTATTGAGAGGGATAAGAGGAAGGGTCGAGAGACTTGGAAGACGTTGGATGGTACTGGACTCTTATCTCTTGAGTGCTCTGATACTGTTATTCTACATTCTGTAGATCTAGATTAAATACTTTGCAATATAAAATAATGTCTAATAAATATTTTTAATGTTGTCCTTCTAGCTTGTTACTTTATTATTTTACTCCAAGACAAAGAAGCAGAATAGAGAAATGTGTATACTTAATTTCATTAATAGAGACAAATTCTTTATTTATTTATTTATTTATTTATTTATTTATTTATTTATTTATTTGACACAGAGAGAGAGATCAGATCACAAGTAGGCAGAGAGGCAGGCAGAGAGAGAGAGAAGGAAGCAGGCTCCCCGCTGAGCAGGGAGCCCGATGCAGGCTTCGATCCCAGGACCCTGAGATCATGACCTGAGTCGAAGGCAGAGGCTTTAACCCCACTGAGCCACCCAGGCGCCCGAGACAAATTCTTTATAAAAAGAAGAAAAAAGGACAAATTCTTCATGGATTTAGATTCTGGTGTTTTTAACAACTGTGTTAAAGGACTACACCACCAGATGGTGCTCACCTATTAAAGCCATGCTGTTTTTCAAGCAGTTTCCATAAATGGTCTAAATTTTTTAATCTAAAACATGAGATGTTGTTTATGTATGTATCTCTTTTTTTAATCTTTTAGTACAGGTTTTTCTAGCAATGAATATAGTGGGTTTTAAATTTAAGCTATTTAGTTTAACATATGCCTCTTTTGGAGGAAAAAAAAGAACTGCGATTCCACTTTTGTTTTGCTCTAAAGATCTATATAATTTTTGATATGCTAGGTGACTAAAAATATGCTCTTGTGTATGCTCAATTTTTTTCCTTTCATTTCCTTTAAACTCAAGACAGTGCAACATAAGCTAGCAGAATTAAAAACACACATTTGTGTAACCAGAGCTTTTGTGGACAGCTGTCTCCAGCTGCATGAAAAGAAACGTCTGGACTCTGCCACTGCCTCCATGGCGAAATATTGGTATGCATGCTTCAGTAATTAAAATGTGGTGTTTGCACAGACTGTTACGGAGTTCTTCCAACTTTAAACTCAGCGTTGAGGGTCTTAAAGGAAGAAGGCTGTGAAAATAAAAACTAACAGTAAGAACCAACTTAAAAAAAAATGCTGGAAGTTCCCATTAAGCCTTTATTATAATGTGCTAAAAATTACTCAAGTCGATTTAACTTTTAGCTTGCTATTGAAAATATTGAAATTATTAAATGTTGAAAATATTAAGATACTGAAGAAGGGTGACTGATTAGTTCCTTCAAGTACTAGTTTAATTTCAAATTATCTGACAAGTGGCACTGTAATGAGACCAAACAAGAGCAGTAAGACTTAGAAATCTGAGATTGAATCCTAATTCTTTCATTAAATAACTATAATTAAATTTAATTCTCTCTGGGCTAACATTTTGATATCTGTGAAATGAGTAGACTGCACTGCATTTTTCTATTTAAAGTGTTGTCCATCTCTAAGAAAAGTTTCTGAAAAATTGATTGTCCCATCAAATGTTGCACATGCTCTATTAAATGACAGGGAAAATGTCCTATTAGGCTTGGAAAGACTTTTCATTGGTATTAAAGATGAGTAGCAATGGTATTAAAGATGTGTTAATTGAAAAGAGACTCCTATAAGGCTTTTGTGTATTTTAAGATGCAAGAACATAGTTTAAATCAGATTCTGGAAATGGGTTTGGTTTCCTCTGTTTTAAAAACAAACATTCTCACATCTCATTAGCCCAAAAATAACCTAGAAAAAATTCCTGTCATTATTCATTAACTTGTGTTCAGTTCAATCAGAAACAGAATGGGGAAATATGCAGGATAGTTCTTTATGTAATGATTCCAAAATAATAAAACTGCCAGGTTGAAGTTGATGTGGAATTACTAGGAACTTGTACTTTGGGGGAGACATTTTACACTTATTTTTATAGCAAGTTCTTTGAAAAAAGTGTACAATTTTTTTTAGATAATTTTAGAAAAAGATATTCAGATAGCTATTGACCTTATTGTTCTTTGAAAATACTGAGTTTAAAGACATACTGTTACTTCACATAGAAGCAGAGGAAGCAGCTAGTTATAGTACAGTAAATATTTCACTAAAATACAAAAATGTATAGAATTCCAAATATTGCTGCCCTTGGAGGCTTATCTGTTAATCATTATATTGCTACTCTTATATTAGGAACATCCTCTCTTGTCCTATGACTTGAGTTAAAAATTATTTTAAATGAGAAAGTGTGGCTATTCTTACTTTTGCTTTATGTTTCCCACTATTGAAGAATAAGTTGAGGGACTCTTAGCTGGTCAGTCAGTAGAGCATGTGACTCTTGATCTCAGGGTCGTGAGTTTGAGCCCCATGTTGTAGGCAGACATTACCTTAAAAGGAAAAAAATAAGGAAAATATGTCGGAAAGCATTTTAAACATATATTTTTATGTTAAGATGCATAAAATCTCTACCAGTTATCTTTATGAATTTTAATGTTAGTTAAAATAACTGTAATAAGATCAAGAATATTTCTCAAGTATTTCATATACTTTGGGAATAGTAATACCCAAATAATCTTTTTTTTTTTTTTAAGATTTTATTTATTTATTTGACACACAGAGAGAGATTACAAGTAGGCAGAGAGGCAGGCAGAGAGACAGGGAGAGGAGGAAGCAGGCTCCCTGCTGAGCAGAGAGCCCGATGTGGGCCTCAATCCCAGGACGCTGAGATCATGACCTGAGCCAAAAGCAGAGGCTTTAACCCACTGAGCCACCCAGGCGCCCAACCCAAATAATCTTTAACAAGTTTCCTATATGATGGTGCGTACCTTAATAGTGATCTTCCCCTTAGGTTTTTACTTTTACTTTTAGTTCATTTCTGAAAATCCCTAAAAAAATTTTTTTCACAGTTACTGAAATTCAGAATTGTAACCTTCAGGTAGAAGTGATGTCCTTGGAGGAAAAGACATATTACAAGGCAAAAGGAAATAGATGGCTGTATAACTATATAGTTACTTAGATCATACGAAGAATCTAAATTAATTAGACCAAGTTCAGGTTTTTACTTTGTCCTTTTCAGGCCTAAAATAGCCAAAACCTAATAGTCTGTGCTTTCCACATTTTATTTCTAGCCTTACCAAAAACCTGGCCAGAACTAAGTGATGAAGAAAGTATTTATTATGTGAAAATTGTCCAGAGATTTATTTCATATATAATTTATGTCAGTCTTCTCTGGTTGGCTAATATGTCTAATTGTGATTGTTTGATAAATGCATATATTTAAATAGTCAGAAATAACTTATTTCCTGATTGTGAAGCACTTCGTGAAAATCCACTTCAAATGTTCCTTTTTTTGCTTTTTATTTCGGTCATCTAGGGCATCTGAGTTACAAAACCGTGTAGCTTATGACTGTGTCCAGCTCCACGGAGGTTGGGGATACATGTGGGAGTACCCAATTGCAAAGTGAGTACATTGTGAAGAAAAAGGAAAATCTCTTTACTGTACTTTGTTCATTGAGTGTAGAGGAAAAAGAGATGCATAATCTTTGTATTTGTCATCTGACTGCAGAGTGTGTGCAACCAGATGAAACAGCTTCATGTTACCAGCTTGCTACTAGGATTTTATCATTTTTAAAGGAAGTGAAGAGAATAATAAAATTTGGCTTTATTTGAATCATTATACAGAAGGATTAATATCACTTTCTTTATAGTCGAATGATACTGTATTTTATTGGTTAACCATAATTACACAGGTTATTTCGACTCTTTTACTATGACAATAAATGCTGCAACAAAACACCTTTAAACATTTGTGTTAGATACATGTGTTTTTAATTACGACAGGACAGAGTTCCAAAAGTAGTATTGCTAGTTCAAAAGTATGCATATTTGAAATTTTAATACGTTGCCATATTATTTTTTCTAGTTAGTAGCAACTTATACTCAAATGAAAAAAGTTTGAGGATAGCTTATCTTCCTAAACTGTGAATGTTATTGCTTTTTAAACCTTATGCTAATATAATGGGTAGAAAATAGGTTATTATTCTTCCTTTAATTTGCATTAACTATTAATTATTGTAGTTTGCTGTGGTAAGACAATTTAACATTAGATCCACCCTCTTTACAAATTTTGAAGTGTTCCATACTGTATTGTTAACTATAGGTACCACATTGTAGTGCAGGTCTCTGAAGCCTATTCATCTTGCTTGACTGAAACTTTATGCCCATTGATTAATAACTTCCTATTATCCCCTTCCCTTGTTCCTGGCAACCATCATTCTTTCTTCTCTGATTCTATGAATTTGGCTATTTCATATACCTCATATAGGTGGAGGCACATAGTATTTGTCTTTCTGTGTCTGGCTTATTTCACTTAACAGAATGTTCAAGTCATCCAAGTTGTCACATAGGGTAGAATTTCCTTCTGGTTTAAGGTTGAGTAGCATTCCATTCCATTTTCTTTATCCATTCAGCTGTGCATAGACATTTAGGTTGTTTCCACATCTTGGCTATTGTGAATAATACTGCAATGAACGTGTGAATGCTAATATTGCTTGGAGATCCTGATTTCAATTCTTTGCAATAAGTACCTGGAAGTGGGATTTTAAAATCATATGGCAGTTCTGTTTAATTTTTTTTTTTTTTTGAGGATCCTCCATACTGTTTTCCATAGCAGCTGCCCCAGTTTGTATTCCCTCCAACAGTGTACAGGGGTTCCAGTTTCTCCAGTTCTTTTCAACACCTGTTTTCCTTTGTTCTTTTTTGTTAATAGCCATCCTCACAGGTGTGAGATGATATCTCATTGTGGTTTTGATTTCCATTTCCCTGGTGATTGGGGACAATGTGCATTTTTTCATATATCTGTTGGTCATTTATATGTCTTCTTAAAATATCACTTTTTATTTTTATTTTATTTTTTGAAGATTTTATTTATTTTAGAGTGTGCATGGAATGCTACTCAACCTTAAACCAGAAGGAAATTCTACCCTATGTGACAACTTGGATGACTTGAACATTCTGTTAAGTGAAATAAGCCATCTCACGACCCTGAGATCATGATCTGAGCTGAAACCAAGAGTGAGACATTCAACTGCTGAGCCATCCAGGCACCCCTAAAATACAACTTTTTAGAAGTAAAAAAAAAAAATTGGCACTTCAGGAAAAAACTTATATATGAAGAGGATCAAAGTTTTCATATCTTAAATATTTGATTTTTCATTTTGCTCTAGAAAATTTTCCTCTTATTTAGCAATATTTTCAGTTTATAAAACTTTCTCAAGGAAGTTTTACCATATGGAGAGAAGTCCAGTTGAGTTCTGGATCTGAGAATGTAAATGGTATGGGCTTCTAAAAACTTTTCCTCTTCAAATTTTAATCTAAATACAGACTATCTGAAGGGGATAATTATCAAACTAGTATTCAGACTGACTTTCAAATTTATCATTTTGGCAAACATAATTGAAAACATTCGATATACTTATGGTCTTTAATGAGGAAAATTAAACATTTTAGGTAAGTTACATTAAGAACAGAAGCTCTAGGGCGCCTGGGTGGCTCAATGGGTTAAATCCTCTGCCTTCGGCTCAGGTCATGATCTCAGGGTCCTGGGATCGAGGCCCGCATCGGGCTCCCTGCTCAGCGGGGAACCTGCTTCCTCCTCTCTCTCTGCCTGTCTCTCTGCTGACTTGTGATCTCTCTCTCTCTGTGTCAAATAAATAAATAAATAAATTTTTTTTTAAAAAAAGATTATATCTATGCTAGAGCTTCTGTTTTGTTTTGTTTAAGATTTTATTTATTTATTTGACAGAGAGAGAGATCACAAGTCGGCAGAGAGGCAGGCAGAGAGAGAAGAGAGAGGAGGAAGCAGGATCCCCGCCGAGCAGGGAGCCCGATGCGGGCCTCGATCCCAGGACCCTGAGATCATGACCTGAGCCGAAGGCAGAGGCTTTAACCCACTGAGCCACCCAGGCACCTGCATAGATAAAATCTACTAATTTTCTGTAGCCATTGGGAGAGTTCAGAAAGCTTTAATCACAGGGTGTGTATAATTTATAACCTTTTATAAAAACTCAGCAGCAACTAGGGCTTTTCCTTTGGGAATATAGACATGAAGTAACTAAATTACATATATATATATATATGCACACACACACTCATATATACTCTCAGATATTTTTTTTAATTTTATTTATTTATTTATTTATTTATTTATTTATTTATTTATTTATATTTGGTTAATCCTTGGACTTGGATTTTGGTATATCCTTTCAGAACTGCTTCAAATGAGACTTAATCAAAAGTAGATTTATTTTTATCTTTGTATATTCATGAAATCAGAAGTAAACACTGAGTTATGCTAACACAAATTAAGTCATCACTGGAATTTTTTTCTCTGCATTTTCATGTTTTATTCACACTATTAATCCATCTTATTCACAATATTCACAATGGTAAGAAAGTAAGACCAAAATGCATATCTATATCCTTCTATTTGACCGTGCCATTACAGCTTCTGCTGGAAATGTAGACGTGTATTGGCTCAGTGTTTGTCTAGTCTAGTTCAAGTTCCAAGAAAGGTGTATGAGGTGACAAGGAGTCCCCCATCCACATGGCCCAAGATCTGTTTTTTTAGAGGCCGTTCCTTCAGGTCAGTAGCAAGCAAATAATGTAGCTTAATGGCTTACTTGAAATGCCTGGTTTCAATTTGAGAGACTTATATTTCCTTTCAGGAATAATAATCCCTTTCTTGGCTGGTTTGTTAGTTCAAAGATTGCATGAACTTTTAAACTAGACTTATTTCTCTTCCCCAAAGACATGAGGAAAGAACTTTTCATAAGTTAGGAAGAGAGAATAGCAGATAATATCAAAAGGCTGATTAGACACATTAGGCAGTATATGGTTGCAGTGCACAGAATTTTATTTGAGAGAAAAAAATCATTCTAATTGTGTTTCTTATATCCTCGGATCAAGCTGTTTTATTTGTGTGTGTATGTGTATGTGTTTTGGGTTTCTTTGGGGTTTTTTGTTTGTTTTGCTTTTTTGTTTTGTTGCTTTTTTTTATTTGTTCTTAAATAACTGGTCTTAAGCATGTGAACTTGTTTCGGTCTTACTCATTAGGCTTGGAGCCTGTGGGAAGTGAGGCTTATTGAGCTTTGACATTTCAAGAGTCCTCTGTGCTGCTGGGAAGAACAGCCTGAGATACAGAGCTTCATCACTGTGTGGTTAAACATTCCTTCTGCTGCCTTTCTCGGTTAATTTTACTTGATGACTTAATTTAATTAGTAACCTATAAAAGGTCTACTGATCTCTGTCATTACCTACTCCATTGGAACTTCTTTAATGTGGGAAAAACAAAAAAGCCCAGTCCAAAAATTTCTAAAAGCATTGCTGAAGTAGGCTGAAATGCTAGGTAGGTTCTCTACATCCAAGTGCTGGATTTTGTGGGCAACAGTGGAATCTGTTCAAAAGAAAAAATATATTTGAAAATGCAAATGTCTTCATATTTCAAGTTTCACCAAGAAGTATGTATTGAGACTCTAAAATTCCTTTGTAATACACTAACTCAGTAAATATTTACAGAGTGCTCACTGTTTGTAAGGTACCATGATGAATATGGAGAGTCCAGAATTGATCATGTTCCTAGGGAGCTGGCACATTTAGTTTGTCTCAGGTGTTAAATTAAAAACAAAAAACAGGGCTGCCTGGGTGGCTCAGTCGGTTAAGCGGCTGCGTTGGACTTGGGTCATGATCCCAGGGTCCGGGATGGAGCCCCGCCTTGGGCTCCCTGCTGAGGGGAGAGCCTGCTTCTCCCTCTCCCTCTGTTGCCCCCCATGCTCTCGATCGCTCGCTCTCAAATAAAATTTAAAAAATAAATAAATAAAAACAAAAACCATTCTATGCTTGGGGGGGGAATGCCATTGAATTTGTCTACTAGGAAAGTCCAAAGCTCATAAGTAGGCCTGCATGCATAGACCAATGAAAATATTGTGATATAATAAAAAAGATACTTGCCGAAGTGGCAAGATACCTACTTTCTCATTCCAGTCGGCCAGTTAATTATGTTATGTGACCAATAAATAGCAACCGTTAACTGCTCAGTACCTCAGTTCCTTTACGGGCAAAACAATAGTAATATTTATCCTCCCCGATGCTGGTATAAAGGTTAAAGGATATGAGAGGGTAAAGTGGGAGGATAAAATGAGATGAGAAAAGGTAAAAACAACCATACAGTTTCATGGTTGCTCTCATTGCTTCCAAAAGTGAATTCCTCATAACATTTTTTCTTTTTTCTTTATCTTGTGTGTGTGTGTGTGTGTGTGTGTGTGTGTGTGTGTGTGTGTGTGTGGCTGTAGGCTTAGGCATTCACTATTTCAATGTCATACATTACTGGACTGACTATTAACCATTTCCAAAAAATAACTTACTTGTTAACTTTGTGAGAAATAATATTTTCTAAAGCATCAATTTATACTCCTGATGGTAGCATTTGTGGTAGGAATCTAAAGGGATATTAGAATATAGGTGCTTTCTTTTCTCTTTTGTTTCCTATAAAACCAGTAGATTTCAACTTTTTTATTTATTTTTTATTTTTTATTTTTTTTAGATTTCAACTTTTTTAAGGGAACATTAAAGATAACAAGAAATTAAGACATTCTGTCCATTCTAAACCTGAAACAGCCTTTTTTAGAATGCCATTATATGTGCTAAGTTTTACAAAATTAAATCAAATGAAACATACTAATAAATGTTATTTTGGAATTATAATCTCATCAAGCAAACTAAAACAAAGCTATACAGGTGATCAGTATCTTAATAGAATTTTATAATTATACAAACCAAGGATGAATGCAATAGTGAAAAAAAAGGAATTTATAAAGAACTTTTATTATTTGGATTTAATTAAGTAAATACTTTAACTAATAGTTACATGGTAAGACCAAATTTTTAATTTCCAATATCTTTTATTTACTCATTCAATCATCTTCTGATTTATTTAGAGCTTATGTGGATGCCCGAGTTCAGCCAATCTATGGTGGTACCAACGAAATAATGAAGGAGCTCATTGCAAGAGATATCATCTATGACAAGTAGACGTCTGCCCACATCCTGGAATCCTGTTACAGCTAATCTGGTTTTAAATCTACTCAAGATAAAATGCAACCTGGCAAGGGAGGAAATACTAAACACGTTTTTATATGCTTTCTCTGTAGAAAGAGAAATCAAATATGAGATTAATATAGTAGTAAGGGACACTTTGATTTCAAAGATTCTAAAATTCTCCAGTACAAGGTTTAACTTTTCATTTTTTACATAGCTAAAAGGCAAACATTTTCTGACTCTAGAAACCTTGGTGTTTGGTTCTCCCTAAAATTCTAAAAAAGCATAATTGCTTTCAAATTGAGGCAGCAACAGTTTTGTTACTATTACTATTTATAGTAACATTAGTAATAGTTACAGCACACTGACTTTGAAAGACAAAGTTAAATATACAATGTAAATGCTTTCTACCACCCTATCCTAAGCCTGTTCTTAGGCAGTGGGATCACTTCTTCAAACAAAAGCTTTTGCAGGGTCTCTACGAAATGCTGATGACTGAATGAAGAGCTGCTTTAGTGGAAGCAGGAAGTCTTTCTGCCTTACTGCCTTGGAACCACTAGGACTCAAACTCAGTGTTTGCCCAACCCCACCCAACTAGAGAATGTGGTCGCTTCTCCCATCTAACACCTGGGCTTTCAACAGATTTCACCCCAGTTTCATTTACAGGCAAACACAGAGTAAGTTATCATCCTATAGTGCCAATATATTGGTATACTTTATAGGTATCAAAACAGTGGCTTTTATTTTGGAACAGTGCACTTTTAAAAACTAATAAATACTTTATGTCTTCTCTAAGCCAAACTTGAAAATATGATGGCAAATGAAACTGGCAAGATCCCTGCTAATAAGTGAATAAACAAATAAGTTGCAACAAATAAAGGAAGAAAATAAACAAGAAAATTGCAAATCATGATAAGTGCAATAATAAGAAAGTAATCATTTAAAATAGAAAAGTGAGGGGGCAGTTGGCTGGCTGGCTCACTCTGTAGAGCATGCATGCAACCCTTGATTTTGGGGTTGAGTTTAAGACCCACGTTGGGTATGGAGATTACTTAAGAAATACATCTTTAGGGCGCCTGGGTGGCTCAGGTCATGATCTCAGGGTCCTGGGATTGAGGCATGATCTCAGGGTCCTGGGATCGAGGACTGCGTTGGGCTCCCTGCTCAGCAGGAAGCCTGCTTCCTCCTCTCTCTCTCTGCCTGCCTCTCTGCCTACTTGTGATCTCTCTCTCTCTGTCAAATAAATAAATACAATCTTTAAAAAAATAAAAGAAAAGAAATAAATCCTTAAAAAGTATGTAAATAAGATGGGAAAGTGAGGAAACATTTGATTTCACACTTAAAATTAATTATTATCAATAAACAAGCCATTTAATTTGTAATCTGCTAGAATCATTTCAGCACTTTTTTTTGCATATACCTATGAGACAGTGAATAAAGACACTTTTAATGGAAACAAATAGAGGTGTTCTTGATAAACTTTGAACTTACACATTTTATTTGGTCTTGTTGGTATTAAACATTGTTTCTTAATGCAACCATTACAACTGGGTGAAACAGGGGAAGAGAAAATACCTTGATACCATTCTTTCCTAGAGTTCCACACCTTTGATTTGCTCTTAGGTAGATGTTTGTATGATCGCCACCTGGAGTTCTTGTTCATATGCATTAAATGCTGTGCAAAATGGGTTAAAATAAATTTTTATTAGATTACATTATTTGTAGTTTTCACTTCCCCCGTATTTCCAGGAAACCAATATAGGATTAGACAGACTGACCTGCTGCCTGTCAGCCCCTTTCTCAGTCTTAGAGAAACTATGTGTTAGGAGCATACACATAAAAAGTACATAGGCATAGTAGGAAAAGCCTACTATGTGGAGATGGGCAGACCTCGATTTGAATAATGACTCTACCTTTTAGGAGCCATTGGATCTTGGGCAAGTTCTTTTAATGTCTCAGGATTCTTTCAGGTGCAAATGACAGAAGAAACCTTTTTTGTACTGTTGTGAGCACAAACTTAATTGTGCTGGTTTAAAAGAATTGTGGAGGGGCAGTTGGGTAGCTCAATCAGTTAAGTGCCCAACTCTTGATTTTGGCTCAGGTCATGATCTCAGGGTGATGAGATCGAGCCCCTCATCCACACTGGACGTGGAGCCTGCAGAAGATTCTCTCTCTACCTCCCCCACCCCAAAAACATAAATAAAGATAAAAGGTTTGTGGAGTAGTTCAAACAATCTAAAGAACTATAGGAACTAGGGTCCCAGAGGCTTGATTCCGGGGCTTAGCCAGTACTTAAACTAGAACCACATTTTTTTTTTTTTTACCAAATAGGCCTAATGGACCCTATAGAGAAATTTCATTGCACAGTCTGTAAAAATGACCTTGGGCTTCTCTGGGCCTACAGACTTCAGCACAGTGTCATTATAAGGTAGGAGAAGGATGCATTATGATTGACAATCTCATCAGGAATACACAGACAGGGGGAGGCAGTTCCTGAAGCAAGAGTAGTAGTATCAAAAAAAGGAACAGAAAAGTCTGCTGGGAAGACCTAAATCATACACGCACAAAACTATTTCAGTCCACTAGAGCTAGGAATAGGTTTTGGTAATTTATATATCCCAGAGCGTGAAAGGATTTCTAAGATAGGATATTTTCTTGGAATAATGTCTAGGATGTTTTCTGTCTCCTAAACCAGTTATTTATTTATTCTGTCTTGCCAACTTCACTCTTCTTTTAGGCCCCTAAAAAGGCAGGGGGGAGAATTCAGAATGTGTTTCTTAACCTTTGATTTAGTTTTCATTTCTTGAATAGCTAATCTTTGTGTTTTGCTTGTGTGGTTTTGATTGTTATCCCCTAGGGAGGGAATTTGTCGTCACGTATATCATGCTGTGCTAAGTGCTCAAGAAATGATAAATAATAATAATGCTCAAAAGAACAGACTGGACCAACACAGCAAGAGAGCTGCACTGTGTAAATAATTAATGAGAATCAAAAAGCCTAAGTAATTTTGTTCTTCAGCTGAGGTTTTTAGAATCATAATTATTGCTCTAAAATTTTCACCCTTTATTTCTTTGATGGAGTCATTGAAAATGGTAATATATAAGAGAAGCTGTTTTGATATGCTATTTTAAAATATAGCTGCAAATCTTTACTAATCTAGTAATTTTAGGAGTTTGTTGCTCAAGGTGTAAGATTTCTAGGAGACTTTTTTCCCCATAGGTCAGTATTATTTTTGGCACACACAGCATTTATTTATTTGGAGTCATTGGAAAGATTTGACATTGAGATGGACACCAATGGTAGACTATCATATCTACTGCTTTATAATAAATATGGAAAGGAAGTTCTACTCTGTTTTTGAAATCTCATTTCCCATTTTTAAGAAAAATTACAGAAAACTTCAAACATACTCAAAAATAGTAAAGATCATATAATGAACCACTAGCTTCAACATGTGCCAATGTATCTCCCCCACTTGTTTTTCTCAATTATTTTAAAGCAAATCCCAGGCTTAATCCTATTTCACCATACATGTATATCTCAGAATACCTATCTAACTGATGAAGTTTTTTTTTTTTTACCTAACCACAAGGCCATCATCATAATTTAAAAGCAAATTTAACTTACACTTCCAAATCAACATTACAGTTTTCTTGGTTGTATCGAGAAGGCCTCTTGTAGTTGGTTTGTTCAAATCAGGAACCAAAGAAGGTCCACAAATTGCATATCTTTTTTTTTCTCTTAAATCTCTTATTTTATAACTGTTTTCCCTTCTCTCTTTTTTCTTTCTTCTTAAATTTTATTTTTAAGTTAACATACAGCAAACATGCCTGTTTTTTATATACACACATAGAGTAAAATTGCCTTTTTTGGTTCTCTGAATTTAGCATGTAAATAGATTCATGCAACACCACCACAATCAGGATAGAGAGCAGTTCCATTACCCACCCCCCACCAAAATACCTTGTGCCCTTTACAGTCATACCCTTGCACCTCTACCCCCAATCTGTTCTGTTACTCTAATTTTGTCGTTTCAAAACTGTCATATAAATGGAATCATACAGTATGTAACTCCTTGAGAATGGCTTCATTCTCTTAGCAAAATGAATTTAAGATTTATTCATGTTGTGTGAATAGAGTGTTCCTTGTTTCAGTGCTAAATAGTATGTCACTGTATGGATATACTGCAGTTTGTTCATTCATTCACTTGCTTAAGGAAATTGTGGTTGCTGAGATTAAATACCCAGGAAATGAATTGTTAGGTCATAAAGATAAATGTATGTTGAACTTTCTAGCGAATGCCAAGCTGTATTTTCCAGAACACCTGAACCATTTGGTTTTCCACCAGCCATGCAAGAGTTCCAATTGCTCTGCATCTTCTCTAGTACTATATTTTTTATTTTAGTCAATCTGATATATATGTAGTGTGTATTGCATCGTGGTTTTAATTCGCATTTCCCTAATGCCTAAGGATATTGAACAGCTTTTCATGTGCTTATTTTCCTTCTACATATCTTCTTTGGTGAAGTTTCTATCCAGATCTTTTGCCCATTTTTTAGTTGGGTTGCTTGTTCTTAATATCAAGCTTTAAGAGTTCTTTAATAATTCTGATACTATCAAGCACAAGGCAAAGCCAGGCTAATGGACTCAGCCAGTAAAGAAACACTGAGCCCTTTTTTGACTCAGTTTACTGTTTACATAGTGTGAAAAGATGAGTAGCTTAAAAGTACCAGCTCTCTGTGGCCTTTGTGTGGGATGACACTGAAACATAAGAGGCCAGATGACTGTAGCGGAGAGGAAGGGACACTGTTTCTGAGGATTCCATCCCATGCTGCTCTTCATCACTTTTATAATTGTATGTGTGCCTTACTGCTAGTGAGGCAGAAAAGCCTCGTATCCCATAAGAACCCTGAAACCATGAGCCCCGTCTCATGACAGCCTCCTGGGTAGTTAGGGAAGCCAGTGAGAAATGGCCTTGTAGACGTACCTCTTCAGTCTCCCATGCTCTCTTGTTACAGGAGGATCACAAGGCATTCTGTCAAGATTCAGCAGCTGTTCAGGCCTTGCCTATGTGGCCTGTGGCAACATGCAAGGTGGTCAGGCTCTGGCTCTTCTCCAATAGATACAAGTCCTTTGTCAGATATGTGATTTGTAAATATTTACTCCCTATCTGTAGCTAGTCCTGAAAGGGGTTTCATAGAACTAAAGCTTTTGATCTTGGTGAATTCAAATTGATAAATTTTTTTCTTCTGTGGATCATGAATTTGGTGTGATATCTGAGAACTTTTTGCTCACACTCAAGTCATAAAGCTTTTTTCCTCTTTTCTTCCAAGAATTTTGTATTTTATGTTTTTCATTTAGGGATATCTGGGTGGCTCAGTCAGTTTAGGGTTCAACTCTTGATCTCAGCTCAGGTCTTGATCTCCAGGTCATGAGTTCTAGCCCTGCACTGAGCTCCACGCTGGGCATGGACCCTACATAAACAAACAAAAAATAATGTATTGTTCATTTAGATCTATGTTCCATTTAGTAATTTTTTTAAGAATTTATTTTTTTTAAGATTTTTTTTAAAGATTTTATTTATTTGTGTGACAGAGATCACAAGTAGGCAGAGAGGCAGGCAGAGAGAGAGGGAGAAACAGGCTCCCCGCTGAGCAGAGAGCCCGATGCGGGGCTGGATTCCAGGACCCTGAGATCATGACCTGAGCCGAGGCTTAACCCACTGAGCCACCCAGGCGCCCTAAGATTTTATTTATTTATTTGACAGAGAGAGAGAAGATCACAAGCAGGCAGAGAGGCAGGCAGAGAGAGAGGAGGAAGCAGGCTCCCTGCCGAGCAGGGAGCCCTATGTGTTGCTCAATCCCAGGACCCTGAGATCATGATCTGAGCTGAAGGCAGAGGCTTTAACCCACTGAGCCACCCAGGTGCCCTCATTTAGTAATTTTTTATAAGGTATAAGATTTATGTCAAGGTACATTTTTTTTGCTTATAGATGTCTCATTCTGCCAGTACCAGTTGCTGAAAAGAATATCTTTATTTTCATTGACTAACCTTTTACTTTGGTCAAAAATCAATTAAACCATATTTGTGTGGGTTTATTTCTGAACTTTGTTCTGTTTCATTGATCTACATATCTCCTTCTTTGCCTTAGAGTGGCTTTATGGAAAGTCTTAAAATCAGATAATGTGATTCCTCTAACTTTATTCTTCTTTTTCAAAATTGTTTTGGCTATTCTAATCCTTTTCCCTTTCCATACAAATTTTTGAATCAATTTTATACCTACAAAATATCCTGCTAGGGTTTAAATAAGAGTTACAGTAAATCTGTTACTCACTTTGGAGGAATTTGCCATTTTTACCATGTTGAATATCCTAATTCATGAATCAGAATGACTCAGTTTATTTAGATCTTCTTTGATTTATTCAGCATTTTGTAGTTTTCAACATAGAGATCTTGTATGTCTTCATTATATTTGCAGTTTCTTTTTTCTTTCTTTTTTTGGGGGGGGACAGCTACTGTAAATTATACTGATGTTTAATTCTGGCTTACAGTTTTTCTTGTTTTTGTTTTTATTTTAAAGGGAGAGAGCAGAGGGGCAGAGGGAGGGGGGAATGTTCAGCTAGGCACGGAGCCTGACTCGAGGCTCCAGCTCATGAGCTTGAGATCATGATCTGAGCTGAAACCAAGAGCATAAACGACTGAGCAGTCCAGGCACTCTGGCTTACAGTTTTTTGTTGCCAATATAATTGTTGTTTGTTGACCTTGTGTCCTATGATCTGCTAAAGTCATCTATAAATTCTAGGGGGTTTTTGTTTTGTCTTGTTTTTTGGTTTTTGTTTTTTTGTTTTTGGGATTTTTTTGTAGATTCCTTGGGATTTTCTACAAGAGCAATGTCATCCATGAATAGGGACAGTTTTATTTCTTTTTAACCTTTCTCTTTCTTGCTTTATTCCTTTTCTCTTTTTTTTAATTCTCTTTTCTTTTTCTCTCTTCGCTTTTCTTTCTTTTCTTTTCATTCTTTTTCTTTCTTCTCTCTGCCTTCTTTCTTTCTTCCTCCCTCCCTCCCTTCATTCCTACCTTTCTTTTCTTCTTATTGTACTTACTAGGACTTCCACTACAATATTGCATAGGAATTGTGAAAATGGACCTTCTTATTTATTTCTGGTCTTAGAGGGAAAGCATTCAAGCTTTCACATTAAATACAGGTTTTAGGTAAATTTTTAGTAGATGCCCTTGATCATGTTTAAGTGGTTCTACTGTATTACTAATTTGATGAGAGTCTTTACCATTAATGGACATTGAATTCTGTCAAATGCTTTTTTACATCAATTGATATGATTATATGGTTTTTTCTTCTTTGGATTATTAATGTTATGGATTACATTGATTGTATTTTGAGTATTGAACCAACCTTGTATTTCTGAGATAAACCCCATATGGTCATCATGTGTTATGATTTTTACACATTGCTTCATTCTATTTGGTATAATTTACTGGGAATTTTTGCCTCTATCTTCATAAGAAACATTTAGCTATAATTTTCTTTTCTTGAACTGTCTTTGCCTGGTTTTATTCTGGTAATGCTAACCTTAAAAAATGATTTGGGAATTATTTCTTTTTCCTCCATGCTATTGATTTGTTTGAAAAAACATAGTCATCTGTTTTATAGAATATCCATTATTGATTTGCCTGATTGATCTTTCATGGTGATTTTTAAAATTTATTTCTTTATTCCCTATGTTTCCTATAAACTGATAGAGCAAAAGACTTGATTAGATTCAGGCTCAATATTTTTGCCTGGAAAACTTAGTAAATGGTTCTGTGAATATTCCACTGCATTGCACTAGGAGACATATAATATCTAGTTGTCTCACTTTTGGAGATACTGAGATTGATCAGGATTCAGTTAGTATTATTCTGATACTTCCATAAAATTCCCTGTCAACATTTTGCCTAATGGTTTCAGTATCCATTGATAATTATTTATAAAAGCTATGATTTCATTTGGAGTTGTAAAGGATGATTTTGTAATTTTTAACTCCTTTTGCACTGATTAACTTTCATAAAGAAGAACTGTCATCAACTGTTTGGTTAGTCTCTGTGTGTATTGGGTTCTCTAGTAATCAGAAGTGGAGACACAGAAATCCAAGAGGTTTTTTGAGAGGTAGCATCTGCGAAAGATGAAAATGGAAGGAAGTCATTGGACAAGGGGAAGTCACTGGGCAAGGCCTTAGACCATGAAGAGGATCTGACAAAGTCTTGCAGAGTCCAGTGTGAGGAACTCTGGAGTAAAGACTGCCCCTTAGAAGAGTTCCACATTTGTCTTAAATGGTCAGCTCCTATTTCTTATGCCCTAATCGCTCATTGTCCAAGGACTGCATGGGGAGAGGGTGGCCTCAGCTCAAAACCTAATGTGGATCCTACAACTGCTCACAGCTTGAGGCTCAGTTAACTGTGTTCCCTACAACAAAGAGGCAAGTTCTTTCTTCTTTTATTTTTTTTTAAGATTTTATTTATTTATCTGACAGAGAGAGAGATCACAAGTAGGCAGAGAGGCAGGCAGAGAGAGAGGAGGAAGCAGGCTCCCCACTGAGCAGGGAGCCTGATGTGGGCCTCGATCCCAGGACCCTGAGATCATGACCTGAGCCAAAGGCAGAGGCTTTAACCCACTGAGCCACCCAGGCACTGGGCAAGTTCTTTCTTGAATGGAGATGAGTTGTACCTCCATTCTATTTCAGGATGGCTGCCACATCCTGAAATAGAATTTGTAAATAAAAGGCAAAGTAAATTCTTGATTTTTGTTTTTTATTTTTCAGTTTTTAGAGTAATGAGTGGGTATCCTAAGAACCTCCCTGGTAAGGTCTTTTTAGCATCGATAAGATTTTGGAACTGTTGATGTATTTTAGTTAATTGCAGTCATTATTCTTTTTGATATGTGAATAGTTTCATCCTAGGCCAGTAAAATTTGCTGTAAGTTTGTTCCAATTTTTTTTCTTTTTTATTATAAAAAATGTCAAACATATACAGAACTACAGAGAATAGTGTAATGAACCACCATGTATACATCACCCGGCTTTGACAATTATCAACTCATGTCTAATCTTTATTCAATCTGCAGCACTATATACCCCCTATTGTCATGGATTATTTTAAGATTTTTTTTAGAGATTTATGTATTTATTTTATAGAGAGAGTGTATGTGAGCAGTGGGAGGGGCAGAGGGAGAGAGAGAGAGAGAGAGTGAATCCTTGAGAAGACTCCCCAGTGAGCACGGGAGTCCATCAAAGGACTTGGTCCCCGGAACCTGAGATCATGAGCTGAGCCAAAGTCAAGAGTTGGCCACCCAACTAACTGAGCTATGAGCTACCCAGGCATCCCATGTCATGGATTATTTTATTTCATTTTATTATTTTTTTAAATTTCATTTAAATTCATTTAATTAACATATACTGTATTATTAGTTTCAGAGGTAAAGGTCAGTGATTCATCAGTTGTATATGACACCCAGTGCTCATTACGTCATTTGCTGTCCTACCACATCCCCCTGGCTCCCTCCCCTCCAGCATCCCTCAGTTTGTTTCCTATGGTTAAGTGTCTCTTATGGTTTGTCTCTGTCTCTGACCTTATCTTGTTTTATTTTTCTCTTCCTTCCTCTATGCTCCTCTGTTTTGTTTCTTAAATTCCACACATGAGTGAAATCATATGATAATTATCTTTCTCTGATTGACTTACTTTGCTTAGTATAATACCCTAGTTCCATCCACATCGTTGCAAATGGCAAGATTTCATTTTTGATGGCTGAGTAATATTCCTGTGTGTGTGTGTGTGTGTGTGTGTGTGTGTGTGTGTGTGTGTGTGTACCACATCTTCTTTATCCACTTATCTGTTGATAGACACCTAGGATCTTTCCATAGGTTGGCTATTGTGGACATTGCTGATATAAACATTGGGGTACAGGTGCCTCCTCAGATCACTACATTTATATCTTTGGAGTAAATACCCAGTAGTGCAATTGCTGGGTCATAGGGAGTTCTATTTTCAACTTTTTGAGGAACTTCCTTACTGTTTTCCAGAGTGGCTGCACCAGTTTGCATTCCCACCAACAATTTAAGAGGAATCCCCTTTCTCTGCATTCTAACCAACATTTGTTGTTTCCTAACTTGTTAACTTGAACCATTCTGACTGGTGTGAGGTGGTATCTTGTTGTGGTTTTGGTTTGTATTTCCCTGATGCCAAGTGGCATGGAGCATTTTTTCATGTGTCCGTTGACCATTTGTAGGTCTTCTTGGAGAAATGTCTGTTCATGTCTTCTGCCCACTTCATGATTGGATTATTTGCTCTTTGTGTGTAGAGTTTGATTAATTTCTTTATAGATTTTATATACTAGCCCTTTATCTGGTAAGACATTTGCAAATATGTTCTCCCATTCTTTCAGTTGTCTTTTGGTTTTGTTGACTGTTTCCTTTGCGGGGCAAAAGCTTTTTATCTTGGTGAAGTCCCAATAGTTCATTTTTATTTTTGCCTTTGTTTCCCTTGCCTTTGGAGATGTGGCTAGCAAGAAGTTGCTGTGACTGAGGTCACAGAGGTTGCTGCCTGTGTTCTTCCTAAGGAGTTTGATGGATTCCTGTCTCACATTTAGGTCTTTCATCCAGGGACGCTTCGGTGGCTCAGTCAGTTAAGCGGCTGCCTTTGGCTCAGGTCATGATCCCAGGGTCTTGGAATTGTGTCCTGCATCGGGCTTCTTGTTCACTGGGGACCCTGCTTCTCTCTCTGCCTCTGCCTGTCACTCTGCCTGCTTTTGCTCTCTCTCTCTGACAAATAAATAAGTAAAATCTAAAAAAAAATTTTTTAATTTAGAATAGGAAAAATTATAGGTCTTTCATCCATTTTGAGTTTATTTTTGTGTGTAGTGTAAGAAAATGGTCTAGTTTCATTCTTCTGCATGTGGCTGTCCGATTTTCCCAACACCATTTGTTTAGGACTGTCTTTTTTCCATTGGATATTCTTCCCTGCTTTGTCGACGATTAGTTGACCATAGAGGGGGAAGGACCGTCATAGATTATTTTCAAATAAATACCAGATATCATGTAGTGCTGAAACATTTTGGCATTGCCCCATGATTTCTGACAGTGTCCTTGCTTTATGGCACCACAAAATTTCCCATACCCATCTGCCTTAGAGCTGAAATCAGCCATTTTTGCAAATATCCCTAGTTTATTTTAGTGAGGTTTTTCTAGTTTGACTACTACCAAATTTATTTGTTTTTTAAATTATACCTTCTATTTAATAAAATCCATCTTGAATATATTTTGATTAGTAAAAATTATACTTTTTCTTCAATCTTTTCCTTAAATCTAAACTCAACAGAAGTTTATCTTAACATATCCCAAGAGAGGTTATGTTCCATTTTACGTAAAAAATTATATTGATAGAATATTTTCTGCTGCAAGAACCAGAAAACCCAAATCAAATTTGACTTAAAAAAGTGAGGGAGGGGCCTCTGAGTGGCTCAGTTGGTTAAGCAACTGCCTTCAGCTCAGATCATGATCCTAGGGCCCCAGGATTGTGTCCCGCATCGGGCTCCCAGCTCCTCGGGGAGTCTGCTTCTACCTCTGACCTTCTCCCCTCTCATGCTCTCTCTCACTTTCTCTCTCTCTCTCAAATAAATATATAAAATCTTTTAAAAAAATGAGGCAAGGGCTCATTAAACTGGAAAGCTCAAAGACAGAACAGACTCCAAACTGGTTGACCAAACAGCTTAGTTTTGTCATTAAGGACCCACTTGAAGAGTTTCTATCTCTGTGTTCTGTCATTTATAGTGTAGGCCTAGTGTTCTTTTATTTATTTATTTATTTATTTATTTATTTATTTTTAAATTTAAATTCAATTAGCCGATGTATAGTACATTTCAGATGTAGTGTTCAATAATTCATCAGTTGCATATAATACCCAGTGCTCATCACATCACATTCCCTCCTTAATGCCCATTACCCAGTTGCCCCATTCTCCCCAATCACCTCCCCTTCAGCAACCCTAAGTTTGTTTCCCAGAGGTAAGAGCCTCTCATGGTTTGTCTACCTCTCCGATTTCTCCCCATTCAGTTTCCCTTCCCTTCCCTTAGGATCTGCTGCACTATTTCTTATATTCCACATATGAGTGAAACCATACGATAATTATCTTTCTCTGATTGACTCATTTCACTTAGCATAATACCCTCCAGTTCCGCAGTAATATTCCATTGTATATATAAACCACATCTTCTTTATCCATTCATCTGTCGAAAGACATCTTGGCTCATAAAGGGCTGTTAACCAAGATCTATAAGGAACTTATCAAACTCAACACCCCAAAAAACAAATAATCCAGTCAAGAAATGGGTAGAAGACATGAACAGACATTTCTCCAAGGAAGATATACAAAAGTAGGCCTAATTTTATTTATTTTTTTAAAAGATTTTATTTATTTGAGAGAGAGAGCACAAGCAGGGGAAATGGCAGGCAGAGGGGCAGGGAGAAGAAGCCTCCCCACCGAGCAGGGAACTTGGTGTGGGACTTGATCCCAGGACTCTGGGATCATATCCTGCACTGAAGGCAGGTGCTTAACCCATTGAACCACCCAGGCACCCCATATAGGCCTAATTTAAAAACTGGCTCCTCTAATGGTCATGAGAGGGGCTTTCTTATTCATGTCTAGAGTGAAAGAATGCATTTCGACCCAGAATTTTGGTCCTAAGAGCTGAAATTCACTCTCATGGACTTAGTTTTACTCACACGTCCACCTCTGAACCAATTACTGTGCTAAGGTAAATGAAATGCATTAACTGGACCAAGTCAATTTGGGCCCACATTGGGAAATGGAAGAAGGAGCAGACTCACTCAGCACATAAGCTGTGTGGAAGGCTCAATACTAGCATGAAAATCAGGAAAATGTTAAGAAAAGGAAATTGTGGAATAGAAACCAAATAGGGAACTAACAAATACCTACTGTGACAACTATAAACTAGACCCTAGTTGTTAGGATCAGTGCCTAAAGAGTGTCATATCTCAAATGAGACATAGTCTTATTTGCTGGTGCCATTTAAAAATTTTTTGATGTGCAGAAAGGATGAATACCCAACTTTTGTATCAACATGGACAGGTCTGGAGGAGATTATGGTGAGTGAAATAAGTCAAGCAGAGAAAGTCAATTATCATGGTTTCACTTACTTGTGGAATAAAATGGAGGACTCTAGGGCAAGGAAAGGAAAAGTGAACCGGTGTAAATCAGAAGGGAGGAGAGACTGTGGACTCTGAGAAACAAGCTGAGGGTTATGGAGGGGAGGGGGGAGGGGGGTTGGGTGAGCCTGGTGGTGGGTATTAAGGAGGGCATGTATTGCATGGATCACTGGGTGTGGTGCATAAACAATGAACCTTGGATCTCTGAAAAAAATAATAAAAATAAATAAATAATAAATAAATAAAATAAAATAAAAAATAAAGATTTTTGATGTGACTTTGTTAGTAGTGAGTTTTAATATTCATCCATGCACAAACCTCCTTTCTGTGCACATGAGAAATTCATATTTCCTGGTTCTCTTGTGGTTGGGCAGAACTGTGTAATTAGTCTTTGCCAATGGATTATAGATGGAAGGGATGTATGTGCCTTACCCTATGGCAGCAATTGTAGAAGTGATGTCAAAGTGACATAAGATCAAAACATAGAATAGAGATCCAACATATGGAAGACACCTGCAACCGACTTTGTGTGATAGAAATAAACTTTTTTTGGTCTTAAATCGTTGGCTTGGGGGTTATTTGTTACTGCTTCCTAACCTACCCTCATCATGACTAATAAAAACTTCGCCTGTTCTTGCACATGATACATAACTGAGGAAATAGAATCGATATTACAGTAGAAATGCAACACCAGTGATCTCAAGAAATGCCATGAAATTCACATTTCATATGAAATGAATCAGAATGTTGGGATAGTTTTTCAAGTGTAGTAATTTCTGACCAGTATTTCTGGATACGCTTCTTCTTCTTCTTTTTTTTTTAAGATTTTATTTATTTATTTGACACAGAGAGAGATCAGATCACAAGCAGGCAGAGAGGCAGGCAGAGAGAGAGGAGGAAGCACACTCCCTGCCGAGCAGAGAGCCCAATGCAGGCCGCGATCCCAGGACCCTGAGATCATGACGTGAGCCGAAGGCAGAGGCTTTAACCCACTGAGCCACCCAGGCACCCCTGGATATGCTTCTTTAGCAAAGACCTATGAGGTTAGTGTTCTGAAAGCAACACTTTTACCATTTCACTTACTTATGCAATAATCTTCAATGGTTCCACTATTACTTAGAGAATAAACTTTATATTCTTTAATTTGGCCTCAAAGCCTTCTATATTTTGGTCCCAACCTATTTTTGCAGACTTATGTACCATTATTCTTTCTAATTACATCAATGTGTTCATCATTTTCAACACCCCTAGACACAGCCACAGAGGTTGAAAAAGAAATGCAGTTCAAAAAAATCTCTTAGCTGCTTTTTGTTTGACACCCCTCCCCATCCCCACCATCACCACCAGCTTGCTACATTTTAGCAGCTCTGGTTATAGATACTTTGCTTTGGGGACTGGTAGAAGCCATTGCCAAACCAACATCTATTCTCCCTTTCTTTCTAAGTGATCCTATATTATTCCTAATCATCCTTATATTATTGGAGGTGACAATGTGTTCAGCTTTAGTTGTATTTGCTAGTCTATCTTGCAAATAGATACATCCATAGGACCAAAATTATAGAATTGTAGAGGGGGACTTCATGAGAGGAAGAGAGAGAGAGAGACTTAAAAGCCTTGTGTCCTTTTCTTATCTGCTACCTGGGAAGTGGATACAGTGGCTGGAGTTCTAGTAGCCATCTGGGACCCTGAGGTTACTTTAAGAATGGACCTCAGGACTGAGAATGGCAGAAAATAATAGTAAGCAGCCTAGGTCCTTCATGACCTTGTGGAGCTGTTAGATAGCTTGGGGCTATCTACCTTTAAACTTTTTTTTTTTTTTAACCGTACTTCATTAACTCTTAAGGTGCATTATTTTTTTATTATTAAAGCCTACTGTCAGTCAGACTGATAAAATGATTTCTTCTTGCATCAGTACCGAGGTCATTTTGATTTTAGAAATGTTAAATTCTAAAAAAATAAAATGTGTTTCAGAATCAACAATATATGTTATAAAAGAGATAATTAACTCTTGTATTTTTTTAAAGATTTTATTCATTTATTTGTCGGAGAGTGCACATGCAGGACTTGATCCCAGGACCTGAGCTGAAGGCAGATACTTAACCGACTGAGCCACCCACGTGTCCCAACTCTTGTATTTTTAAGATATCATTATTTTGGGCTTTTTGATACATTTCACATGGATTATCTGCATCCTAGCTATGACAGACTGGTTTTTAATTTTTCTGTCTACATTTTGGACCGCCATCTGAGAATCCACATGGCAGATGGAGAGAGTATAAATTAGGCTGTGAGGACAGTGTCCGTCTCTGGGACAAAGGAAGATGGCTCTGTCCCTCCCAGTGTCCCCCAGTCAGTCACCACTCTGGCTGGTGGGGCAGCCTCTGTCTGGAACATGCCAGATAAAGGTGGACTTGATCTTTTTTCTGCCATGGACTCACAGCAATTTTGTGAAGCTCGTGGACACCAACCAGAATGTTTTAAAATTAAATCCCATTAAACTATATTTCAGTACAAGTTCAAAAAAATGCTTCTTGAAATTCCTGAGTTAACTTTCATCAGAGTCCTTATTTTAAAAATCCACTTTATTGAAGTGTAATTCTCATACATTGGCATATACCTGTTTTAAGTGTACGTTTTAAGTATGTTTAAGGATATGTTTTGACAAATGCATGAATCCATTTAACTTCCACAGTGATCAAGATATAGAGGATTTCCAACATCCCTTATATTTATGCTGGTAAATTCCTCCTGTCCTAGGCCTAAGCAACTGCTTTCTGTGATGATATGTTAAATTCAAATTTTCTAGAACTTTATATAAATGAAGTCATGTAATATTTACTCTCTTGAGTAAATATTCTTTCATTCAGCATGCTGTTTGAGACTTATCTATATTGTTCTGTGTGTCAGTAATTTAATTTTTTCTTCTTTATTGCTGAGCAGTATTTCATTATATGGATGTACCACCATTTATCTTTTTACTGTATGATGGATCTTAGAGTTGTCTCTAGTTTGGGGCTATTGTGAAAAAAGGTCCTGTTGATATTTGTATACATTAGGAGTCATTTTTTATTCCCCTACAGTCATGGGCCAGTTCCGACCACTCTTGTAGCCTGCCCTGGTTCTAAGAATCTTAGGTAGCTCTTGCTACCTACCCCTGCTCTTTGTCTGCTTGTCTGTTGACACCAGCTAGTTAGAGCTAAATCTATCCTGAATAGGATTTATCACCCTTTTTTGCCTTGCTACTTCTCCTTTCCCACTTTCCAAACATGATCATAAAAAGAAAGAATTAGATATACTAGAATATACAAGTGGAGGACAGTGGCCCTGGGCATGGAAATTTGAGGAGTAAGTGGTACAGGCTTCCAACTAGTTTTCTATTCTAGGAGGGGTGGTGGGAAAAAAAATCGGCCTCTGGAGCTGGGCAGGTCTGTCTTCAAATCCCATGTTTGCCACACTTTATTAGTGTGAGAATTTGGATATATTATTTAACCCTTTTTCTAACCTGGAAAATGAATATAAAACCCACTTTGTAATGTGTGAGGATTAAATGCAGGCCTGCACTCAACAATACGTGTAGGAAATGTACATGTGCCAGGCCCTGCCCTGTCCTTGGTTCTGCGGATACAGCAGTGAGCAAAACAGCAGACGTTCCTGACCTTATGAAGTTTACATTCTATCAAGGGAGATGAAACAACAAAAAACAAAAGAATCTAAATCTGTGTTGTTAGATGGTGGTAAGTAACATGGAGAAAAACAGAACAAGGAAGGGAGATAGGAAAGGATGTGGTTGTAACTCCTCGTCTGTGAGGTGCTTAAGAGTAGAATATGATCTTTTCCCTGTATCGCTGGCATTTATCATAATGTCAGCTGTATATGAAGTGCTGCACACTTGAATGTTTCTTGAATGAAAAGAGTGGCCGAATAAAAACCGGTGTTGAGGAGAGAAGTTTATCTCATGAAATCACTGTAATACTGCTTACCTGGACACATTTATGTGCTTCTAGACAGGTAATAATTATGTCAGCAAGAATGGTGCCCTTCCCTTCTCCTTGTTCTTACTGGTTCTGTAAGTCTCCTGGCCATTGTTGTATTTTTTCTTATAAGTCAGAATGCCTTTAATGTACCCTCTTTATAATAATATATTCTTGATCCAAAAAATTAACTATGTGCATTTTTTCAGGCTTTTGCTCAATAAGTAATATGGAAAACAATTTGACAAATTGTTCAGTATGTCAATTTCATATTAAGGAGTTGGTATTCTATGGTTTCTGGAAAACCAGCATGCATATGCTACAAATATTAAAATATTTAGGGTAATATTCAATGTCAAGAAATAATGTGCATAATATTTGGTTACCTGGAGCAAAAGAAAGTGTGCAGTGTCATCTCATACATATGAAAGATTGTACTTTTTTTCTTTGGGCTTTTCTACATTTTTAAAACCAAACATATCAGTAATCATTTCCTATCCCCAAGTTTCTATTATTTTTAAAGTATAAAAAAACTGAATATAAAAGAAATGAGAAAATTATGTTTCTATGATGGCTTGATATATTAAAATATTTAAGTTCTATAAATTTGGCAGGCTGCAGGACTGACTATAAAAGAATTAACCTGGAAAATTGGAAACAGCCTATCTCCTAGGGCTGGTTTGTTGTTTTTTAAGATTGTATTTATTTATTTGACAGAGAGAGAGAGAGTACAAGCAGGCTCCCGCTGAGCAGGGAGCCCGATGTAGGGCTCAATCCCAGGACCCTGGAATCATAACCCGAACCAAAGGCAGGCGCTTAACAGACTGAGCCACCCAGGCGCCCTCTTAGGGCTGTTTGATGAACAAACTAGATCATGTATGTAAAAATGCCTTCTGATTTATACTTGTATAATTACAAAGCTCAATGCTTGTACCATCCTCTACAAATTCCACCAGGGCAGAAACTTTATTTATAGTTGTATCTCCCATACCTATCACAAAACATGTGTGCAATAAATATTTGGTAAGTATATGAATACTTGGTTTTAGTAAGTGATAATTATTTCACAGAAGAAAACTGTATCCTCGAGTAATTTGATGGCACTACAATTCCTTTAGGTTAAAATCTGAATTCCTGTTATTCAAGATTTACTCAGTCTAGTTGACATGTACTTTTCGAGCCCAATAATATCATAAACACCACCTCTACTCAAACTCAAAAATACTGTCTCCTGATTGATGCCTTCTTCCTTCTATGCCCAAAGTCTTTAAAAATACCCAGCTCAAATAAAAAAAAAGTCCTTCTTTGAACTATCTCAATACCGATTTGACTTCTCAGACTGTTAATCTTTAAAAAAATTTTAAAAAATATATCTTACTCATTTTTGCATTTCTGTCCCAAAGGACAGAATGACCTGTCCAAAAGGAATGACCAAATCCAGAAAATTGACTATAGTGAATATCCAGTAAGTATTTGCTGATTTAATTATTTTCACAACACATCATTTGCTTACAAATTTTATTTCAAGGAAGGTAAATCAATTTCCTGAAACTCTTCCCTTACTCTATTTGAAGGTGCAATTATTCTGAGCAATCTTCAGAAAGTATTCTCTGCTATAAATGCAGCCTGTCATAAAGTTATTAAAGTAATGTCCCAATGCACTAGAAAAACCAGAAACAGGCGGTTATTTTCTAATTCCAGTAATCTGTGTTATGCCTTATGCTTTGTTACAACTCCAATTCCTAGGATTCCCCCGCCCGCCTCCCCCCACCGATCTTATTCAATTAATAAGGCTGAAATAATGGCAATTGTCTTTTTTGGATCTAAAATTCTAGTGCGCTTTATTCCCCTAATCATTTTATGTGTAAATTAGGTGCTTAAGAAAGCCTGTAGTACATCATCTAAAGAGCTATATTTAGTGCTCAGTTTATTTAAAAAAGAGAGAGAGAGAGTGTGTGTGTGCATGGCTGGGGAAATGCCCGGGTGTAGTTTAGTGGTGAGTGGAGCCAGGTGCAAGACTCTCAGAAATGTTTTTATGTGTCCCTGGCCAACTATCTCCACACAAAACCCCGTTTATTTATTTAACTGCGCTACTGCAGAACAGAGTTAACTCCCACGCCACTCAAACCAGCTTTGCAGAGATTTAAAAATGCTTGAGCGGGCGGCTCCTGATTTTTACCATAAAACGACCCAGCTGGATCCAAAGCAGATTTGTCACCCTACTTCAGAGTCTCTCGGGGGTCGTAGAGAATTATGGCTCTGGATTTGAGCGCGGACCACGGATGCAAGCAAACCCACAGAGAAGTACAGATTTGGCAACTGTGACAAAGCTTTGTTAAAACTTGCCCCTCGAGCCGCAGAGAGGGTCTGGACGCCAGGAGCCGGCTCAGCCTGAGCGCGGGCGGTAGGGCGTAATGCCGCCCGACTTTCCCCTCTCTTTGCTTTTCCTGTCACGGTACTACAGAAATAGCAAAGCAAGGGCGGGAAGTCACCCGCCCGATCTTTGGTGTGTGTGTGCGTGTGCGTGTGTGTGTGTACGCGCGCGCCCGCCTGCTCGCGCGCGTGTGTTTCCCGCTGGCAAGGGAAGAGGTAAGGAGGAAGCGAGAACGACCCAGAACCCACCCCCAGGGAGCCGCCGTGCCTCTGCACCATGGTTCGGGCGTCGGGCTCCAGCCACTTCCAGAACGCTCGCAGCCGCGGGTGCAGGCCCCGCCCCCTGCCGGGGTTTCCCCGCCACCCGCAGTCATTTGCATGGCGCTTCCCCTCCCCCGCAGCCATTGGCTGGCGTTGCGCCCCGCCCACTGCCCCTCCACCAAGGCAGGGTTCCGTCCCCGAGCCGCCCGGAGCTGCGGGCAGCGGGCGGACTGTTAAACCGCGGCGGCGGCCGGGGCGGGAGCGGGGCGCGCTCTGGAGACGAGTCAGCGGCGCCCCGGGTAGGGGGAGGCGGGCGGGCAGCTAGAGATCACCTCAGCAGCCCCCACCACGGCCGGACCGAAGGTGCGGCGGCGGAGGGGAGCCAGGGCGCCCCAGCAGGCGAGTGGCCGGCGTCTCAGCGGCGGGCTGAGGGGGGTGGGTCTCCTCTGCCGGGGACGACGGCGGCGGCGCGGGGAGGGGAGAGCGGAGAAGACCGCCGGGTGGACTTGCGGGCCAGGCAGCCGAACGGCAGCCCTTCGTCCACCGAATCCTATGGGCTGTTGGGCTCCGGGTCCCGGCACAGGATCGCGCTCTAGGGCAGGGGTCGGACCGCAGCCAAATTTAAACGGCTAAACCTAACAGCCTTGGCAGAAGCAGAGGGGAGGGGAGAGGAGGAGTGGAGGGAGGGGTGGGGGCGGACCTAGGCGTGGTCACGTGGGGCAGGGGAGGGGCTTGGCCGGCCTCCCTTTTGTTTTGGCTAGCGCGTGCGCAGACGGCAGAACACGTGGTCTGCTGGGCCCGCCCCTTGTTTTAGCGGCCGCGCCTCCTCGGGTGCGGTTGTGGTGTCGGATGTTTTGGGGGAGCTCTGAAGTGGAGCCGTCTGTGTTGGATGTGACCCTTGTTTTCTTTATCTTATACTTTATCTCAGGCAACGTTGATTTGGTTTTTAGAGTTAGATGGGGTGGAGAGGACTCTAGAGAATTATTAAGGAATGATGTTTACAAGTTTGTGTCTCTTCTTGGTGTTCTGAAGGGACCGACGTTGCAGGAAAATTTGAGGGTTTGTGGTGATTGGTAGCAAGAAATAGAAGGCTATTTTCTGGTCAATAAAAAAAGGAAGAGGGTAGCTTTACATCCAAGAAGGGAGGCACTGGGATGGGCCTTCTTGTCTTTCACTTTGGAAGGATTAGTTTTTGGTTGGTTCCCTGCCCGCTGTGCCGCGCAGATCCACTCCACCCTTTACCTCAGATCAGCTGTGAGGCGCGGGGCTGGGGGTGTTGGAGATTGATTTTTTTTTTTTTTTTTAACTGAGGGAAGCACATTCTTTTTTTATTCCCCAAACTTTAGTCAGCTGGTGAGATTTAAGGCCGTAACTTCTTTCGTCTTACTCAAGTTGGCGTAACTTCGTGCTGAGTTTGATTCTGTAGGAATATTTTTAAAATACAGGTTGGGGCAGTTTTGTTACCAACTAAACCTAAGTGAGATATTAACCAATACTGTAGACAAAACTGACAGTGTTTTTGACTAGGTAAAAGTGGCTCTAAAAATAATTTAATTTTGGAGAAAAACCTGGTGTTCTGGAATGTAGCTTGCTGGAAAAAGAGGTTTAGCTTTGAGTCGTTTCTACTGTTTCCAATTCTTAACCGTTTCCTTGGGCAAGTCACAACCCCTCTTTTCTCAATGTTTGTTTCGTCTTGTAAATAGTTTCATAATACTGTCCCTGCTTTAAGAGATTATGAGAATTAAACACCTTGTGTTAGTAAAAGTAGTTTACAATTTTTACTAACACTGCAAAAATACAGAAATTGCTAAGTGACTGGGTTTATAGTAAAAGTTATTTTTTAATCCAGCATACTGGAAGAATATAAACTGAATGAGTCATGAAATAGGATATATTTGAATATCTTCAAAATCTATTGTAGTGACTATTTGATTCTCCCTCAGTTTCCACCTACTTATCAGATCAGTGTCAAGGTTGCCATCATTTCTTTGTAGTTTTAATCTACATAGATTATCATTACTTCTCTTCCCCAGTCCTTCTAGACTGTTTTTACATGAAATTTTTCTTAATCCAGTCCAATTCTATCACATTTATTTTTTACATTTATCTTTTGCGTGCATATCATATGTGCCTTTTCAAATAACAATTGCTTATTTTCTTAAATCTTATAATTTGGAAAATAAAGAGTACAAATAACAATACAGTTTGTATTTCTAAATATTTATGTGTATTTGTGGATTTTTCCTATAACGGGTTCATGTGTTATATTTTCGTTTAATTCTACCTCATAAACATCCCCATGTTATTAGTCTTTGGAAAGTTATATTTGGCTGCTTAAAATTATATCATGTAACTATCATATTTAAAATTTTTCCTACTGGCAGATGTTTGGGATGTTTTTGATGTTTTGCTAATATATAAACTTCGTGACAGAGAATTGCCTTTTGCATAAATCTTTGAAATTTTTTTCCCCTTAGATTTGTAAAAGAAATTACTAGGTCAGAGTCTGGGGTTGTGTGTGTGTTTAAGGCTCTTGAACATCACCAAACTACCTTCCAGAATGTTGTATCAATTTATACTCATTTCGTGTATGAGCCAGCCTCACGTTATGTCCTTGTTCATCATAGTGTTAGTATTGAAAGATAAAACCTTGCTTTAATTTGCATTAAATTTTTTTTTCACTTATGTCTGTGGTATATCTGTTTTCTTTCTGTAAGCTACTTCAAGGAGAAGAATATATTTCGTATTTGACATGTTGCAAATCACAAAGTGGGTGCTCAATGAATGCTCGCCAATAGGCTTATTAATATTTACCTTTTGACCTTTGGAAGATCAAGAAATGTTTTCTTAATTTTTTGGCTTACTCAGTTTACCAGTATGTTGTTGGCAATATACCTTTATTGTTTGATTCATTACTTTGAGTACTTCCTCACTGATCTCACAGTTGTCTACCAAAGGGTCCAGTGACTTCTCATGTTCAACTGCTGCATTATCCAAGAGTTCTATTCAGTTTTTTATGCCATTTATCATGACAAACTATTTCATTTCTTTTATTCATTTATCTATCTTGTATGTAATACACTTACAGATTTCACTTTGATCATTCTAGTTTCACCTGTAGCCTTTTCTGTGTGATTTTTTTAAAAACCTGTCTAAAGTTCCTGTTTTATTATTCACATTGTTCCTGATAGTCCACCTATTACTGCCTATAACATCTTTTACTGCCTTTAACTTACCATGTAAACCTTATATGTCATATGTAATTTTTATTTTCATTTTGTTCAGTTACTTTTATGTCCTTTTGTATTGGTCTTTATAGTTTTAGATTGTAAAGGAGGCAGAAAGCTTTTTCTTTGGGGTTTAAAATTGTGTTTAGGATTGTTTACCAGTTGGGTTTCACAAGTTATAAATTTCAAGGAGTGGGGCTACTTGCAAGAGAAGTGACAGGTCATAGGAATTAGCAACCGATTTACTGACTTTAAAGCATATCATCTTATACCTCTGTCCTAAAAGTCCTGACTGCATTATGGGACTGAAAGGAAACACTGTACATAGGGGTGACCCTGAATCATCAGTATAATCTTACTTTACTTTCTGTATGTTCAGTTTCAAAAGGCAAGGAAGATCTTCCACAAGATTTCTGTTTTTCCTTTTAAATATTGTCTTAGATTTCAGTGAACTGGGCTCCGTATTGCATGTAGGATAAATAACCAGCAAATGTTAATAAAAATGGTAATATTGTCCTTGCCTGTGGACAGTCTGTATTGAAAATCTGAAGACAATTAATAATGAAGGTCTTTAATACTTGATAATATGTTTAGGTTTTTAGAAGCACATTTTATTTCTCTATGGATGTGACAGTTCTCTAAGTATTGCAGAATTGGGAGAAAATGCATTCATTTATAATGTTGTGGTTTTGTTAATATTTGTAATGAACTTTGTATTTATTGTCTGGTTTCAGTTCTATAAGACCAATAATTCTCAAGCATGTTTATCAAAGTAATTTAAAAAAAAATTTTTGTGTAGATTATTAACCAGTGTTTAACAACGTGAAATTAAATTGGGGCAAATATGATAGTACACTTCTACATGTAGATTTCTGGATTCAAGCAGATTGACACACACACAAAAAAACAACTCTTCATTTACATTCCTATGAGTCATGCAGTTATAACTGAATAGTAATAATTCTGCTTGAAGTATGATCTGTTTGATGTATTATGTGGCCACCCAAGTGACTTTATCTTTAATTAAATTCCTTTAGTCTTCAAAGAGAATTCCTTTTTAGGGATAGTTTTCAAAGTGGAAGAAGTTCTTGCTGTAAACATTACTGAGTACAAAGTACTGAGCCAACTGTACCCTGGTCATGCCAATTACTGCAGTGTTTTCTGCTGTAAATTGAGAATGCCCATATTTAACAAAGAAATCTTGAAAACATGACACTGTATTTTGTATTTATACCTTCCATTAATTCCTATATTTTTGAGGAGTAAAACTATACTATTGTAAACTCTTTCTCATTACTTCTATTGTTTTAATTAGATTTTTCCTTTGAGTTACATATTAACAATTTTGGGTCTTATATTTTAGTAATGTTTGAAAGAGCTTCTCATACTTTGCTAAGAGAATTTGTCTTTTTTTCTTATTCTTTCTCTGTTTTTCAAATGGATTACCTGTCTGAAACACATTTAAGTAGTAACTATGGAAATAATTTAATATTTGTCTCTACTTCAGACTTTTCCTCTCTCTCAGAATGCTGTTGGTCGTTTTCACTGTCTAAGACTTAAGAATGTTTCTGCCTTTGTGATAATGTAATTCCCAGTTTGTGTTACTACATTTAAGAGAATTGGGATTATCCAGATTCCAGTTGAAAGAGTAAATTTAATGTTCATGGTGGATTCGAGTAGGGTATTTTCCATGGACTATATGGAATATACAGACACGTGCTAGAATATAAATCATAGTTAAAATCTGGAGCAGTATTTTAGGGGGTGGAAAATCAGATTTGGCCTTTAATTTTTAGTGTTCATTTTCAGGAGGAAGGGTGGTTCTTATCTAAATTATCTAGATTATGTTTCAATTCTGAAGATAGACTAGATTAGCAAACTTTTGATTTTTTTTTTTAGAATGTATGCCAAAAATTATTTGGTATATATGACCTACAAATTGTAAAAACCTGATTTACATGTTGGGCTCAACTCAGTAATTATCGACATCGTAATTATCTCACTATGTACATGCAACTTTTGAGGGATAACATAATATTTACTATATCTCATGATGTATGCAGGATCATTATACATTTAATTAATGCTAAAGTCATAAATATGTATGATTTATAAAAAAATGTCAGTAATGAAACACAGACATCAGGGCAAAGCTTTTTCTTTATGGTAACATAACAACTGATTTCTTCTTAATTCTCAATGAATGTATGTATTGGATTAGATTGGAGACCAAAAATTAGAATTTGTGATGTAGACTTTTTACTGAACCAATTTGA
The DNA here is from genome assembly GCA_002007465.1 of Ailurus styani. Lineage (NCBI taxonomy): Eukaryota > Metazoa > Chordata > Mammalia > Carnivora > Ailuridae > Ailurus > Ailurus styani. The sequence continues at coordinate 2,271,844 of LNAC01000199.1, read as the reverse complement.
TTTATATAATAATGAAGCTTAATATGGACAAAAAGAAAAGACAAAAAGTTTTGATTGTAGTTTTTAAATGTTTGTTATTTAAAGGCATAAACTTTGGCTTGCCTGCCTGCAGTTTTTTCTCTGGTTGGTATATTTTTGTGAGACTTCTAAGAAAAGTACATGTAGTGAGATCTGGACTGTTCACTGCTGGGTTATTTACTTGGTAGATTATCTATAAAAGATTTATAACAGTTAGTTTTTGGTTTTGTTTTTTGCCACTCTCAAAATTTCTGGGCTCTGGATGTGCTAAAAAATGTTTTCATTAATTAATTAAAACTGGAATGTAAGTTGAAAACTTTGTTGTAAAACATAGAAGTGAAATTCATGCTCAGGAAATATAGTTGATTTTTGGATTATCAAGAACATTTGTTTCTTGACAGATAATTAGGATAATCTGACTAATTCCTTTCTTTGAAAGGGTACTGAAATGGTTGGTTTCTTAGCTTACAGATCCTGTTAGTTTAATATTTTAGTTCTGTATTTGTGGCCAAAAGCAATTTAGCTTGTCTCAGTTTTATCCATTACTGGTTCTTTGAAGTCCTATGTACTAAACTCTTAGAAGAGGAACCTGTTTTGCCTGAGTATCTTAGGTGTATATGAAATAAATGATGCCTGGAATAAATAAGAGTACAGTATTTTAGCAGCTAGAAAGAATTTCTTAGATTTAGCTAAGATCCAAATACTTTTTGCACCACATAATTATGTGCATGATTAGAAACTGAATAATTAGAAATCAGAATAATTAGAAACTAAATATTTATAAGAAGATCAAACTGCTTCTTTGAAAGCTTTTTAAATATTTGTCTTTTCCATGTTTTGGTACATTTTGAAATATTATAGGAGCCTAAAAATACTGAACAATATGTTTGGCTAAGAACTTTGGGGACTGATATTTTAGTTAATGGTTGATTCCTGTTAACTGGGGGGACTGCATACTTTATACTTTGTACTGTCCAGTACAGTAGTCCTTAACCACATGTGACTATCAAGCACTTGAAAGGTTGCTAGTTGAAATTGAGTTTGTTAAATGTAAAAAAACATTGGATTTTTGTGAATTCACGTACATGCAAAACATAAAATATCTCATCAAGATTTTTTATATTGATTACAGGTTGAAATAATATTTTAATAAATTAAAATTTATACTTTTTTACTTTTAAAATACATCTAGTAGCAGATTTAAAATTAAATATGTAACTCATATCGTATTTTTGTGAGACAGCAGTGTTCTATACTAATATTTCCTAACCTTAAGACTCCTTTCATAATAAAATATCTCATGAACCTCCTTCCTAGACATTTTAAAATATAGTTGACCCTTGAACAATGTGGAGATTAGGTGTGCTGACCCCTCATGGGGTTGAAAATACACATATAACATTTGACTCCCCCCAAAATTTAGCTACTAATAGCCTACTGTTGACTGGAAGCCTTACCTGTAACACAGCTGATTAACACATATTTTGTATGTTTATATACTGTATTCTTACAATAAAATAAGCTAGAGAAAAGAATGTGATTAAGTCATAAAAGAAAATGCGTTTATAGTACTGCATTTATTGAAGAAAATTCCACATGTAAGTGGACCTACACAATTCGAACCCATGTTTTTTAAGGGTTAAGTGTAACTTTATTATTTTTCATGCTATTTATTGAAGAAATATTTACTAAGGGCCTGCTTGCTATGTGCCAAACAGTATTCTAGGATATAGCACTGAATGAAAACATTCAAACCCTGCCCTCATGTGGCTTTCATTTTAATGGGAAAAATATATGATAAATGATTTTTAGGAAAAATTTTTAGATGAACTATTATTTGTTGTAAGTATGCTATTATATAATTTATGTAATACAATTTTAATACAGTGTTTCATTTATGCAGTGATGTATGCTATTTAATTTACTTTTGGCATTTGTCTTGTTCATGTTCTCTGAACTTTCTGGATCTGTGGTTTGATGTCTGACATTAACTTGGAGAAATTCTCAGTTGTTATTGCTTCAAATATTTCTTTTTTGTCTTCAGCTTCTGGTATTCCCATTAAATGTATACACATTTTGTAGTTGTCCCACAGTTCTTGGATATTGTATTCTGGCTTTTTGTTTGTTTTTGGCTTTTTTCTCTTTGCTTTTTACATTTGCAAGTTTCTGTTGATATATCCTCAAGCTCAGAGATTCTCTTCTCAGCCATGTCCAGTCTCCTAATGAATCCATTAAAGGCATTTTCATTTTTGTTTTAATGTCATTGACCTCTAACTAATTCCTTTTTTGATTCTTAGAATTTTCATCTTTTTGTTTATATTTATGTATCACTTCAGATTGTGTACTTTTTCCACTAGAGGCCTCAGCAAGTTAATCAAACCTGTTTAAGTTCTTTTAAATTTACAGCTTCATGATTCCAACATTCCTGCCATATCTGAGTCTGGTTCTGGTGCTTGCTCTGTCTCTTCAATCTATGCTTTTTACCTTTTAGTATGCCTTGTAATTTCTTATTGAAAAAGAGGACATGATGTACTGGGTAAAAGGAACTTTTTTTTTTTTTTAAAGATTTATGTATTTAGGGACGCCTGGCTCAGTTGCTTAAGCAGCTGTCTTCGGCTCAGATCATGATCCCAGGGTCCTGGGATCGAGTCCCACATAGGGCTCCATGCTCAGCGGGGAGCCTGCTTCTCCCTCTGCCTTTGCCTGCCACTCTGCCTGCTTGTGTTCTCTCTCTCTGACAAATAAATGAATAAAATCTTTAAAAAAAAAGATTTACATATTTATTTTAGAGAGAGCATGAGTTAGGGGAGAGGAAGAAGGAGAGAGTCCCAAGCAGATTCCTGGCTGAGTGTGGAGCTGACATGGGCCTCAGTCTCATAACGCTGAGATCATGAGATCATGACCTGAACTGAAATCAAGAGCCAGATGTTTGGGGTGCCTGGGTGGCTCAATGGGTTAAGCCTCTGCCTTCGGCTCAGGTCATGATCTCAGGGTCCTGGGATTGAGCACCGTATAGGGTTCTCTGCTCAGCAGGGAGTCTGCTTCCCCCTCTCCCTATGCCTGCCTCTCTGCCTACTTGTGATCTCTCTGTCTGTCAAATAAATAAATAAAATCTTAAAAAATAAAAATAAAAAAAGAGCCAGATGCTTAACTGACTGAGCCACCCGGTGTCCCATTGGGGAAGCATTCTGTAGTCTGATGATTAGGCCTGTCTTTTAGGAAGGCTGTGCCTTTGGGCTTCGAACTGCACAAATGCTTCTTAGTTTTTTTCCCCTCTTGTGTAGGACAGGATGGTTTGATGGGGCTGGGGTTGGCCATTCTTTTAATTTACTTTTAACTAGGAAAAAGCAAGGCTTTTCAACAGATTGCTTAGAAAGTAATATATCATGTATCACTTTCTTATCTTTATTTTATTTGACTTCACTGTAGCATTTGATAGAGCTGCCCTTGTTTTTTAATGTACCTTTAAATACTTTGAGATCTCAATTGCTATACACTGTGGAATTTCCTTCTCCTGACTGGACATTTAGGGCTCTTATTCTTTGGTAGGTAGCTCTTCCTCCTTTACCTCTCCCCAAATGTGAAGGAACCCCAGGCCTTGATCCTGGGATCCTTTCTCTTCTTTGCCTATATTCTCTCCCTAAACTTTTCTGGTCCTTTGGCTTTAAATACTATTTATAACCACTGACTCCCCAAAATGAATCTCTATGAATTCTTGCTTGAACTCTAGACTTGTTTATCTGACTTCTTCTACATGGATGGCTTATAGTTACTTCAAAGTCAACATATCCCAAACAGAACTTTTTATTTTTCTCCCTCAACCTTCTGTGTTCTCACGTCTGTTCCATTTCAGAACATAGCATCACTGACTACTCAGTTGCTCAGCCCCCCAATCTAAGAGTCATAGTTAATTGCTTTCTTTATCTTAGGCCCCATAAATCTTGGTTGTCAAACGTTTTGTAAATTCTGCCTTGAAATATATCTTAGATTCATCCATTTTCATTTCTACTACAACCTCACTAGTCCCAAGCCTCTGGTACTATCTCTTGTTTAGATTACTTCAGGTAGCTTTTTTTTTTTTTTTCCCCCGTGGGTAGCTTTTTAATTGGCCTCCCAGCTAATTTTCTTGGAAGACATTTCCATTCTTTCTCCTAAATAAACCTTTTCTTATAGAACAACCAGAGTAATTTTTTAAAAATAAAAATGTAAATTAGATCATATTACTACCTTTTCCAAATACCTTTAGTGGTTTTCCTTTGACTTACATAAAATGTCTTGGTAAACCATTTGCCTCTCTGATTTTATTTGCTCTTACTTTGTCTCTCTGGCTCATTATATTCTAGATATATTTGTTATTTTTGTTCCACAAGTACAACAAAATTATTCCTTCTTTAAAGCATTTTATTAGATGGCTTTTTTCCTTGGAAGGCTCTTAACCCCCAACTCTTGGTTGGTTTGTTACTGTCATTTCAGATCTCAGAGCAGGTGTCACCAACACCAAGGCCTTCATTCATCTACAAATCTAAAGTAATTCCTGTCCCAATGTTGGTATGCTGTATCACTCTTTAGTTTTTTATAAGAACACTAGGGAACCCTCTTTTACTTGTTTGTTTTGTTTTGTTTTGTTTTGTTTTGTCTGTTTACTCTGTATCTGTTTACCATTTGCTAGAATTTAAGCTCTGTGAGAATAGAAACTTTATCTTTCATGTTCCCTGTCATCTTTCTAGTAACTAAGATGGTGTTTGTTACATTTGCTCAGTAAATATGCATTAACTGAATTGTTGAATGTTTGGTTTTATACTGAATATATATTAAATGGAGGTTAAAAATCTAGCTTCTGCCAAAAATAGACAAAACTATATACAAGACTCATGGTTGGTCATTTCTTCATTTTCTGCTTTTTGAAAGTCAGTTTGTCTATTTGTTTTTTTAAACTTGTTTATTTCTGTAATTTTTGGAAAGTTTTTGTTTTGTTTTTAAAAAATGTAATAGGTTTTCAGCTGCCATTCATAAGCACTTCTCTATAAATAACATGTTGTGGTGTGGGTAGTCTTTATACTCAAATGAAAACCAGATGACTTTACTTGTAGATAGATATTCTTACTGTCTTGTTTTTGTTAATTGGCTTCTGAAATACTGGAGACACCTTTAAGTGCTGTAAAATAATTGTGGTCATATGGAATACACTTTATAAAACTAATGAAACTAACTTTTTAATGTGTTGACATTTTTAATATTTGGTATTTATAAGCCTTTAAAAATTTTTAGGCCATTTTTTTTCCTTAACAAGGAAAAAAGCAACTATCATTAAAACTCTCTACCAGCCAGGTACCCCAAACATCTATATTTTTATCGCACAGAATTAACAACCATTATCATTTGTTCATTTTGCATTTAAGTCTTTTTCCCCCCGCGTAATAAAGTTTGTAGCTAAAACTCAGCTTCTCTTAAACCACCACTCTTAGTTCTGTTTCATGGAACTTACCTGATGTGCAACTACTGTTACAGATTTGGTGGGTATTTTTCTGGTTCATTTTTTATTCTTTTTTTTAAAGATTATTTATTTATTTATTTATTTCACAGAGGGAGAGAGATCACAAGTAGGCAGCGAGGCAGGCAGAGAGACAGGGAGAGGAGGAAGCAGGCTCCCTGCCGAGCAGAGAGCCCGATGCGGGCCTCGATCCCAGGACGCTGAGATCATGACCTGAGCCGAAAGCAGAGGCTTTAACCCACTGAGCCACCCAGGTGCCCTCATTTTTTATTCTTGTAAACACATAAACACACACACATTTACATATATGTGGTGTGGTCTTGTGTTTGTATTTTTTTCCCCAAATCAATAGAGCTTTTATTGAATCTTTGAAATATCACAAATAAGTCTGAAAAATCATCCAGTATCTTGCTGTTTCTGTAGCCGGACAGCTTAGATCTTATTCATCAGCCTGCTTCAGTTCCTTTTTCAGAAGCATGGAAAACATCCAAAAATTTTCTGATGTCTTTGTTTTTAACTTGTGGCTTGCTGAATCAAAATAACTGAATTTGATACAAGTTCAGTGTTACCTTTTTCAAGAATTAACTCATCTTTCTGGACTTGAGATACTGAACAAGCAACACTTGGCCTCATCCAAACCCCGAGGATGTATTTTTCACCCAAGAAATTTTCGATTTCGACAGGAGAACCATTCTTCTGAATAATAATGTTGACGGGGAAGTGGGCATACACAGACTTCAACTTGTGATGGAAGTTCAGTGTAATGCCCTTGATAATGTTCTGTACATGACTATAGACAGTGTGAACAGTTGACAGTTCTTTTTTGTTTCCCCACCGTTTGTCATCTTGGAACCTCTTCTTTATCTTTCCAAGGAGATTGGGTTCTTTTTTTTTTCCTAATTTTTTAAAGATTTTACGTATTTGAGAGAGAATGACCAGTGGGGAGGGACAGAGGGGGGAGAGAGAGAGAGAAGCAGACTCCCCGCTGAGCAGGGAACCTGATGTGGGGCTTGACCCTAGGACCTGGAGATCGTGACCTGGGCCAAAGGCAGATGCTTAACCAACTGAGTCACCCAGGTGCCCTGAGATTGAGTTCTATACTGATGCTCTGGGACCCTTCACAATAACAATGTGTGTCCCTTCAGAGCGTTGTTGACATTTTCTGGAATGTTGACAGTCTGATGGCTGAGATGGTCTTTATTCTCACAGTAGATGGAGCAAAGAGAGCTTGTGTTTGTGTTTTATTTATTTGGTAGCATACTGTACCATTAAAAAAAACAACTTTATATTCTTTTTAAGGTTTGTCCATATTTGTATATATAGATTTAGGTCTTTCTTTTTAGCTGCTGGATAGTATTCCATCATGTTTTATTATCCATTCTCTTACTGTTAGATATCTAGGTTGCTTTGAAAGAATAGTTTGCTGTTATAAATAGTGCTGTCTTGTGCACCTATGATAGATGCAAAGATCAGACAGATGCTTAACCAACTGAGCCACCCAGGTGCCCCTCACACATTGTTTTCAATTTAGTGATTGGAAAACTGGTCTCTTGCTTTATTAATCTATAATTCCTTCATTACTAGTAAGATTGAGGATATATTTAATGATCTTTTGGTTGTCATCTGTGAAGTGCCTGACCAGTTTGCTCATTTGTAGGAGATCTTTATGTATTCTGGGTATGAATTCTTTTTTATTAAATATATTGCCAAAGTCTTCTAGTCTATAACTTGCTTTTAACCCTGTGTATTTTTTTTTAACTGCATTGAAGCCTTTGTGTCTTTTCTCTTTTTATCATTCTTGCTAGTCTTTGTAGAGAATCCCTTTTTGGTTTTTTGTTTTCACATAAAAATGAAGGTTGTAGAGTTACAGTTAGCACCTGGGGACATACAGGTTGGGAGTATGGTCATTTAAATGACTATTAATTGTCATGTGTTGAAACAAAAATTATGGAGTATCATTCCAGAGTATGTTACAAAACTCATAATTATAAATGGTGTAATTTTTTTCACTATTTAGTCTTCATAATTTTCAGTGGTAGAGGATTAACTTTTTCAGTGAATCAGACTGTATGTTTTTACACTTTTTCTTTTGGTAAAATATAATGAAATTTGTTTAATTATGGGATTAATTTTTAGCAGTCATTTGTTGCAGTCTCCACTGTTTTCCAGGCAGAAGTAACAGCTTTTATAATGATAACTGTCTGTTTGTGAAAAGGGAAAAAATTATTGCAGATACTTTTTCACAAAAAATTTTTGTGCATTGAAGATTAAGCAAGTCTTCATGATCATATTATTTTTAACAGTTGAGAAATTATACTTTTTCACTTGTAGTTCAGTTACTTACATCTTCTGACATTATTTAGCTTATTTTGGTTAATACTTATACTGTTCAGATAGTGAAATTTGAGAAATGGAGGTTTTGAGCAGCTTATATTTTATAAAGATAAGTAGTTCATTCTTTGGCTGAAAATATGGGGTTGAGTCACATTTTCAAATATAATTCCCAGATTCCAGGTTGGAATTTTTTCTTTTGCTTTTTTGCTTTTTACTAAACATTGTCCAAAAAAAAAAAGAAGAAAAAGGAATCTTGAAGTACAATTGCGGTACATCCACAATATTTGTCTAATACTTATTGTGCTAGGTAGTTAGGGTGCAAACTTAATTGGAGTTTTTGGTGTTGGGCCCACAGTCAGAGTAAGAATAGTTTAGTCTTTGTTGAATTCCTTATGAATTAGGAAAGAACAGAGATATTGTTAGGAGTTGGGAAATAAAGGAGTTGTTTGGTTTCCATTCACATTTTAATCAGAAGCATTGACAATGTTGCCCTTGGTAAAAGTGTAATCATAAACTTTTTTTCTAGATATTTGATCATTTATTTTTACATTATTTTAGGTTTCCAGTTATTATCTGCAGGATTCGCCATGACCCCAGCTCTGAGGGAGGCAGCAACAAAGGGTATCTGCTTTTCATCTTTACCAAGTACCATGGAGTCTGACAAGATCCTATGCATGGAAGGTCCAAGAACTGTAGATGAAAAGCTCAAGGGAGACACTTTGTCTCAGATGCTGGGATTTACAACTCCAGAACCTACTCTTAACACTAACTTTGTGAATTTAAAACATTTTGGCTCCTCTCAGTCTTCAAAACATTATCAGACAGTTCTCTTAATGAGTTCTAATTCTACATTAAATAAATACAGTGAGAATTACAAACAAAGGAAATTAGGGGAACCCAACTGCAATAAGCTGAAAAACATACTGTGTAATGGCAGCAACATTCAGCTTAGTAAAATCTGTCATTCTCATTCTGAAGAGTTCATCAAAAAGGAACTTCTGTCAGATACCACAAGCCAGTGCATGACAGATGTACAAATTATTTTGGATTCAAATATAACCAAAGACACTAATGTAGATAAAGTACAACTGCAAAACTGCAAATGGTACCAGAAGAGTGCACTTTTGGATAAAGTTACTGATGCTGAAATTAAAAAGGGTTTATTGCACTGTGCTCAAAAGAAAATTGGGCCTGGCCACTCAAATGTGCCTATTAGTTTCTCAGCTGCTGAAAAAGAGGAGGAAGTGAATGCTCGTTTACTTCATTGTGTAAGCAAACAGAAAATTTTACTTAGCCAGGCTAGAAGAACTCAGAAACATTTGCAGATGCTTCTGGCAAAGCATGTTGTTAAGCACTATGGTCAACAAATGAAATTTTCTCTGAAACATCAACTTCCCCAAATGAAGATCTTTCATGAATCTACCACAGTTTTGGATAGCAGTTTACCTAAATGCACTGAAATTAAGCCAGAAGTCAACATGTTGACTGCAGAGAATAAATTGTGGAGTGATACAAAAAATGGCTTTGCACGGTGTACAGCTGCAGAAATCCAAAGATTTGCACTGTCTGCTACAGGGCTATTGTCTCATGTTGAAGAAGGTCTGGATTCTGATGCAACTGATAGCAGCTCTGATGACGATTTGGATGAATATACCATTAGAAAAAATGTGGCAGTGTAAGTGCAATATTATTAGACCTTTTACTGGTTCTGTGTACAGCAGCAGTTTTGTCTTGATTTCATGATTAAAAGGAAATAGATTTTCTAAAATTTTAATGCCATAATCTTTAAGGTATAAAACTTCAGTGAATTTTTAAAATATTTTGTTAAACTGCTGTGTGTGAATATTTGCATACTATTTTTTTTTAAAGATTTTATTTATTTATTTGACACAGAAAGAGAGATCACAAGTAGGCAGAGAGGCAGGCAGACAGAGAGGAGGAAGCAGGCTCCCTGCTGAGCAGTGAGCCGGATGTGGGACTCCATCCCAGTATCCTGAGATCATGACCTGAGGCGAAGGCAGAGGCTTTAACCCACTGAGCCACCCAGGCGCCCTTGCATACTATTTAAAAATAAGTTATTCAATTGCTCTATCTCGGAAAAACCATATAGAGATAATGAAAGCTCTTTAGTTAGAAATAAGCATTTCTCTCTTCTTGAATAGAATAGACTATAGACAAGGCTTAATATTTTTAGCCAATACGTATACCCAAAATTCAAAAAATTTAGTATGCCCATGGGGAGCCCATATTGGCTTTGGGCTTTAGGAGTTATCAGTTGAGAGTATATATAAGTTGATCTCCTTTTTTTCTTTTTTTTTAAACTATGGTATTTATATACTCATTGAGTTCATACCTTTCAGCTCTGGTCTTTACCAGCTTAGTCAATTTTTGATGGATTAGTATAACCAAAACAAAATTATAATGTCAGCTATTAGATACCAATTGAATGCTTATTATGTGATGGACCTTGGGGATTCGGTTGTGGGCAAAATATCCAGTCTCTGCTCTCTTGAGAATCTACTTCAAACAAAACAAAGCAAAACAAAACAAAACAAAAACAGAGATAAATTAGTTTTATGTATCACACTGTGGTAATACTCCAGAATAGCCCTATCTGACAGAAGTTTTCTGAGAGGGTGCCTGGGTAGCTCAGTGGGTTAAAGCCTCTGCCTTCAGCTCAGGTCATGATCTCAGGGTCCTGGGATCGAGGCCCGCATCGGGCTCCATGCTCAGGAAGGGAGCCTGCTTCCTCCTCTCTCTCTGCCTGCCTCTCAACCTACTTGTGATCTCTCTCTCTCTCTCTCTGTGTCAAATAAATAAATAAAATCTTAAAAAAAAGATTAAAAAAAAAGTTTTCTGAGATGATAAAAGTGTTCTATATCTGTGTTATCAAATAGAGTCATGTGGCTATTAAACAGTTGAAATGTGGCCAGTGTAACTGAGGAACTGAATTTTTAAACTTTATTTAATTTGAATTAAGTTTTTTTAAGTAGCCAGATAGAACATAGTTTTTAATCTAGCTTTAAGGAATCTGTTGATGTCCTTAACGACGCAAAATACTGTGTGTGTATTTTGGAAGGAAAAAGTCCATCATTTTTATCAAATTGTCAAAGATGAGTGAGAATTATTACAGAATTAGAAGCTGAACACATTAATTTTTACTAATAAATAGAAGGTTAGTATATCAGTTTCTATGGTAAAGAATAAAATGTAAAACAAAGTAGGCATTCTAGTCTTTTGGTGTTCTGTTATCACTATGAAATGTTTTGAATGTGGGAGCTAATTTTGAGCGCTTATTTTTTCTGACTGGCATTGTGATATTTACATACGATATATTACTTAATCCTTTCAAAAACCATGGGAGGTGATTGTTGTTATACTTATTTAATTTAAGAAGAAATAGTCTTCATGTGGCTAAGTAACTTGCCCATGGTCAAAAAGCCAGATAATTGATGGAGCTAGGATTGTTGTCTATGTGTGGAAGCCTTCAAACCAATGTTCTTGCTATTGGGCCATGCACCTTTATCAACGTATCATTCATTGATTGATGCTTAAAACCACAAGAATTATTAAGCACATGTGCTCTGAAAGAAGTCCAGAAATTTGTCAATGTTTATATGTATAATGTTTTTAAAAGAAATTCAATTTAATAAAATTTAGTAGGTAAATTTAGTAAATTACTTTTGTTGTTGAGGACAGCTAATGAGCAGGTTTGTCTATTTTAAACTAGAAATAAAAATCAGAAATCATGTCTTCCTAGACTCTTTTGACCTTCATTAGGATTTTCTTTCATTGATCTCTTATCATACTTAATCTGCCATATAATTTATCATTAAATCATATTTTGTCCCACATGATTTGCTAATATATGTATTAGTCTTAATAACCCAACACCAGTAAGGATGGAAACCACATTTCAAACCTTAAAAAAAAAAAATCTTATATACGAAGCATATAATTACTAATTGGTCAAGACATTTTAAGATTTGCATTTACTCCTTGAATTTAGTCAGAGAACACTAATTTTAGACATTTTTGTAAAGCATACACAAATAAGGAGATTCAAAGTATTAAAAAATTTTTTATACAAAGCATCAAGCAATATACATCTCATTTCTTTTCTTGTCAGTTTTGCCAGTTTATTGATGAAAATTGAAGTAAAGAATCCTGGAAAAAAATTGGGTTCAGGCTTGGAAAGTTTATTTCTCATTCTGTCTTTCTTTTTTCTGTAACCAGTTGGAAGGCTCAGGAACACCAGATATGCATTTTAGGAAAATAATGAATCTAAGAAGTTTAATATTAAGATATATACTTTTAGCCTCTTGGATTACTGATGATTTAATTTAGGATGCCTTAGTTGTTAAAGTTCATATCTATATTTCTAGATTCTCAGGTTATATTCATCTGATCAATTCAAATCAGTAATACAAAATTCATATAATAACTTTGAATTCTTTAGTTCACTGAATTATTTGATAATTGTTTAGGTTTTTGTGTTTGTTTTTTGCTATTTGAACTCTATTTGCATTTCTTGATTTTATATACCTCCTGCAAAATTGGATATTAACTTTGTTTTGAGTATTTTTACTAATATGACTAGGTTTCTTGTGGGAAAGTTTGTTTCCCAACATTTTATTAATTTTGATGCTTACTGACTTTTGAGAATAACACAACTTTTAAGTATTTGTATCTTTTGATGTGAATGTAAAAATGGTTTCTGGTTTTTTAAATTGGAATTAGTTCTGTTTCAGGTTAAGTTCATTTAATAATTTAATACATTCTGATATGAGGTGTTGTTTTTTTTTTTTTTTTTTTTTTTTTTTTTTTTTTATTTGATACAGAGAGAGAGATTACAAGTAGGCAGAGAGGCAGGCAGAGAGAGAGGAGGAAGCAGGCTCCCTGCGGAGCAGAGAGCCCGATGTGGGCCTCGATCCCAGGACCCTGAGATCATGACCTGAGCCGAAAGCAGGGGCTTTAACCCACTGAGCCACCCAGGCGCCCGATATGAGGTGTTTTTTAAGTTTATTTTTTATTTTAAGTTTATTTTTCTTTCCTTTACATTTCTGGAAATTGATTTTTCAAATGTAGATGAATATTTTTAATGAATGAAGTTCAGAAATAAACCTTAAATATAAAATAGGCAAAAATATGAATTTTGTGGACCTAAATGTTTAAGTGAGTGCTAATACAATTAAATTTTTAAAAAAAATTTTTATTATTTTTTAAAAGATTTTATTTATTTATTTGACAGAGAGAGAGAGATCACAAGTAGGCAGAGAGGCAGGCAGAGGGAGAGGGGGAAAGCAGACTCCCTGCTGAGCAAAGAGTCCAATGCAGGGCTAGATCTTAGGACCCTGAGGTCATGACCTGAGCTGAAGGCAGAGTCTTAATCTACTGAGTCACACAGGCACCCCACAATTAATGTTTCATTATTTCTACTGAATATGAATCGACTTCTCAATTTAATTGTAAGATCTGCTGTGGCAAATACTGCAGCTGACTTCAACTTAATTTTAATTAACTTAAGAGCAAATACTTTCTCTGTCATTGTATACCCACTACCTAGCATTGTCTACTTTTTAGTGGGTTTTTTGTTGTTGTTGACTAAATGAATTTTTCTGTATTTGAATATGCAGTTTCGAAGATACAAAAATTGGGGTTGGCAATTTATGAAATTTCTCTCCATGTTTGTTTATTTTTTCTTCTTCCATTCTGTAGTTTATTTTTACTTTATTGCCCTACTTTCTTCCTTTGTCTCTAGTACTAAACTGGCCACAAGATGTATCTTACACATTTTAGAACCAGTGAGTATATATTCGATGAATGAATGAATGAAATACAGCATGACAAAATAAAGACCTTTAAAAGTAACTTTTAATATTTAACATTTGTAACTTTTAAAAATTGGCAAGTAAATGTGTTTATCTTAAAAATCTTAGATTGTATTATTATAAATGCTTTCTATTACTTTTTTTTTTTTAACCCTGATAAGAAAACAAATTCCTTCATTCTGGTTAGGAAATTTAGCTGTGAAGGAATATAATGGTTTTAAGAAATTGGAAAGCACTCACATTAGCCCTTACCATTACCATCATTTTATTTTTATTTTTATTTTTTTAAAAGATTTTATTTAGGGGCGCCTAGGTGGCTCAGTGGGTTAAAGCCTCTGCCTTTGGCTCAGGTCATGATCTCAGGGTCCTGGGATCGAGCCCCACATCGGGCTCTCTGCTTGGCAGGGAGCCTGCTTCCTCCTCTCTCTCTGCCTGTGTCTCTGCCTGCTTGTGATCTCTCTCTCTGTCCAATAAATAAATAAGATCTTTAAAAAAAAGAGAGAGTGCGCACAAGCAGGGAGAGTAGCAGGGAAAGGGAGAAACAGGCCTCCTGCAGAGCAGGAAGCCCAATGTGGGACTCGATTCCAGATCCCTGTGATCATGAACTGAGCTGTAGGTAGACACTTAACTGACTGAGCCACACAGATGCCCCACCAGTGTTATTTTAAATATATATTTGATTTGCCCCTTTACCCTTCAAAAATGTAAGCAGTGGATTAATTAATTCATAATGCCGTTACTAATTGTCTTAAAAATATATTTTGGTTGAGAGACTAGTGTGCATTAGAAAAAAATTTTTAAAGCCATTTTCCTTTGGAAAGGAAAATAGGATTCTAGGGGTTTTGTAGGTTTGAGATACAATCTTTATACTATAAGAAGAAAGAATCTCCCCTTGGGTTTGTTCTTTCGGTGAGTCAGCACAGGTTTTGGACCTCCTTGTGTTAAAGTCATGGCTTGCTCTGTGACCCTGAGCAAAGATTAATAATATTATTATTATTTTAAGATTTTTTAGTTTTTTAAGTAACCTCTATACCAGTCTGGGGCTTGAACTCACTACTCTTGAGATCAAGAGTCACATGCTCTTCTGGCTGAATAAGCCTGGCGCCCTGAGGTTAATGTTATTCTTAAACCTTTGAATCAGATTCCTCTTTGATCTACCTTAAAGAGTTCTGGAGATAATTAGATGAAACATTAAATATAAAGTGTCTATACATAATGTACTGATTTGAAGGCTATCAAGCAATTTAATATTGTGAGAGACGGGAGCTTAATTTTTCCATGAGAAACTTGGGGAGCCAGTGTAAAATACATGCCTGAGTTAATTTGAGAGGTTAGGAAACTGGTGTATTTGTACAGCAGGTCATCAGTTACTAGGTGAAAACTGTTTCTGGTTGTGTCAATTCCTTCACCCTTTTGTTCTGCCACTGGGGTGACAAAGCAGGCTCAAGTAACAACAAAAAAGCCCTGGGTCAAAGAAATGCAGGTGCTGGCATTTGCAAGTCAGGTCTTTGTGTACTGAACGGGTAAGTGTCAGGGGATATAGGTGGGTCACTGACAGACTCTGCTACAATTATGTTCCCTCGTATCTGGTGATAAACCCTTAGAGTTCTAACATTTCTTTTCACCTGGGAAATGATCAGTTATTTTCATCTAGGATGCATATGGGAAAACTCACAGATTTTGACACAGACATATTCTGATTTTCCAAGGTTGTAAAAAAGGAAGAAACATGGTTAAGTCTTGTTTTATTTGAGGAAAACTGACAGTATCTTCCAAATCACCCAGGTTTTTTTGGATGTGGAGAGAGAAGTCTCTTTGTTTCCCCAAATTAGTCCCCATATATTCAAATTTCTTTGAGTTTTTACTTTGGTGTTAATTGGCAGTCTATTTTTTTTAAAAGATTTTATTTATTTGAAGAAAGAGAGAGCATGGATGGGGTGGAGGGGCAGAGAGGGGGGGAGAAGCAGACTCCCCGCTGAGCAGAGAGCCCACTTGATCCTGACCTGAGCCAAAGGCAGTCGCTTAACTGACTGAGCCACCCAGGTGCCTCATTCACCAAGAAAGGAGAGAACTGTTGATATTTAGTTGGAAGCTCTCAGATTAATCTTTCTAGATTGAAAGAAAATGAGTAGTTTCTTGCAGACCTACAGAAACGAATACTCATATAGTTTTCTTTGTGCTTTCCTATCTTGCCAGTGGAAAGGAAAAGAAGTAAAAAAAAAATAAATCAGCTGATGAATTTCCGTTTGAGGAATTGGATAAATAGGAGTATGAACTCATTGTGACATTGAGAGTAAAAAGACTAATAACATTTCATTAATTGCAAATAAGAGTATCTTCATATTTGTATAACGTGAAGTTGACAAATTATTTTTGTATTTATTTTTAAATTCTCTATACTTCAGAAATAGATAAGAAAAGTCTGGTTTTGTTATATTTTACTTGAATGGGAAACAAAAAGTTGAATGAAAAACAGTCAGTCCTAGAGAAATTGCAGTGATGGTTGAGGGACAGTGTTTTACAGAAAAGCAGAAATTCAAGTGCAATTGCAAAATGGATTAATAGCTACAAAATGGTAAAAAATACTTTATATTGTGGCATATGGACATCATTGAAGAAAGTAGTACTTCAAGGAAAATAAGCTCATTATTATATATATATATTTTTAATTTTATTTTAGAGCAGTTTTAGGTTCACAGCAAAATTGAGTAGAAAGTGTAGAGAGTTCCATATATCCCCTGTCCCCTAACCTGCATAAGCTCCCCCATTACTGACATCCCTTACCACAGTGGTACTGTATAGACACATAATTATCACCCAGAGTCCATAGTTTACAGTAGCGTTCACTTCTGGTGTTATACATTCTGTGGGTTGGATAAATGTATATGACCTATATCTACCATCATAGTATACAGAATAGTTTCACTGCCCTACAGATCCTCTGTGTTCTGCCTCTTTCTCCTTTCCTCCCTCCAATCCCTGACAACCACTAATCTTTTTACTGTCTCCATAGTTTTGCCTTTTCTAGAGTCACAGGGTGGGAATCATACAGTGTGTAGCCTTTTCAGATTGTCGTCTTTCTCTTAGTAATATGCATTGAAGTTTTCTTGATGTCCTTTCCTGACTTGATAGGATATTTCTAGTGCTGAATAAT
Organism: Ailurus styani; assembly: GCA_002007465.1. NCBI lineage: Eukaryota > Metazoa > Chordata > Mammalia > Carnivora > Ailuridae > Ailurus > Ailurus styani. Next base: position 2,255,016 of record LNAC01000199.1, on the reverse strand, counting down.
ATTCTGTTGTCTGGATGTACCACAGTTTACTTATCTATTCACCTGTTGAAAGATGTCTTGGTTACTTCCAGGTTTTGGAAATATGAATAAAACTGCTATAAATATTTATGAGCAGGTTTTGTGTGGACATAAATTTTCAGTATATTTGGGTGAATACCAAGAAGTGCAATTCCTGGATTGTATGGTAAGAGTATATTTAGTTTTGTAAGAAGTTGCAAAACTTTCTTCCGAAGTGGCTCCACATCTTTGTTAGCTTTTGATGTTAGTGTTGGATTTCTGTTATTCCACTAGGTATAAAGTGGTATCTTACTGTTGCTTTAATTTGCAATTTGCTAATGACATAGAATGTTGAACATTTTTTTATATGCTTACTTGCCATATCTGTATGTTCTTTGGTGAGATGTCTGTATAGGTCTTTGCCTATTTTTTAATTGGGTTGTCCATTTTATTGTTAAGAAATAAGATATAAACAGAATTGATTGGGATTTTATTGAATCAAGTTGGAAAAAGCTGACATATTAACAGTATTGAGTCTTGGAACGTGGAATATCTGTTTACTTAGTTCTTTGATATCTTTCATCAGAGTTTTAAAGTTTTTCTCATATGGATCTTGCATATATTTTGTAAGACTTATACCTAAGTGTTTCATTTGTGGGTGTACTAATGTAAATGGTAATGTGCTTTTAATTCAGATTCCACTTGTACATTGCTGGTATGTAGGAAAGCAGTTGACTTTTGTATATTAACTTTGTATGCTGCAGTCTTACTATAATCATTTACTAGTTGCATGGGTTTTTGTGTGTAATTCTTTTGGATTTTTCCTATAGATAATCATGTCATCTGTGAACAAAAAGTTTTATTTCTTCCTTACACACCTTGGGTATCTTTTTTTTTTTTTTTAATTTATTTATTTTGACAGAGCGAGAGAGATCACAAGTAGGCAGAGAGGCAGGCAGAGAGAGAGAGGAGGAAGCAGGCTCTCCGCCGAGCAGAGAGCCCGATATGGGCCTCGATCCCAGGACGCTGAGATCATGACCTGAGCCGAAAGCAGAGGCTTTAACCCACTGAACCACCCAGGCGCCCTTTTTTAAAGTTTTTATTTAAATTCCAGTTAACATACAGTGTAATACTTATTTCAGGTGTACAGTATAGTGATTCAGCACTTCATATAATACCCAGTGCTCATCACAACTGTACTTCTTAATCCTCATCACCTATTTAATTTATTCCCCCACCCTCCTCCCTGTCTACTTCTTCTTGTATGAGTTTTGGCAGATTGTTCATTTCAAGGAACTGGCCCATTTCACCTAGGTTATCAAATTTCTGGACTTAGAGTTGTTCATAATCTTTTATTCTTTTAATGTCCATAGGATCTGTTGTGATATCTCCTCTTTCCTTTCTAATATTAGGAATTTGTGTCATCTTTTTTTCTATTTAGTCTGGCTAGAGATTTATTGATTTTATTGATCTTTAAGAAGACCCATTTTTTGGTTTTGTCAATTTTCTCAATTTGTGTTTTCAGTTTTATTGATTTCTCTAGTTTTTATTCTTTCCTTCTACTTACTTTGGGTTTAATATGCTCTTCTTTTTCTAGTTGCCTGAAGTGGAAGCTTGGGTGATTGGTTTTAGATTTTTAAAAAGTTTTCTAATAATGCATTTAATGCTATAAATTGTGTAACTTTTTCTTACACATAAGGACTGTTTTCACTGCATCCTACAAGTTTTAGTGGCTTGTATTTGCATTTTCATTTTGCTTGTAGTATTTTAAAATTTATCTTCAGATTTCTTCTTTGTCCCATGCATTACTTAAAAGTGTGTAGTTTAATCTTCAGGTATTTGGGGATTTTTCAGTTAGTGGTTTTTATTGTTGTTGTTATTTTTTAGTTTATTTATTTATTCTTTAGTAATATCTACACCCAACATGGGGCTCGAACACATGATTTGGAGATCAAAAGACGGATGGTCTTCTAGCTGAACCAGCCAGGCATCCCTGTTTGTTACTGATTTCTAATTTTAATTCCTTTATGGTCTGAGAGCAGACATTATATGATCTCTGATTTTTTAAGATTTATTTACTTATTTGAGAGCATAAGCAGGAGAGGCAGAAAGAGGAAAGAGAATCTCAAGCAGACTCCACACTGAGCATGGAGCCCAATGTGGGTCTCAGTCTCAGGACCCTGAGATCACAACCTGAGCTGAAACCAAGAGTCGGATGCTTAATCAACTATGCCACCCACTTGCCCTGATTTCTTTCTTTCTTTCTTTTTTTAAATTTTATTTATTTGAGAGAGAGAGAGAGAGAGAGAGAGAGAGAGAGAGAGAGAGAGAACATGAGCAGGGTCAGGGGCAGAAGGAGAAGCAGGCTCTCTGATGAGCAGGGAACCCAAAGCAGGGCTCAACCTGGAACTCCTGGATCATGACCTGAGCTGAAGGCAGATGCTTAAGTGACTGAGCCACCAAGTGCCCCCGATTTCTACTTTTTTTTTTTTTAAATTAAAGTTTGTTTTATGGCCCAGAATGTAGTCTCTTTTATGTTCCTTGTTAACTTGAGAAGAATGTGTAATCTGTTGTTGGATGATATAGGCTGTTGATGTCTGTTACGTCTAGTTGATGAATGGTTCAGTTGGATCCTTACTGGTTTTCTGCCTGTTAGATCCGTGCCTTTCTGAAAGAGTGAGTGTTATAGTCTTTAACTCTTGAACTAGAATAGTGGATTCATTTGTTTCTCATTGCAGTTTTATCAGTTTTTGCCTCACATAGTTTTGATGCTCTTTTGTTAGGCACAAACACATTTAAGATTGTTATCTTCTTGGAGGTAGACCTTTTAATTATACTGTAATCCCCCTCTTTATTCATGATAACTTCTTGCTGTGATTAATATTAATAAATTAATATAGCTACTCCTGGTTTCTTCTGGTTCATGTTAGCATGCCATAACTTTCTCCCTCTCTTTACTTTTAATCTGTATGTGTTTTTATACTTAAAGTTGATTTCTGATAAAGCATAGTTAGGTCTTGTTTTTTGATCCACTCTGACAATCACTGTCTTTTAATTGGTATAGTTAGACTATTGATGTTTAAAGTGACTACTGATGTGTAGTAGATTAATATCTACTATATTTGTCACTGTGCTCTATTTGTTGCCCTTGTTCTTTGCTCTTATTTTGTCTTCCACACTTTTTCTGCCTTTTGGGTTTTAACTGAACATTTTATATGATTCTACTTTTTTTCCTTTCTTAGGTTATCAATTATACTTCTTAAAAAATCTTTTTAATGGTAAAGCACCTGGGTGGCTCAGTTGGTTAGTATCTGACTCTTGATTTCAGCTCAGGAGCCCTGTGTCAGCTCCACATTCAGAGGGGAATGTGCTTAAGATTCTCTCCCACTTCCTCTCCCCCAGTTCTCACAGAGAGTGTATGCATTCTCTCTCAAATAAATAAACCTTTTTTTAAAAAGCCCTCTTTTTAGTGGTTACATTTACAGTTAATCCAAGTTTTCTTTCAAATAACCCTGTATAATGACAAAATAATCCTAATTCTTTCCTCTCATTTTTTTATCACTTCTGTCATTTCTTTCACTTATGCATAGCATATATAGGCATATATAAGCATACACATAAGTGTGAACACATTCACAATCAATTAAATTATTGCTATTACTATTTTGAACAGGTTTGTTACCTGTTAGACCCATTAAGTATAAGAAAAATAAAGTTACTATTTTACCTTCACTTATTCTCCAGTGTTCTTTCTCTATGTAGATCTGTTTCTGACCTATGTAATTTTCCTTCTCCCTGAAGAACTTCTTTAAACATTTGGTATATAGGCGAATGATGTCAATATAATGATGAATTTGATGTGGGTTTTTTTCCCAGTCACTTCAAACACATTAATATTTTGGAATGATTGGGGAAAACCTTTTTACAACTAAAGAGAAATCCTTAGTGGTTTAAGAAAAATGCCAAAAATTCTGTAAAAGTACCTTCCTATAGTGCAGTAAGTTGCTAGTTTATTGGCTTAAATTTTTCTATGTATTCCACTATGTTAAAAGATCTGAAGAAGTTGCAAGTTGCTTTGCAGAAGTTGTGAAGATAGTTCCCTTGTGTTTAAAATAAATTATTGAAGAAGGCTATTTCTAGATGATATTTTTAATTTTTATAAAAATTATTTATTAGAAGTGAATGTCTTCAAGGACCCACATCAAAAGTATGAGCTCCAGGATATGAAACTTTAAAAGTTGGACTGGCTTATTCTTGATACAAAACTGCACTAGTATTTTTATAAGAATTGTTATTTTGTTAGAACTCAGATTTTAAATTTCCATTGATTTTGAGTTGTCTGGCTCTGACTTCTTTTCGGTGTCCATCATAGTGGCTTGCAGGGCCATTACTAGCCCATTTTTGAGCTAAAGAAAAATGTTGTTCTTCTGAGCAGATTTAGAGTTGTAGTTGGAGGTTTAACATGTAGAATTCTTGCTGAATTTTAGCACTACTTATACTTTCACCTGGGCCTTTGTATATACTGTATAGTTTGGAAACATTTGTGTAGTGGCTTGGCTTACTGAACGAGACATTGCCCAGCTACACACACACACACACACACACACACGCACGCACCCACACACACTGCTTGTTGAACTGCTGATGTGCATAACTTCAAGCTATTCCTTTAATATATATGTTTTGATTAGTTAAAAAGTTTGTTAATTTTCTTATATGTTCCTAGTTGTCAATGTTTGATGTTGTGCAAGGATTTTTAAAACACAGTTAAGATTATTTAGCAGGTCATTAACTTTCAAAATTCTTTTCATGGAAGAGAGAGGGGTTTAGGGGTGCCTGGGTTGCCCTTCGGTTAAACCACTGCCTTCAGCTCAGGTCATGATCCCAGGATCCTCAGCTCCCTGCTCAGCAGGGAGTCTTCTTCTCCTTGTGCCCCTCCCAACTCCGCTCATGAGTTCTCTCTCTCTCTCTCTCTCTCAAATAAATATATATAAAAAAAATCTTAAAAAAAAAAGAGAGGGAGTTGTTTTGATACTGTGCATAAATTTTCCCTAAACTCTCTTCTTTCTCTTCCTTTCTTTGGCTGGGGAGATGGGCGGATGGCCACTAGGGGAACAAGCCTAAATTTACCAATTTGATGTGTGAAATCTTTTAAACTTACACTGAAATTTTCAGTGTAAGCAATTGACACACTGGATACTGACAGAATTCTAGGCAGAATTGCACAATATATTATGATTATTCTTGTTCCCTTTCATTTCTAATGTCTTTTCAAGTTCCAGTCTCAGATTGTCCTTGGACATTCTAAACGCCACCCCTTAACTTAGTTTATCTCCGTGCCAAAATTTCATAGAGTTCACAAGTGGTTTTTTTCTTTATTTTTTGTTTGCTTGTTTATTTTTTCTTGTATATATATTTTATTTTTTCTGTTGTATATATACAATCAGCTTGTATGTCAATGAGGCATAATCTTCTTAGAGATAATGAACTTTTTTTTTTAAAAGATTTTATTTATTTATTTGACACAGAGAGATCACAAGTAGGCTGAGAGGCAGGCAGAGAGAGAGAGGAGGAAGCAGGCTCCCTGCTGAGCAGAGAGCCCAATGCGGGCCTCGATCCCAGGACCCTGAGATCATGACCTGAGCCGAAGGCAGAGGCTTTAACCCACTGAGCCACCCAGGCGTCCGAGATAATGAACATTTTAAATGAGAACTTGTTAACCTAAATGGTTCTTATAGGACAAAATAGTTTCGAGGGAGGGGTACATTAGTTAAGTTAAATGCTAAGGTGTATTAGGAAGAGACCTCAGCCTGAAAGGGTAGAATTTATTTTTCGTTCATTCCATAGTCAAGAATTAGGTATGTTTCACAGGAATTGCGGGGACCTGTTGGCTTTGCTATCCCCTAGAATGTTGTCCTTGCCTGCAGTGTTGAAATCTGTTCACCAGTTGTTCATCTGATTTTAACCCACAAACATTTTTTTAAAAGATTTTATTTATTCATGAGAGACAGAGAGAGAGAGAGAGAGAGAGAGGCAGAGGGAGAAGCAGGTTCCCCACTGAGCAGGAAGCCCTATATGGGACTTGATCCGAAGACCCTGGGATTATGACCTGAGGTGAAGGCAGACGCTTTATCATCTGAGCCACCCAGGCGCCCCACACAAACATTTTTTAATGTCAAGACCAGAGGTTGCAGGCATTACTTTAGCTCACATCTGATTGTTAAGGACTTAGTGACATACTCACATCTAACTGCTGGTAAGACTGGGAAATATGAGCTACCATGAGCTCAGCTAAAACTGAAAGGTTTTTGGTATCAAAAAGAGACTAGATAATGAGGGTAAATAAGCAGTCTCTTCAGTTTGCCTCTTTGGCCACCCAAATATCCATACACTCCGTTCCTGTAGAGAAATCACATCCATTCCTCAAGGATGACAATTCAAGTTATATTCAGTCAGTGGAGTAATGTCCTTTTAGTCAGGTCCAGATATTGTTAATTATGATGTGGTGACCTATAAATGTATAGACAAGTTTTCCAAGCCTCTTTTCCTCTTGTTTCTTGTATGTATGTAGGAGTAGAGACAGGAAAGCTACAATAAAAAATTCCCACTGGGAAAAGAAAATGAGATACACATGATAGGTCCTTATAATAATTAATAATACATCTTTTTCTGAAAATGCACCAAGGTCTTGTTAGAATCCTAATTGGCTTTGTCTTTTGTCCTTCATAGTCCCTTGCTTTTGCTCTTTGGGAATTATTCCTTATCCATTATCCTTTGTGTTTATATCTGCAATGAATGTTGGCGTGTATACCCTTAAGTGGAGGCCGTACTGCGTTCTCCCCTTGCTTCCTGTTGCAGATTTGGGCTTCCCAGGTAGAGGATGTTAGGTTTGTGGTATTTTTTGCTACAAGAGTTCCTCAAAAATGTGTATTTCCATTCTATTTGCCTCTAGTCACTTGTGAAAATATTACAGCTAAAGATCTCACTTGTTTATAGTTGTTGAGCCTACAGACTAGTTAATTCACTATTTTTCTCAGACCATCTGACTCTCCCGCATTCAGTGACTGCTACCTTGAGACCACCTGAAACAGTACATTTGGATGGGAATTAATCTAATTTTTGCTCCTAAGTTCGTTCTCAATTGTGTGGCTTATAACGCTTAAGAGAGATTCTTGGAAGACATTTTTTTTTTGCTGCCAGTTATGGAGAAGCAGTTAGTTGTTTTTCACATTTCTTTAAGGCCCTGTATTATAGATTAGTTAAAATGTCATTTATTTCCTTTATTTATATGTCCTGGCTGTCAATGTTTGATGTTATACAAGGATTTTTATTTTATTTTTTTAAATTTTTAAAAATATTTATTTATTTATTTTAGAGAGAGAGTGTGTGTGTGAGCAGGAGGAGGGGCAGAGAAAGAAGCAGACTCCACAGTAAGTGCAGACAGAGTCTGTCATGGGGCCCCATCCCACAACCCTAAGATCATGACTGGAGCCAATATCAAGAGTCCCATGCTTAACCGACTGAGCCACCTAAGTGCCCCTGTTATGCAAGGGTTTTGTCTTGTTGTTTTTTTTTTTTAAGATTTTATTTATTTGTCAGAGAGAGAGAGCACAAGCAGGTGGAGTGGCAGGCAGAGGCAGAGGGAGAAGCAGGCTCCTTGCTGAGCAAAGAGCCAGATGTGGGACTCAGTCCCAGGACCCTGGGATAATGACCCGAGCCAAAGGCAGCTGCTTAACCAACTGAGCCACCCAGGTGTCCCAAGGGTTTTAAAAACATAGTTAAATATAGTATTTATATAGTCTTTTACCTATTCAAGGATAAGGTTTTGGTTGGGTTTTTTGTTTTGTTTTGTTTTTTTCTACTGAAGGATGATAGACTCTTTTAACAAATGGTTCAGGAACTAAATATCCCCCTCCAAAAGAATCTTAATTCATACTCACGCATACACAGAAATTAACTTGAATTGGATTATAGATCTAAAAGCCAAAACTCTAAAACTCCTTGAACTTTTAGAAATATGAATAAATCTATGACTTTGTGTTAGGACATAAAAATATCCATAAAAGGAAAATTTGATAAATTAGACTTCATCGAGATTAGAATCTTTTTTACTCAAAAGACACCATTAGGAAAATGAAAGGCAAGCTATAGACTGGGAAGTACAAATATTTCAAATACACATAGTCTGACATGGGTCTTATATCAATTAAAAAAACCAATTAAATATGAGCCAAATATTTGAACAGATACTTAATTAAAGGAAGTCATAATCCCTTGGGATGCATAGGAAGCTTGGTAACTTCTTTTTTAGATTCTACTTGTAAGTGAAAACATATGGTATCTGCCTTTCTCTACCTGACTTATTTCACTTAGTATAATACCCTTTAGCTCTATCTGTGTTTTTGAAGTGGCAAGATTTTGTTCTTTTTTGTGGCTGAGTAATATTCCGGTGTGTGTGTATATGTGTGTGTTTGTGTGTGACATTATTTATCCATTCACCTATCAGTGGACACTTAGGTTGCTTCCCTATCTTGGCTATTGTAAATAATGCTACAGTGAATATAGGGTGCATATATCTTTTTGAATTAGTGTTTTTATTTTCTTTGGTACGTGTCTGGGAGTGGAACTACTGGATCTTTCTATTTTTAATTTTTTGAAAAACCTCCATACTATTTTCCATTGTGATCACACCAATTTACATTCCTACTGACAGCATGAGAGTTTTCCTTTCTCCATATTCTCACCAACATTTATTCGTGTCTTTTTGATACCAGTCATTTTCACTGGTGTGAGGCAATATCTCATTGTGGGTTTGATTTGCATTTCTCTTATAATTAGTGATATGGAGCATCTTTTCATATATCTGTTGACTATTTGTATGGCTTCTTTGAAAAAAATGTCTATTAACGTCTTTCGCTCATTTTTAAATCTGATTATTAGTTTCTTTGGTGTTGAGTTGTATGAATTCTTTATATATTTTAAACATTAACCATTTCATATGTGTTGCTTGCAAATATCCTCTCCCATTTGGTAGGTTGCCTTTTTGTTTTGTTGATGGTTTCCTTTGTTATGCAAAAGGTTTTAGTTTGAAGTAGTCCCAATACAATATTTGCGTTTTGTTAATAAGTCCAGTGACCAAGAGATTACTGCCTGCGTTTTCTTTTAGGAGTTTTATGGATTCAGGTCTTACATTTAAGTTTTTAATCCATTTTGAGCTTATTTTTGTATATGGTGTAAGAAAATGGTCCAGTTTCATTCTATTGCCTGTAGCTATCTAGTGTCCCCAGTAGCATTAATTAAAGAGACTGTCTTTTCCCCATTGTAAATTCTTGCCTCTGTTGTCATAATTGATTATATAAGCATGGGTTTATTTCTGGACTCTATTCTGTCCTTTGATTTATGTGTCTATTTTTGTGCCGGAACCATGCTGTTTTGATTTCTGTAGCTTTATAATATAGGTTGAAATCTGGGATTGTGATCCTCCAGCTTTGTTCTTTGTTCTCAAAATTACCCATTGCCTGTTTTTTTTTTTTTTAAAGGCTCTTTTATTTTTTTATTTTTTTAAAGATTTTATTTATTCATTTGACACAGAGAGAGAGATTACAAGTAGGCAGAGAGGCAGGCAGAGAGAGAGGAGAGAGGAGGAAGCAGGCTCCCCGCTGAGCAGAGAGCCCGATGTGGGCCTCGATCCCAGGACCCTGGGATCATGACCTGAGCCGAAGGCAGCGGCTTTAACCCACTGAGCCACCCAGGCGCCCCATTGCCTGTTTTGTAAGCACAATTTACAAAACACCGTCACACCCATTCATTTGTGACTGCTCTCATGCTATAATGGCAGAGTTGAGTAATTATTAAAGAGACCAGGTGGTCCACAAAACCTAAAATATTTACTATCTGCCTCTTTACAGAAAATATTTGCTAAACCCTGGTCCAAAGGAATCAAATTCCAGGGAAAGGTAAGCTCTTTCTAGATGAGCATACACCAGTAGAGAAGTTTGGCTCAATTTGATATAATTAAGGACAAACTTTGTATTTTTCTTGGGCTTTTCTTGGGATTGTCATTTTTCACAATTGGATCTTCTTTTTTGCTTTTTTTTTTTTTAAAGATTTTATTTATTTATTTGACACAGAGAGAGAGATCAGATCACAAGTAGGCAGAGAGGCAGGCAGAGAGAGGAGGAAGCAGGCTCCCTGCCGAGCAGGGAGCCTGATGCAGGGCTTGATCCCAGGACCCTGAGATCATGACCTGAACCAAAGACAGAGGCTTTAACCCACTGAGCCACCCAGGTGCCCCGCTAATCTTTATTTTAAAGGCAAAATTATTATGTCTCTCTTTAATCTTGGTATCTTAAGATGTAATATTAGAAAGCTCTCTCTTATTCTGGAAGCTATACTTCAGGGTCAAAGCAGGGATATAGGTTCATGATGTCGACCAGAAGTTAGTATCAAGAGAAATTGTACTTACAACCACTTGGTCTAAATAGCTTGTACTTATTTTATTCAGCAAGTTAAGTGGTGACTACAAACAAGCAAGGATGTGGACTGATGAAATATGCAAACAGATTTTATTCAGTCCTATTAAAATATAGGATAAGGTATCCTTTATAGAAAATTCATTTCAGGGTGCCTGGGTGGCTCAGTGGGTTAAAGCCTCTGCCTTCGGCTCAGGTCATGATCTCAGGGTCCTGGGATCGAGGCCAGCATCGGGCTCTCTGCTCAGAGGGAAGCCTGCTTCCTCCTCTCTCTCTGCCTGCCTCTCTGCCTATTTGTGATCTCTCTCTCTGTGTCAAATAAATAAATAAAATCTTTAAACAAACAAAAAAAGAAAATTCATTTCAAATATTACAAAACCCTAGGATTATTTAGTTTATTTAAATTTGATCTGATATTATGATTTTTTCCTGTGGTAGTATAATTATTGTAGTGTATGAACATAAAAATAACTTTTATAGACAGTTTCGCTATCAGAGTATTTTTACTAGAAGCACAGTAAGATGAGCTCCATAATTTTTTTCTTTTTTTAGTTAATTACAAGTTTTACAATCAAGTAAAATTGTATAATTTTTCAACTGAAATAAAATTTAATGAAAGAATGTTTAAGATCATCCTTGATTTCCCCATACGTATTCCCACACCATACTTCTGCAAGTCCTTTCATCTTTAAAGTGAACCTTGAATCCATCCTCTTATCTTCGTCTCTTCTTTATCTTACTCTCCCTTCTTAGTTCATGCCATTTTCATTTTTTATTCAGTGTTTTAGTCAGATTGGGCTCTAGAGTAACAACCTTGTAATCTGTGTTTTTTTTTTTTAGATTTTATTTGTTTATTTGTCAGAGAGAGAGAGAGAGCCCAAGCAGGGGGGAGCAGCAGGCAGAGAGGAAAGCAGGCTCTGTGTTGAGCAAGGAGCCTGATGCTGGGCTGGACCCCAGGATCCTGAAGGCAGACGTTTAACCAACTGAGCCAGTGAGGCTCCTCTAATCTCAGCAGTTTAACACAGCCAAGGTTTGCCATTACATGAAAGCCAGTATGGTTTGGGCTGTGATCCTCCCACATCTTGTAGCTATGCTGTCTGCACTAGTGGCTTTGAAAGTTGTCTGATAGACTGGAAATGACTAGGTCACTTTTGTTCACAATGCATTGGTCAGAATTAGTCATATGGCTCCAACCTAAGTGCAAGGAAGGCTGGGATAGCACAAGGAAATGTAGGATAGCCCATGAAATATTTGGAAATCACAATTATCTGTATCACACACAGATTACTATAGTTGCATCCTAATTGATTTCCTTATTTCTTCTCATATCCCACTATAATGCTTTGTCTACCTAGTAGCCAGAGTGCTTGGGAAAAAATTTTTGTTACTGCCTTGCTAATAATTTCCTTTTTGGGGTGCCTGGGTGGCTCTGTTGGTTGGGCCGCTGCCTTCAGCCCCAGTCATGATCCTGGGGTCCTGGGATTGAGCCCCCAGTCAGGCTCCTTGCTCACCCAGGAGCCTTCTCCTCCCTCTCCTTCTGCCTGTCTGCCACTCCCCCCTGCTTGTGCTCTCTCTCTCACTCTCTCTCTCTGTATGTCAAATAAATGAATGGAATCTTTAAAAAAAAATAACTTCCTTTTTTCATAAAATCCAACACTTTACCATTAACTTGTACAACTGCTATGTGCCATGGCCCTTGCCTTTTTCACTAATTACATGACTGGCAGTTAGTGTTAATAAGTATTATCTATGAATAATAGATATTAGTATCTATTTTAATATTTTTTCATTTTAACAGTTTTTATTTATTTAAAGATTTTATTTATTAGAGCACGCATGCACAGGGGTGGGGTGGAGCAGAGGGAGCAGGAGAAGCAGATCCCCTCTCCCCGTGCTGAGCAGGAAACCCACACAGGGCTCGATCCTAGGATCCTGGAATCATGACCTGAGCGGAAGGCAGACGCTTAACTGACTGAGCCACCCAGGCACTTAACAGTTTTTATTTAAAGTTGTATAAAAGATTACTTTATTCCTGCATCTTCTCAATTGTTTCTTCCTTGTATTTGCCCTTTTCCTTTCCTACTTGGTGAGATTTGGCTTTATGTTCAAGGGTCTTTTTGCAGTCTTTTTCCAGTTTTAGTTCAATGATAACCACCTTGCTAGACTGAGTGCCTACATGGACAGTTGTGCCCTTTGCCGCCTTGTTATACTCGTTCAGTGTAGATGACATATTTCTTCCTGTAAACCTGGACTACTTTGCCCATTTGCTGACCTTTGTACTGTCCTCACACAGCCTGTGCTTCATCTTTTTGGATGGACATGTACTTCTGTCTCAGCTTTTTGGAAAGAGGGGAAGACATAATCATCCTGCAAATGTGGGAAGATGCATTGAAATGTCTTTTACAGTTCTTGCTCCCGTCAGAAGTCACAAAGGGATTGAATCTCATTTTGGTTGCTGGCGCTTCAACAATGGCCACAAAAAGGAAAAGCTAATATTACTATTTTTTTTAAAGCTTGTTTGTTTGTTTGTTTAAGTAATCTTTACACCCAGCGTGGGGCTTGAACTCAAAATCTGAGATCAAGAGTTGCATTCTCCTCTGACTGAGCTGGCCAAGTGCCCCTCCATTTTAATATTATTTTGAATAGGCATTCTCTTATTATTTTCATAACTATGAAAATATAATTTAAAAGTATGTCAAATTTAAAGAGCACAATAATGACTGTAAACTGAATACATAGTAATACCAAGAGAATTCTTAACCTATATTAAGGTCTCCTCAATCTTATTGTGTGTAATTAGAATCTTAACAAGAATATCTCTTGGGGCACCTGGGTGGCTCAGTTGGTTAAGCGTCTGCTTTCGGTTCGGGTCATTGATCCTGGGATCAAGTCCTGCGTAGGGCTCCCTGCACAGCAGGGACTCTGCTTCTTCCTTTCCCTTTGCCACCCCCCCCACCCCGCTCATGCTCTTTCTCTCAAATGGATAAATAAAATAATAAAACCCGAAAACCAAAAATAGCTCTTAGGGACATTGATTTAATGTATAAATCCTGTTATGAATATATTCTATATAGTAAAGTTATAATAATTTATTCTGTTTCTCTGACAACAAATGATCTTTTATTGATCTTTTATTTTATTTTTGTAAGTTTTTATTTAAATTCCAGCTAGTTGTCATACAGTGTATTATTCATTTCAGATGTGCATTTCAGTGATTCAGGTGTACAGTTTAGTTTCAGTGCTCATCACAACAAATTATCTTTTATTATTTTGTTTTTATTTTATTCTTAAAAATATTTTATTTTTAAGTAATCTCCCCACCCAGTGTGGCGCTCAAACTCACAACCCCAAGATCAAGAATCGAATGCTTTACCAACCGAGCTAGCCAGGCACCCCAGTAAATTTTCTTTTAGGATAAGTTTTCTCTGGGTAAAGTTTGTATGGGAGACATTCAATTATGGTTAAATGTGTAAAATTAATAAACCTTTTTTTTTAAGAACAGTTTTAGATTCCTAGCAAAATTAAGCAGAAAATGCAGAGAGTTCTCATGTACCCCCATCCCTACACGGATAGAACCTCCCCCATTATCTATTCACTGCATACCAACATAGTGCATTTGTAGCAATCTATGAACCTACACTAACAAATAGTTATCACTTAAAGTCCATACTTTACATAAGGATTCACTCTTGGTGTTGTACATTCTATGAGTTTTGACAGTAAATATAATTTTTAGACAAGTTTTTCATAAAGTTTGTGTTCTGCCTTGAAGTATTTTTTGGTTTCCATTTATACCTTCAGTTTTTGTCATGTTTTCTTTTGTAATCTGAAGCTCTTAGTTATTCCAAATAACTCTTTTCTATTTGGAGTGGTTAGAATATTTTCATAAAGTAATTTGTTATCTCACAAACTATGGATTAGAGTGGTACTCTTGCCAAAAGATAGAGGAGCTAGGATTCAACCCTTATTTTCAAATAGGCATGACAGAAAAGTCTTTATATAAATTCTTATCTTTGGGCTGTGAATCCTGGGAATCAGGTTTTTTTAATCTATTTTTAAAATTATTATTTATTAACTTATTTGTTAGAGAGAGTGAGCACAAACGGGGGAGCAGCAGTCAGAGGGAGAAGCAGGCTCCCTGCTGAGCAAGGATTCCCTATGTGGGACTCGATCTCAGGACCCTGGGATCATGATCAAAGTCAGACGCTTAACTGACTGAGCCACCCAGGCATCCCCACCTCCTCCCCCTCCCTTTTTTTAAGATTTTATTTATTTATTTGAGAGAGAGCGAGAGAGCACAAGCAGGGCAGAGGGAGAGGGACAAGCCAGCTCCCCGATGATCAGGGAGCCTGATCTGGGGCTCGATCCCGGGATCACTACCTCCGCCGAAGGCAGATGCATAACAAACTGAGCCACCCAGGCGTCCCTAGGAATCAGGTTTTAACAAGCTATTTATCTTAATAAACATTTCAAGACCTATTTATTTGGTATACTTATTTGAAAGGTAGAGCACTCATATTTTTGCTACTTTTTGATAATATATTTAAATTGAGTTTAGGGGTTTAATTAACAATGACTGTTTTAACAAATGAAAATTGCATATAATAAAATTGAGTACTCTGGCTTATTACATAGATTTAGATTTAGCACAGTTCAAATGACTTATCTAATACTTCTGCTTACATATAGAAGCTTCACGTAACAGTTTTTACGTGGTGTTAGTAATGTCATTCCTGTTTCCTTTTTTTTGCTGGCCCACTCCTTTTTCAGCTCTTGTGCATATTAATAAAATGTTAAGTAGCAGAGATTATCTTATTACTGGATATGTAATAAAGTATGTGTTTATGGGATAGAAAGATGAGGAAGTTGAA
The DNA here is from genome assembly GCA_002007465.1 of Ailurus styani. Lineage (NCBI taxonomy): Eukaryota > Metazoa > Chordata > Mammalia > Carnivora > Ailuridae > Ailurus > Ailurus styani. Next base: position 2,239,676 of record LNAC01000199.1, on the reverse strand, counting down.
TGTTTTTCTTTGATAAGAGTTTATAGATAGATTCTTCTTTCATGTAATTAGATGTTGTATAAAGGGATTTGGGTTATGAGACAGGAGTCAAGGAATTTATTAAGTAGTCTGTGAAAACTTGATTGCCTTTGTTCTTTGACTAACAGTGTTTGTCTCATTCACAGTAACTGCAGTACTGAATGGAAGTGGCTTGTAGACAGAGCAAGAGTTGGCAGCCGATGGACATGGCTTCAAGCCCAGATTTCAGAACTAGAATACAAAATCCAGCAACTAACGAATGTTCACAGGCAGATTCGTGCATCCAAGGTATTGTTTGTATTCTTGTATTTTTAAAAAAATTATTAGTTTTAGTTTCTCATCTCTCCATACAATGTAATTGTTATAAGTCTTTATAAAAATGTAGTTAATATTACCATTTTTAATATAGCAATTGCTCTACGTTGAAGCTATTATTGTAATGTCTTTGTATTATTATGATCATTTTATCATACTTGAGTTCAGAGCTTCTTCATTGTATTCCAATTAATAGAAATTAGGTACACTTTTATAAACTTCTACTTTGATGGCATTTATTTTACCATATATGAGAAATTCTGAGTGTATTTTATTGAATCCCCTTAGAGTTTTTGTTTTGCTTTAAGAAAAATTATAAACACATAAAAAGCTCTAGAAAGCAATATAAAGAACACCTTTGTACCCACCTCCAAATTTATCAAGTGTTAAATTTTTACTATTTGGGTTTAGTTTTTAGGGTACTAAAGGATTACCTGTACAGTTGAGGTACTTGTATAGTTCTTCCTGATTCCATTCTCTTTCCGCATGCCACTGTAGCCAATATTTTGATTCCAGCATGTTTTGATATTTATAAATATTTAAATTATTGGCACATAGATGTCTGTGTCTTCAACTACTATTTATTTTTCCATGATTTCACAGTCTGTATCAATGACCTATATACTACAAACTCTTTTGTGACTTGCTTTTGTTCAGCATAAATTTTTTTTTAAATTTTATTTATTTATTTGACACAGAGAGAGATCACAAATAGGCAGAGAGGCAGGCAGAGAGAGAGGAGGAAGCAGACTTCCTGCTGAGCAGAGAGCCCGATGCGGGCCTTGATCCCAGGACCCTGAGATCATGACCAGAGCCGAAGGCTCCTAACTAAAAGTACTAATATACTTCCTAACCCACTGAGCCACCCAGGCGCCCAAATTTTATAGGTCTTGTACGTTATTTAATTGTATGAATGGGATGGAATTGTATGAATACATGGAATGTTTAGCTCTTCTATTTTCTATTGATAGACATATACATTGTTTAGTTTTATGCTAGTAAAAACAATACTGTAATGACTATTTTTTTTGTGTTTCTTTGTCAACCATGGAGAATTCTTGGTATGTGCCTAAAAGTGGAAATGATGGATCTTAGGCCTGATTGTCTTCAGCTTTCCTACACTTATTGATGGTTATATTACAGTTATATATTCTACATATAACACACACACACACACACACACACACACACACACACACATATATATATATTACAGTTATATAACCGGATAGTTAATATTCCCATTGGCAGTGCATGAGAGCTTTTTTTCCCACATCCTCGCCAACATCTCGTAATGTTTGACCTTTTAATTTTTCCAGTGTAATGAATAGGAAATATTATTTTATTATCGTTTTAATTTAATTGTTCCTTAGTATTGAGAAGTGGGCCTCGGTATAACTGGCCACCAAATGTTTTTTGCTGAAGAATTAACTGCCTTTTAAAATTCACGCTTTTTGGTGGGGCAGGGAGAGGGCTATGGTTGGTAGAGATGTGTCTGTGAATTCTTTTTAAATTTTTGGAGACTATTCTAGGTCAGTTATAAATATTACAAATCTCTCATGTTGTAGCTTGTCTTTTCATTATTTTAGTATATGTAGCATAAAAGAATGCGTGTTATGTATGTGTTCAGTATAGAATTCTTTGTTAAATTTGTGGACTTTATTGTATATATCTGCTATATATTTATACCTCTAGATCTTTCCACTTATGATATACATTTGTTAAAATTTCCCCCATCATTGTGAATTTTTCATTTTTTACTGGTAATTCTGTTAGTTTTTGCTTCTTGCCTTTTGAAGGAATGCTGTTTGTTAGATACAAATTTTTATTCTAGATATTTCTTTTTATAAACTATGAATAGTTGAGGCACCTGCGTGGCTCAGTTGGTTAAGCGACTGCCTTCAGCTCAGGCTGTGATCCCGGAGTCCCGGGATTGAGTCCCACATCGGGCTCCCAGCTCCATGGGGAGTTTGCTTCTCCCTCTGATCTTCTCCTCTCTCATGCTCGCTCGCTTGCTCTCTCAAATAAATAAATAAAATCTTAAAAAAAACTGATTAGTTTTGATTTTTTATTTGCCCTTATTCCCCTCTCTTTGTATTTATGTCTTGTTTCTTCACCTCTCTTTTTGGATTGGTAGAATTTGCTTCATTCTTTTATTACCTCTGCTGGTTTAGAAGCTATTTATTATAGTTTTATTCTTTGTCGTTACTCCGAATTTTTAATATACTTCCTAACTAAAAGTAATCCTAACAATGACTAAAAAGTACTCAGTATTTTTATATTCTTTTTTACTTAAAACATGGATTCTGATACTTTCTAACTGTTGATTGAATAGATCTGCTACAACCTAGTTCCTTTTTTTTTATTGTCGATAATTATATTTCTAACTAATTTTATTAAAAATGTACTTACTGGGGCACCTGGGTGCCTCAGTTGGTTATATGTCTTCCTTTGGCTCAGATCATGATTCTGGGGTCCTAGGATTGAACCCCACATCTGGGCTTCCTGTTCAATGGGGGATCTGCTTCTCAATCTCTCTCTCTCTCTCTCTCCCTCTCCCTCTCCCTCTTTCCCTCCCCACCGCTTGTTCTCTCTCTTCCTCAAATAAATAAATAAAATCTTAAAAAAAAATGTGCTTACTATTCTTGTGTTCTACCTGGAGGACCTTTGTTGTCATCTAGGATAATGTTGACTGCACTGTTAAACAGGGTTGTAGTCATTTCCTCATTCTGGCCCTTGGGAAATGAGAAAAGTGCAACATAGTTTGTCTTTAGGTGGGAGGTGATTTGGAAATTGTACTACTTTGTGTCACACTTATTGGTCTAAATTTAGGCACATATTGCAGGAGGGAGAGGTAAATAATACAGCCTTATAATGAGAAGTAGTATGCATAGCTAGAGCTCCAGTAGGAGCAGAGTTTTGTTAAAAAGAAAAGGAAAGTGGATATTGGGAAGTTTCTAGTCTCTTCTATACTGCCTTTTCTCGCTTGGTTTACATTTTGCTGAAATACATTCTTAATCATATGGTTATCCATGTGGTTAGTCAAACATTACCTAGGGTCTGCACATAAAAAGTAAGTTTTTAGGCACAATCATGAGTTTATATTCTGGTAGGGGAGATAGACCATGTAAATAATTAGTTGTAATGAAATAGGTACAATGATACATGTTTTTAATAAGATATAAAAGTAGCATAGAGAGAATACATAACTCTTATTATAGGGATTGACAGGTCAGAGAAAACATCAGTAAAAGAGGTGATGCCTTAGTATAATTTTGGAAGATAAATAATAGTTTGCTTGATGAACCAGTGGAACTGGAAAAGGGCATTCCTTGAAGTCTTGAAGACATAAAACAACATAATATGTTTTGGGAGTGACAAAGTAGAATGGTATTCAAAGGAGTGTAAAGTATGAGTTGTGTAAGGATGGGAGAAGAAACTGGGAAGGAATGAATTGTAGAATTTGGTGGTGATGTGTGTAGGAGGGTAGACAGAAGGATAGACATAAAACCTTAGGCTTACCTGTTCTGCCTGTTGGATTTGAGGGAACTTTTGTTCAAGAATAATTTCCTAATGGAAGTAGTTACTGTTTCTCAATTTTTAAAAAAAAGATTTTATTTATTTATTTGACACAGAGTGAGAGAGATAGGTGACAAGTAGGCAGAGAGGCAGGCAGAGAGAGGAGGAAGCAGGCTCCCTGCCGAGCAGGCAACCCGATACGGGGCTCGATCCCAGGACCCTGAGATCTTGACCTGAGCCGAAGGCAGAGGCTTTAACTCACTGAGCCACCCAGGTACCCCTGAAACAAAATTTTTAAAAAATACATTTCTTCAGATTTCTTGACAGCCATATTTGTACATTCTAAGAAAATAGTTGTTGAGATGGGATCAACAGTTGGATCTCCTTCTTTTTGTAAAAGTTACTAGCAGTGTTACAAGTGTAGTTTAAAAATAACAATAATAATAACTTATTTATTACCTTTACCACACATCAGTGATAATATATTACTACAGAATAATAAAATGTGTATTGATACCATACATGAATATGTTCATGGTAAAGTGATATATTCTCCAAATTATAGTGTAAATTAAAACTACTCATCTATAATGGTATAATTTATAGGCAGTTCCCATCCTATAAATAGCACTTATGTATGATATAAGCTGGCCCATACCAGTTTTTAAATTTGACTCATCTTAAAATACTGTACACTTATATTAATGTTTTAGTCTCTTTTTCATTATAAGAATATAATATTTTAGCCCTTTAAAACTGGCCTGTTATGAGTTTTATTGGCATTTTGCAAAATTACCACATATATATATGTGTGTGTGTGTGTCTATATATAATCACACACACGCAGAAGGGGTAGGGAGGGAAAAATGTTTTACTGTAAAAACTGATAATGAAACTGTTAAGATCATATCTGTGCCATTGAGGGCCGGAAGGGTAAGAACAGTTGGAGTGAAGAATCTGGGGAATATGGGAGAATATTTAGCAAGCCAATTTGTGTGTGTGTGTGTGTGTGTGTGTGTGTGTGTGTGTGTGTGTGTGAATAGTAGGCAGGGAGGGCAGAGGCAGCCAGATCCCTACTCTTTCCTCTAGTTACTTACATTTGAGAAAATACCCCATCATAGTTGTGATGAGAACTTGTGTCTTTTATTACTAACTCATCTACCTTGTACGCAACAATTTAGCTGGCCTAGGGAATACTTTTTCTCAGTGGTGCCGTTCTGCCCATGGTTGCTGGCTGGTAGCTAGAGAGTTGGAACTCCTATTAAGAGTGTTCTGAAAGGAGTTAGTATAAAGTCAGAATGTTGTTTGGATGTTTGTAAGTTTGGTGTTTTAATTTATGAAACTGGGAGTACTCAAATGGAAATGCTAGTGACCAGAATATCTGAAGATTATATGAGAAAGTGTTCTAAATTTCAGCGTGAAATGTTCATATCCTGCATGTAAGCCTTTATTTTAAATGTATCATGCTTTTACTGCTAATAACTAAAGCCATTAAGAAGAAAAATAGCTGCATACATCCAATTTATGACAATACAAGGCTAACCCATCGGACATACATGTTGCTTTAGCTATACACGTTTTAAATCAGCCAATTTTTTATAGTTAGACTCTACTTTCAGGTGATAAGCATGGTTTCAAGTGCATTGTAACGTTTAAGTTGATTTAGCAGTTAGTTTGTTTTTGTTTCAACTCTTTAATTGCTGTTTGCCTAGGGAATAGTGATCCTAGAAGAATGTCAACTTCCAAAAGACATTTTGAAGAAACAAATACAATTTGTTGACCAAGCGGCTCCATTAAATACTACAGGGAATCCCCAGATTCCCCAAGAGAGTCACGATCCTTTACCAGAACAAGATTTTGAAATGTCACCAAGTAGCCCTACACTTCTTCTTCGCAACATAGAAAAACAGGTAATGTGACAGAAGAGTAAGATATGAGTGGCATGAAATGACTTTTAATCAGTTTTATAAACTGTTCAAATAAACCTGTGAGTCTGCTTGGGATATTAGTTATTAAGGTTTTCCATTTGATATTAAATACAATTAAAATATGTAGTATATAATGAGTCTCTTTTATAACATTGATATAATTAAGATTATTTAAATATTAAAATATTGATACATAGCCATAGGATAACTCATTTATACTAGGATTGGAATATATTTTTTCTAGCAAAATTGTTCATTGTTGCATTTTTTCATGAAGAAAGAATAGTGATACCATTTAGTAGATCAGAATCTATTTATAGATTAATAGATCTGATCAATTTATTGATAGAGGTTTTTAGTGAAAGATATCACAATATGAATTCTTTCATAAAAGTTCATGTAAATAAATGGCAAATAATCACTATTTTGATTCTAAATTATTTTGATTCTAAAGCTTTTCCTAATACTGAAATTCTATTACGGATGACTCCAGAAGTTTAATTACTCTGTCCTCTATCTATCCTTTGAAATCACACCATTTATTTTTATTTTGACTTTGGTGGCTCTTGAACAGAGCTGGCTTTATAAGCGTTTGTTACCTTGTCTAAACTAATCTAAATCTGTTGAAGTATATGTAGGTGGGATCACAGCTACATGATCCCCTTGTTCCAGTGAGTAAGATGGATTCATGCCTGCTCACATCTAATTTTTCTAGGTTTTTCTGACATATATTGTGAAATAATTTCGTACCAGGGTACTACTATTTTATTCCTGATAAGTCAAATATGGTGCAACACTTCTCACCCTGTATTTGTTAAATTTACAGTTGCCTAGAGTTTTTTCTTAGTTGCATAATTGCACAAATGCATAATCAAAATACTTTTTATGAATATTTTATAATTCAGAAAGTTCTTTTTTAATTATCTAGTATTAAATTGGAATGCACTTTCCCATATAAGTGGTGTTTTAAATAGCATTGGTTATGTTCTCACTTCCCTCCCTTTTCTCTCTTTTCATCCCATGGGATCACTACTCTTTCACTTTGGCCCTAATTGTTTTACACTCCAGAAAAATGTATTTGCTTGGTTAGTCAGGTCTCCTGTTTTCTTTACCCGTAGGTCACTGCTTATCCTTTGGAAAGAGATTTTTTATATTTCTTCTTTCTCCTTGGTAGCAACAGTTTGTTTTATTAGACCTGACTTAACATCAGAACTGGCTAATTTCCAGGGTCCAGTGCAAAATGAAATCACCTAGCTCTTTGTTAAAAACAATTTTGAAGAGATTTAAGTCATTGACAGCAGGGCAGTAACCAATCATGAGATCCTTCTGAGGGCAGCCCTGTGCAACTGCTCAGGTTGCTAACCCATGAGGTTGGCCCTGGCTATTATGTCTATTTTGGGTTCCATTGCTGACAGAAGTGCCTAGGCTCTGAAAGAGAAGGGAACCAGGAGTTGTGAGAACAATGGCAATGGCTCTAGATATAGGAGCAGTAGAGCTAAAGGATAAGAAAGGGACAACAGCAATCTCTTGTAGAGGTCATAGGCAATTAGTAAATTGCCTATGAATGGGTCATTTGCTGTTGAAGCATATGCTAGAAATGTTTTTATAGGCCAATTAAAAACATTGTTTTCAAATACTTGCTGAAGAGGGTTGAAAATTAAGTGTCAGGGATAGCAAGCCTGATATTACATATATTTTTCTTAAGATAACCTGTTGGTATATAACTGTTCACTGATCATAGTGGACCTTGAATACAGATCGGGTATTGGATGATTTGATTAAATTAATTTTGTTAGGGGAAAGTTTTGTTTACCAAACAAAATTTATTTATATATCTCAAAAGCAATTAAAGAATTGATAGTTAAAATATAAAGGCACTGTTGAGTTGTATACTGTTTTAAAAAATAACATTGATTTATAGTATTAAGGTATACTTACATTATTAGATAATGTATTTTGTTCAGAAATTAAAAGGCAACTTTCTTTTAGAACTTCAGGTAATTTAAAATAAATTTCACATCGGTGTGTTTACATTTAAAACCTTGTTAGCTAGTAGCTAGTGTTTTAACTTTCAAGTTGATTAGTTTTTGTTTTCAAAGTTTAAATTATGCCTCTCCGAATTTTACTTTTTTCTCATTTTTACTATGAATTTCTTTTCCCAAACATGGACTCAGATATTTGAGATTTTATTGGGCTGGATTGGTTGGTGGCTATGCTGTTCTTCTGGACCAATTATTCACACATACCTAACCAGTTACCTCAGGGGGTTTAGAGGATTTTTAATGATATTTTTGGCAGTGGAACAATGAGAAGAATTTATCAGTGTTTCAGACTGAAAAATATGAGATACTTTATAAATTTCTTTGTATGACTGAACTAATGAATGCTTACTAAGTATATAAAGAATGTATTTGTATTGATTTTGAAAATTAGTTTTAATCTAATGAGTAATCATTTTTCAAATGAAGTCATTAGGTATATATTATTTTTCAAGAAAATAAATGGTGAAAACATTTCAGGGTCTTTTTCAAAGACTTTTTAAAGAATTCAAATATTAGAAATTAGAATTTACTTCTGTCATATTCTTTAGTCTCTTTATTTCTAATAGCAGGTTATTAGTTTCATACAAATGAAAAATTTAAAAATAATTATTTCATATACCCCTCTATTTTATAATGGAATACCTTTCAATTAATAAAAATGGTGAAATAGGACTACATATTTTAAAAAATAAAATCATACATTATTAAGTGAGAAAACCAGGTTATAGAAAATTGACGTGATGTGATTTAATTAAAACTGTGTGTGTGTGTGCATGCGCGCACACACTTGTATAGCTATATGTGTGTATATGCATTTTGTATACACTCATGCTCACATATACTCAAAAAACTTAGTCTAGAGAGATGGGCATATACCAAGATATTAGCAGTGGTTTTTCTCTGTGTAATATGATTACAGTAACTTTCTTTTCCTTTTTTAAGCCTTTTTATACTTGCCCTTTTTTGTACAATAAACATGGATTATGTGTGTAATGAAAATAGTTGTCATTCTCGTGTAGAAACATACTATTTCCAGTGATGTGGCCTATGTTTATTATTTTTGTAATATTGTTGTAGGTTGTTGTTTTGAGAATAATTTTGTAAATTTAATATTTATTATTTATTACAAATATATTATGTATATTTAACTTTGGAATAAGGATTAATGAAAATTTTGAGAACCTAGACAAACCTGATATTTTTGAGTGAAAAATATTGAGAAACAGTGTGGCGTTGGATTCAAGCCTAAATCTGAATCATAACTCCATTTCTTACCAACTCTGTAATCCTTATTCGGGCTGCTTAACCTTGTTTGGTTTCAATTTTCTCAGGGGTAATTGATTTTAATAATAGTAATACCAGTAGTTCTAATATTAACTACTTTGCAAGTTGGTTATAAAGATTAGAAATAATCTATGTTTAGTGCTTTGTGTAGTGCCTGGCACATAGTAGGCACTTAATAAATGATAGTTATGATTTTATTATTATTAACTTTGCTGCATTAAAATATTATGTAGATGCTGTTAGCTAAATTCAAATGTTCTAAGAGGATAGGATGAGTAGATAATAAACTGTAATAAAAACATATAGAAAAGGAGGAGTACTTTAAAATGTAGATTTATTTATAATAAGTGGAAAAATTAGTAGTGATATAAATCATCTTTGTAGATTAAAATATTAACTAAAATATAAACATTTACTAACGGTGTGAGACCTAACTCACATTTCTTGCTTAGCAGTAGTAAAAGGTTAATATTTTTCTTGCAGAGTGCACAGTTGACTGAGATCATCAACAGTTTGATTGCCCCTCTCAACTTGTCCCCAACTTCATCACCCCTATCCTCCAAATCCTGTAGCCATAAATGTCTGGCTAATGGCATTTCCAGGAGGTAGGTATCAGTGGGATAGTTTGGCTTGTAAATTTGGCTTTGTTTTGTTTGTTTGTTTATTTGCTCTTTTAAGTAGTATAGTTGCTTTTTTCTTCTTAAGCACTATCAGAGTACAATCAATAGGACATGGATACATTTTTAGAAATCATCAAACTTATGTAATTAATGTAACCATAAACTCAAGAATAGAGAGAAAGTTTTCCAGGATGTAAAATGTTTCTGAAAAAAGAAAAATAGTGATGCCATTTGCTACAGAAGTATTGCTTTTTTTTTTTAACATACCTTCCATTTTATATTCTTTATATTCTACATTTTATATTCTTTAGCTCCATAGTGCCCTTTCAATACACTTTAAGAAAAAAGACCCTAGATATAGTTTGGGCACAGAAGATTGGTAGATATCATCCATAAAATTCAGTTTTAGTTTCACTTAATCATTTTGTATCTCAGCTTTTATAAGATAAAATTTTTCTCTGAATATAATTAGGATAGTAACTACTGTAACCTTTAGCAATTTATTATATCAGCAAATACACACACACACAACACACATACATGCGATCCTAATTCTTTTTTTGTGATCAACTTTGTGTTCTCTTTTATTTTGTTATTTTTCTATTTTAAAGATTCAGTTAGAATTAAAGATGCTAATAGAATATTATGTTCTTAAAATTTTTTTTTCAAATAAAATTATAATATGGGCTTCTTTAACTACCATAGAGGATTGAGTGTAATTTAGCATTGGGAGATATTTATATTAATAATTATGTGATTTATTGTTAAATTTTGTTTAATATAGCATGAAAGGAAAATTTATACCATGGTGAAAATTACATTAAGCCACTCTCACATTCTTCATGAGATTAGTGGATATAAACTGAGTCCTAAAATAAATATACTGTTATTTGGGTTTTATTTCTAATTTGTTATTTTGAAAATCTAATTTTTAAAACTTCCACTGTTTCATTTGTGCTGGGTCATTTATTTACAGTTCTGTCACAGAAAAAGTTCTGTTGGTTTTGTTTTACTGTTTGTCGATTTTATATATTCATTCCTTATATCACTGATGATTCACTTTGAAAGCAAAGATTCTCACATATTGTATAGGCCAACTCTGATATCTTCATTTAGGAGAACATGTGCTAATTAAGAGAATCATTATTAAAAAAAAGGAAATCATAAATTCCAAGTTGAGCCATTAAACACCATTAAATTGGTGTGGAAACATCGTGATTTGAGTCAAGCTCATTTTAGGTAACATTTTGTTTACCTAACCAGGTATTACACTATTACATATATATGCATGTGTGTCTCTGTGTACGTATATTCATTTTAATGTACTTGCCTATATTTTTGGTTATTTGCACAGTATTTATTGCATAACTATTTGCTGTATGTCATATAGTCAAAGTTCTAGGTTTCAAAAATGAAGATAAGTCTCCACTTTTAACTAGCTTACAGTCTCATAGGTGAAGTATAATTATTTAAAATATGTAATAATAAAGGAATTGTGTACAGTTATTTAAATATCTGATTTTATTAACTTTCATAGTTGAAAAGATACCTCATAAAGGTACATGCTTCCAAATGAAAAAGATGTTAACATTTGCTTTATTTACCTAACATGAAACTTTCAATTCTGTTTACTAATAGTTCAGAGGTTCTTCTTGAAATCTGCTAGTAATTGCCATCTTTCCTGATGTCAGGTATTTGTTCCTAAAAATTAACTGGAAGGCTTATTTTTGAAAGTTTATAACAGGGGGTTAGGAGGGAAATGAAAAAAAAAAAGCTTGTTAATAGGTTTAAAGCCTATTTCTTTGATAGATGAAGTAAAAATTTGATCTCTAACTTTTTGAAGTATTCTGTTATGTGTTTTAATTAATTTTATTATTTTATTTATTTTTGGCAGTAATCAACATTTTTTCAAAATGCTTTCAATATAAATGAGTTCCTTTCAAAAAGCATTTTTTTCAAAAAGCATTTTCACATTTGTCGTCAAAATATATTTCTCATGAAGAAAAGATTTTATTTTCTACCATTTGCTAGAAAATGTAATACAGCCACCTTTAATCAAAGAGAAGGTGAGCAGGGTGCCTGTGTGGTGTGGTTGGTTCGGCATCAGACTCTTGCTTTCAGCTCCAGTCATGATCCTCAGGTTCGTGAGGTTATGAGATTGAGCCCTGCCTCAGGCTCATTGCTGGGCATGGACCATGCTTAAGATGCTCTCTCTTGGGCGCCTGGGTGGCTCAGTGGGTTAAAGCCTCTGCTTTCGGCTCAGGTCATGATCTCAGAGTCCTGGGATCGAGGCCCGCATCGGGCTCTCTGCTCAGCGGGGAGCCTGTTTCCTCCTCTCCCTGTCTCTCTGCCTGCCTCTCTGCCTACTTGCAATCTCTCTCTGTCAAATAAATAAATAAAATCTTTAAAAAAAAAAAAAAAAAGATGCTCTCTCTTTCCCTCTGCTCACCCTAACCCCCCCACCAAAAAAGGTGAGCAAATTTAGAATATTAGGGTTTTTGTTTAATATGTATAATTTATCTTTAAGTTTAATAATTGTTTTTTTAAATGTTTTGTTACCACAGACTGTGGGATACTTCTGGTTTCATTAAAATTTTTGTAAAAATTCTCTTCATGATAGTATATACCATAATATACAAAATCTGTTTAACCAGGAACATAGAAACTGGAATATTTTGCCAATAAGAGAGTAGTAACTTTGAAGGAAATGTTGAAAATTTTGAGGATTTTTAGTGGTTGTGTCAGATGCTAAAGGGAAGTCTGAAAAATGTCTCTTGGTTTTGCCAGTTATAAATTGAGACCTTAGGATAAGCAGTATAGTGGCATGATAGAGAGAGGTAAGAGTGGGTTGTTAAGAGAACGGAAGGTGAAGTAGAGAGAAGGAGTCAAGATTACACTTTTCAAGGTTGCTGACTGTAAAGGTTATAATAAAATGTATGTACAAGGTCAAGAAAGGGCTTTTTCTTTTTAAAATGGAAGAAATATAAGTATCTTTATTAAAATGAAGGGAAAGAGCTAGAGATGGTAAGTGTAGAAATATATATCATAAAGTTATGGAGGGATTTTATGTAAGGCGGAAATAGACTTGTTCTTTTAGAGTGGTATGACAGAGATTAAGATGGGTGTAGATAAAGTTGTTTATAAAGTGACTGTTGGCAAGTTAGGAGTGGGAAAGGGAGCTGTAGGAATTAGGTAAAGGTTTGGATAGACATTGACCAGTCAAACATTGTCTCTTCCCTTCATTTCCCTTCTCTTCCTTCCTCCTTTTTTTTGTAACATGAACAGCCCACCCCTGGAAAATGATGTTTTGTGGTTTCTAAGTTTTTTTTTTTAAACCTCCTAACTGTATTGCAAAAAATGCTTAATTGATATTTATAAAACTAATTAAGAATTTAAGAGTATTGTCTAATTGAACTTTTTGTAAAATAAGTACATAATAGTGAAATTCTGTAAATTTAATAGATTATTTTACAGTACTCATGTTTGAGAATAATACCATAGATTTTGAAAATTATGTGGAAACACGATTTATATTATAGTGATAATGAAAAATTTTGGTTTAAAAATATCTGTATTGAAGGAAGGTGAAATTTATCTATTTATGAGCCTTTTGCTTCCTGGGAGTAAAATGTTAAATGAAGCCTAATTTTATTTCTTATAGCTTTGTGTTTTTCCAACATTGTTTTTATTTTTTTCTTCACATGTAATTATATATGAAGAAAACCACTTTAAGAATCAAAGTTTTCGGGCGCCTGGGTGGCTCAGTGGGTTAAAGCCTCTGCTTTCGGCTCAGGTCATGATCTCAGCGTCCTGGGATCCAGGCCCGCATCGGGCTCTCTGCTCGGCAGGGAGCCTGCTTCCTCTCCGTGTCTCTCTGCCTGCCTGTCTGCCTACTTGTAATCTCTCTCTCTGTGTCAAATAAATAAATAAAATCTTAAAAAAAAAAAAAGAATCAAAGTTTTCAAGAATAAGGGCTTAGTTAATGTCACTCAAACTTGACCCTTAATCAGAAAACACTTTCTGAAGATGTCCCATTAAGCATATAAATACTATTCATTTTATGTATTTAAGTAAATATGAAGGTAAGCAAATTAATCATTTGAATAAGAACTTTAAAAATCGTGGTAATATGTACATAATATAGAATTTACCATTTTAACCATTTTTACGTTTAGTGCATGAAGTACATTCACGTTGTTGTGCGACAGTCACCATCATCCATCTCCAGAACTGTTTTCATCTTCCTAAACTGAAACTCCATACCCATTAAACAATAAGGACCCACTCTTCCTTCTTTGCATTCCTTGGCAACCACCAATCTACTTTTGTGTCTCTATGGATTTTACTACTTTAGGTATCTTGTATAAGCAAAGTGATACAGTATTTGTCCTTTTGTGAATAGATTATTTCACTTAGCATGATGTCATCAAGTATCTCTCATATTATGGCATGTATCAACATTCCCTTCTTAAGATTGAATAATATTCCATTGTATGTATAGACCACATTTTGTTTATTCATTGATCTCTGGGTGAACATATGAATAGCCACCTTTTGGCTATTGTGAATAATGCTGCTTTGAACATGAGTATACAAATATCTGTATGAATCCTTTTTTTTTTTTCTTTTTTGTTTGAGTCTTTGCTTTTAATTTTTTGGACATATACCCAGAAGTGGAATTGCTGGATTGAATAAGAATATTTTATTGCCTTTTTGAAAATAAGAGATTAGTGAATGTTAATAATATTTTTTCTAATAATAATATTCCTAAAAATATTTTTTAGCCAAAAGCTAAAAAAAAAAAGCAAGAAACCAGAAAAGTAAGCAAAGTGCAGCCAGCATCTACTTTTGTCCGAGGCCAAATTCTGATGAAGTTAAGTTGAGTTTTGATAGCTTTGTGGGAGAAGAAAGAGAAATCAAGCCAAATCAAAAATCAGGTGAAGTTTTAATAGGTTGTGGGGTGAGAAGAAGATAAAGCTGAAATAAATCAAAATCTTGTCTGTGGTAGGGAAATGAAATGAAATCCTTCTTCACGAGCTACAGCCTTAGAATAAATGTAAATCAGAAGGAAAACTGTTTCCCTTCCCCATGTAAGGCAACATGGGGAAAGTTGCCTTGGTGCTGAGCAGAGCAGAAACAAAAGAAAACAAAACCTATCTATCTTTGAGATAGCCTGACCATGTTGGGGATTTTCACATGGATTTTCAGTTCAAGTTTGCATTAGTGAATCATTCAAGGAATCCCTAGTTTAAAATTGTTTGGGAATGGGTGATACTACAAGGTAGATGGCAGAGGTAAATATAGCTTCTCTCTGGTGGAAGTCATCATCTTTCTTAGCTCTAGGAAATTCTCAGGAATAATTTTTCAAGGCAGTGATCACACAGTTAAATATAATCAGATGTGTGAGAGAGAAATAAGAGTAAGAATAAAGAGAAAATAATAGCAAAAAGAGATTACAAAGTTTTCAGATATTAAAATTATCAAGCATTGATTATTTTTTTAAAAATGGTGCTTATTTTGATTTTAGAAATAAAAGATGGGCTTGAAAATATCTTCAAGGAAAAACTATAAAAGTTACGTAGCACATTTGAAGAAGGTCCAAATAAAACTTCTGAAAAATACATTAAAAATTTAAGTGAGTTTGGCAACATTGACACAATTGAAGAGAGAACATGTAACATAGAAGACAGATTAGAAGAAAAATTCCAGATTGTAGGAAAAGAAACAAAACTATGGAAAATAAAGAAGAGTTATTTAAAAATTTGAGAACATATTGAGCAGGTCTAATATAAGACTTAATTGGAGACCTGAATGAAGCTAGAGAATGGAACAGAAGCAATATTTGAAGAGAGATTGGCTAAAAAAAAAGTACCTGATCTGATGAAAGACAGCAAATTCAGGAAGCCAGATGCAAATTCTTAAGCAGGACAAATAAAAAAAAAAGCCCCTAGAAACAGGAAATAGTGTAGGTGGTGGGGGTGCTGGGGTAGGGAGTGGAGCAAAGACAAATGGAACATCTAAAAACAATAGCAGAGGTGGGGAAGGAGGAAGACATCACCATAACAGTTTGATTAACAGCTGACTTCTCAAGAGTAGTAACGAGAGCCACAGTGCAGTAGAGTGGTATCTTCAGTGTGTTGAAAGGAAATAACTGCCTAGAAATTCTGTACCCAGAGAAAACATCTTTAAAGTCTGTCTTCAGACAAATCAAAACCAAGGAGTAAGTCACTGGTAGACTTTAATTATAATGATAACCATAAAGGGTGTGTTTCAAGCAATGGAAAGTGATGATCCTAGATGAGTAATTTGAGATGCAGGAGGGAACTAATGACCAATGAAGTAGTAAATAATTTTAGGGGTATATTTAAACAAATAGTAGTAAAACATGTCTAGTGGGGCTATTAAAAAAAAAAGTCCATGGCAACAATAGCATACAGGTCAGGAGGAAGGTAAATGGTTTTAAATTGTTCTCACGTCCTTGAGTTATTCAGGACACTGGTAAAAGTACTGATTGTGATTTAACATTTTATTGTTCTATGCTAAATATGAAGAGGAGGTCCACATGGTGGGTAGGAGGCTTCATAGGTGCCAATAATATTCCATTCCTTGGCCTGAGTGGTGATTATGGGACAGTGTAGCAGTAGGTGAAGCAATGCTTCATATTTACAAGTTAAACACCAGATAAACATTTTATGTACTTATTTATAAGTATCTTACATTTTATAATCAAAGAGTTCAGAAAAATAGGGCACAAATTATATACTTCAAAGTGCAAAAGGGTAAATAGAAAAAACAGTGGCCACCATAGGTTTGGGGAAAAAAAATTAAATGGCTTTATTATTCTAAACCTGTGAGCAAAATTTGACTAGTTGTACACTGTTGAAATAATAATTATAATAGAATATCAAAATTTTAAGACAGGAGAAGGAATATAATATTTAATTTATTGAAAGGAAAAGAAATCTTATTTCAACATGTTACTTTAAAATTTGGTGATAATGACCTCGTTTTTGATTTTAGAACCCTTACTCTTTATCTGTCAAATCTCTCTTAATCTAGGATGTCTGTTCTTTTTCAATGAAAGCATTCTACATATGGGAAACAGATGCCACAAAACAGATCATTGAGAGTTAAATGTACGTCTTGCAGTAAACATGTCAGATATTGGGAAATAGTATATGATTGAGAGATAAATAAGACAGTATATACAGAACTCTTATAACAATGCCTGGCATATAAGAAACAGCTTAATGTTAATCACTGGTATTTTTATGTAAGGATATATTATGTATGTTAAAACTGTATATTTTAAGTATGTATATTAAAATTATAGGCATTCTTCTTTCTTTCATTTTATGGCATTAGACTAGTCACTGATTTAGAACTATTCTTACTTAAAAAAAAAAAAAAAGTGCTTCCAAATGGCCTGAGTTATAATGAAGATTTTAAGGGATGCCTGGGTGGCTCAGTCAGTTAAGCATCTGCCATCAGCTCAGGTCATGATCCCAGGATCCTGGAATCAAGTCCCGCACTGGGCTCTCTGCTTAGCGAGGAGCCAGCTTCTCCCTCTGCCTGCCACTCCCCTGCTTGTGCTTTCTCTCTCTCTCTGACAAATAAATAAAATCTTCAAAAAAAATGATAAGGATTTTAAGCCCTATGTAGGCCCAGTATTAATGAACATTAATTATATAGGTACGAGGAATCAGAGGTACCATCTGTTTTCTCCATTATATCTCTTGGGGAGGTATAAAGTTGCTGTCCTGCCTTTAGTCTGCCTGTTTGGTAAAGGACCCTGTAATTAAACCAAGTACTTGAAAATTCAGGGTAAACACAGTGTTGGGTTTTATTCTCAAATTACATAAAACATACCTCCTCAGAAGACCATCTGGGACACTTAACCCCCCCCCCCAAAGTGTAACTTGTATATGTTTTTAATCAATTATAGTGTTCTTTATGATTTAGTGGTTTTGGGGTGCCTTGTGGTATGAGTATAGGGTATACATTTCCATATTCTTTTTGTTTTAGACATTTTGTGACCTTGGGCAAGTCAATTAATCTCTTCACATCTTATTTCTTTATCTTTAAATTTACTGAGACACAAATATTTACAAAGTAGTTTCTGGTACTAATATTCTTCAATTAAATGTTTATTTTTGAGGAATTCCATTTTTTTAAGCAAGTGAACAATAAAAACAGATTTCAAAACAGCCTAAAATGTATCTTTTTATCACATGATTCTTGTTTTTTTCTTTGGATATAATCATTTTATGTTATTTCAAATCAAGAGACTTAGTGAATAGAGAAAAATTACTTTATGCAACATGTCTTAGTAACATTAAAGCATAATCTAGAGATTACTATGAAAGAGATATTTAAGACAGTATGAGGAATGAGGATTCTACTCAAGTGCTAGAAACTTTCATATAAACCAAGAATTGTTTAATAAAGTTTATTACGTATTACCTTTCTTGGATGATACTGAAGTTAATTCAATTTTCTTTGATTACTCAAGCTCATGACTGTGGCCACATCCTCAAGGAGTATGGAGATTAATAGTTGTATATCTGTAAAGAATTTACTTGAGGGCGCCTGGGTGGGTTAAAGCCTCTGCCTTCGGCTCAGGTCATGCTCTCAGGGTCCTAGGATCGAGGCCTGCATCGGACTCCCTGCTCAGCGGGGAGCCTGCTTCCTCCTCTCTCTCTGCTTGCCTCTCTGACTACTTGTGATCTCGCTCTCTGTCAAGTAAATAAACAAAAAAATCTTAAAAAAAAAATTTACTTGATAGTAAATACCTACTGAGTTACCTACTGAGTAATCTCAGTGTGCCAGACATTGGATTGGGCAGTAGGGATACATGTTGAACAAAAACACATGTCGTCTCTGTAGTCAAGGTATAGAGTCTGGGTGGGGAAAAATGACATCAACTGAATAATCACAGAAATAAAGGCATAATTTTAAACCCTGATCAAGTGCTGTGAGAAAACTCATTGTTAAGAATATGCCTTTTGGGGGGGCACCTGGGTAGTGTAGTCAAAGTGTCCAACTTTTGGTTTCGGCTCAGGTTGTAATCTCAAGTCCTGATCTCAGGGTCATGAGATCAAGCCCCATGTTGGGCTCTGCAGCTCAGTGTAGAGTTGGCTTGAGACTCTCTCCCTCTGCCCCTCCCCCCTCATTTTCTTTCTCTCTCTCAAATAAATGAATCTTAAAAAAAAAAAGGGGATGCCTGGGTGACTCAGCTAGTTGAATGTCTAACTCTTGATTTCAGCTCAGGTCATGGTCTCATGGTCATGGGATCGAGCCTCGTGTAGGACTCCACCCTAAGCGTGGAGTCTGCTTGAGATTCTCTCTCTCTGCTTTTCCCCCACTCATGCATATGCTGGCATGCTCTCATTCTCTCTCAAATAAAATAAACATAAAAAAAATAATAATATCCCTTTGAGGGGTGCCTGGGTGGCTCAGTGTTTTAAGCATCCAACTCTTGATTTCGGCTCAGATCATGATTTCAGGGTCATGAGATTGAGACCCATGTCAGGCTCTGGCTGGGCATGGAGCCTGCTTAAGATTCTCTCTCTCTCTCCTTCCCTGCCCATCCCTGTTTTTGAGCACTCTCTTTCTCTCTCTAAAAAAAAAAATAAAATAAATTAAAAATATCCCTTTGGAATCAGACAAATCTGAGATCAGTCCCAGCTCTGACATTTGGTAGCGTTGTGTTCTTGGGCAACTTTCTAAATCACACAGTTCAAATGAGAACAGTCTGCTTCCTGGATTGTTGTGAGGATCAAATGAGATAACAAGTAGGACATTATTTTGCTTTGTTTTGTTTTGTTTTTTAACTTGTTTATTATCTGTCTTTCTGGATGAGAATATAAACTCCATGAGAGCAGGAACTTTTTTCAGTCTGACTTATTAACTGCTTGTTTCCTAGCATCTAGATCAGTGTGTGTCACGTCATGGGCATGAGTAGATATTTGTTGAATGAATGAAATGTCTTTTAAGATTTCTTGCAGGTGGGGCACCAGGGTGGTTCAATCATTGAGCTTCTGCCTTTGGTTCAGGTCATGATCCCGGGGTCCTGGGATTGAGCCCCACATCGAACCCTGCATCGAGCTCCCTGCTTAGTGGGAGGCCTGCTTCTCCCTCTCCCACTCCCTCTGTGCCCCCTCTCTCACTGTGTCTCTCTCCATCAAATAAATAAATAAAATCTTAAAAAAAAAGATTTATTGCAGGTAATCAGCATTCCATAAAAAATATTTTGTACTCATTTCTCTTTTGTCCCCATAGTCAGATTGATATTTTCAGTATTGCTGTCATGGCTATCTCCTGCAGTTCTGCTTTGTCTCATCTAATTTACTGATGGACTAGAAAATCAGGTAACAAAAGTAGTAGAAATATTTGTACTATAATAAGAGACATTTTCTAGTTAGAAGACCTCTCCTAACAGTAACAGGAGTGAACTTTTGTGTATGAACAGTGAGGTTTTGGGGTTATTTGAAAGGCTTTTGTGATTTCACCCATATTCTGTATACTTGGGGTTGCCAGATAAGTAATCTCATAGGTGAAGTATTACAGTTCTTCTAATAAAGTTTACTTTTTCTAGCTTTATATCACATTATATCATAATTTTGTGTATAATTAGGTTAGAAGAGTTTTAAGTTTTGAATTTTTAAAGGTTGGCCACCTATTCTGTCATTTTTATAATATCCTAATAAACTGTTCTCTCACAATGTCTAAAGTAAATTCCCCTGGTAATTATTTCCCAGGCTACCTGTTTGCCCACTTGTTATTGATTGATTCCCAACCCCCACCTCTTATTTAATGGCAGTATCTCCCAGAAGTTAGGATTGTTTTTTTAGCTTTATTAATCTTGGCATCAGGGTCTAAGATGAGTCATCAGGAACTGAGCAACTGAAAAGACTGAATCTTCAAACAAATGAAGCATTGTATTTTATCATCATAGAGATATTAGTTTTTAGATCTTGTACCCTAAAATGAAGATAAAATGTTGTAAATGGATCCTTGCTTACCCCATGGGGTATTATCTCTGAGAAAGTAAATTTCTATTTGAAGTAATATCTAGATTTTTATTATTGTTGTTGTTTCTTTTTGCCTTAATGAGACCCAGAACATGATATGAAATTAAATTCCGATGAATCATTGCCATGCTATTTATTTCCACTAATGGTAATTACCTCTTGAAATGCAACCATTCTTTCTAATTGGGTATCATAATTGAAAAACTGCAGTTAAACTGGCAAACTAATTACATAGAAAGTAATTCTTTCATCCTTATAATATCTTCAATAGTCACTTCTCAGAAGAAAACACTGTTAGCTGCATATTCTAGGCTGAACTTTTCAATATAATTTTGGGTTCATTTGAATGACATTAATTATTATATTAGCTAGATGTGTGAATTCAGTAAGGAAATAAAATTTCCCAGCTGTGTTTTTAAAGTAATGCCAGTAGGAATTATTTCCTTTTGTAAAAACTTTTCTTTCCCCTTTTTACCTGTAAGTCTAGAACCTAATGTTAGAGGGAATGTTTAAATAAACTGTGATAAAACCGCTGGACGGAATATCATGTAACTATTAAAAAAATCTTACAGTGATATGCTTATTTTGGAATGTTAAGTGGGAAAGTCAGGACACTAAAATCGTTGTATAGTATCTTTTCATAGATAAAAGATTTGAAGGATATAAATCAAAATTTTAATGAAAACTATTTGTGATTAGATGATGGAATTTGAAAAATATTTTTTCAACTTTATTTCCAAATTTTCCTTTAAAATGAAAAATAGTAATTAATTAGTAAAATAGAAGGTCTCCATTTCAAACTTTCAAACAAATTATATGTGAGAAAAACAGCTCAGAGATTATATTGAAGAATATGAATTGTATCTCCCAAACTGTGGATTAGCTAGAAATGTTTGACAAACTTTTATGTCTCGATTACCAGAAAAATATAACTGCCATTGTTGGTATGCTAGTCTCTTTGCCTTCATGCTTAAAAAGTATTACTTGAAGAGCACCTGGCTGGCTCAGTTGGTAGGGCATGTGACTTGATCTCAGGATTGTAAATTTGAGCCCCATGTTGGGTGTAGAGATTACATAAAAATAAAAAATTTAAGAGCTTAAGAATTTAAAAGCCAGAGATAAAAATAGCAGATAGCACTATAATGATCTGTTTTTTTCTCTCTACCTTTTATTATACAAAACTTTGACATATAGAAAGCATAGTAAAGTGAATTCACATATTCTCAGCTTTAAGAATTCCCAAGATTTTGGGGTTGTCTGGCTGATTTAGACTGTAGAACATACGACTCTTGATTTTGGGGATGTGCATTCCAGCCCCACATTGGGGGTAGAGTTTACTTAAAAAAAAAAAAGAAAGAAAAAAGAAGATAAGAATTCCCAAGATTTTCCTAACTTATTTCAGCTATTTCCCTTCCTGTTTTCTATGGACTTTTAAAAAGAAAATTGTACTGATTGTTATTTTAACTTGTAAATACTTCTGTATATTTCTTTGATCAGCTTTTTTTTTTTTAAACATACCCACCTTGGTATTATCATCTGCTTATTGTTTTTATATTATTAGCCATAATTTGTTGCTATCATGAAATTCTTTATTCATATTCAAGTTTTCCCAGTTGTCTCAAAATTATCTTTTTATGGTTAATAAAATAGGGCTTATGAGTCAGGATCCAAATAAAATCCATATTATTACATTTGGTAACTATGTCTCATAAGTGTCTTACTCTGAAGTAGTCATTCAAAAATCTATTAGAAGTCTCTAATACAGGGGGCGCCTGGGTGGCTCAGTCATCAAGCATCTGCCTTCGACTCAGGTCATGATCCCAGGGTCCTGGGATGGAACTCCGCATTGGGCTCCCTGCTCTGCAGGAAAGCCTGCCTCTCCCTCTCCCGCTCCCCTGCTGGTGTTTCCTCTCTCGCTGTGTCTCTTTCTGTCAAATAAATAAATAAAATCTTAAAAAAAAAAAGAAGTCTCTAATACAGGGGTTCCTTATTAGCTCAATTGGTAGAGCATGTGACTTTTGATCTCGGGGTTGTAAATTCAAGCCCCACGTTGGGTATAGAGATTACATAAAAATCTTAAAAAAATGAGTCTCTATTACAAAAAAATTTTTAAAAGACTGATTTTTTCAGATGACACTTTTTTAGAAAAATAGTATAAGCTCATTGTAGGAAAATTGGAAAATTCACAAAATACTAAAAAAAGTAGAAATCAAATTGATCAGAGTATATTCATTTTCTATCATTTGCATAGTTGAGATCTATTAGAAGCAGTTTTAGATCTTATTTTGATATATCAAAGCTTTTATATTTAAAATATTTCTTTTCCATTTTAATGGCTGCATTAAGATATACCTTATTTTTTTAGAATAGGTATATACCTAATTAGAATACCATATTACATTATACTTCAACACATTTTCTTATTTTAAGAGTTAAAGAGACTTGTATTTTGAGTAAGGGGTATAGATCTTCCACTTAATACCTAAGGTAGGGGAAATGCCCTGGTAAATGTATGGTTTTCTCTGTACCAGATAATGCCTGTTAATCTTGGTCCATCAGTCCTTTGAGAGAGTTGTTTTACTTTTGACATTTGGAGGACAAATAATGCCCATAGTGACCATTTTAATAAGTTTATATAAGCTCTGTTTTATGTAAATTCTTTAAAATGGCAGAAGTTAATGCCATCCTAAATGTCATTGAGTTATCTGAGTATGTGACACATTCATTTCTCCAGAAACTATCAAGAGAAAACAAGATAGTAAATTCAACTATTAGCAGGATATTTGACATCAAGGAAAGTTTGAAGAAGGTTCCTGCTATAGATTGAATTCATCAAAGAACAATTGATAAAAAGGAGAGACTTGAAATAGAGATTACTAATCATGCAAAAACAGTGCTTTTTAGGTGTGTATTTTTATAGATATATTAGTTTCCTAGGGTTGTTGTAACAGGTCACCACTGAGTGGCTTAAGATAACAGATACTTATTCTTTAACAGTTCTGTAGGCTGTAATTTAAAAATCAAGGTGTTAGGGGCATGTTCTCTCTGAAGGTTCTAGGGAAGAATCATTTCTTGCCTTTTCCTCGCTTCTGCTGGTTGCTGACAGTCTTTGGTTTTCCTTAGTTGGTAGCCCAGCTCTCCAATCTCCACCTCTTTATTCACATGGCATTATTCCCTGGGTGCATCTCTTCTTTGTCTCTCTGTCTCTTTTTATAAGGACATCAGTGATTGGATTTAAAGTCTACTCTAATCCTGTGTGACCTCATTTTACCTAAGTACATCTGCAAAGACTATATTTCCAAATAAGATTTTGCATTGTGAGGTTCTTGGTGGATGTAAATTTTGTGAGGGCACTGTTCAACCCAGGACAGTGGGTGTGGGTATTTTGTATGTGAATATATGGGGAACTGGAGGGTTGGAGGTGGGGATGTCATAATCTTTTTGAGAATGAGCATTCTAATTCTCCATTATTGATTTGTACTTTTTATAAATTTTATTTATTTATTTATTTAATTTTTAAGTAGGCTCCATGCCCAGCATTGAACCCAGCAGGGACTGAGCCACTCAGGTACCCCTCTACTTTTTAAAAAGTGTATTTAATATGAGAATGGGTGAATATGGGAGAAATATTGAAAACTACTATCCTTAAACAGTATTTTAAAATTCTACGTTAAATATTTATGCTCTGCTCTTCTTGGGAATAAAAGAAAAATAACCTCATTGAAGTCTTTTTTTATGCTTTTATGGTTCTAACATTCTGAATTTACAACCAGGCCCAAAAGTTTCTTATTTACTAAAAATATTTGAGCACAGCATTATAAGGTTATTATAATATTCTAATTATTCCTGTCCTTCTAAGAACATAGTTTGCTTTAGGCAGAAGGTTATTAAATACTTGAATAATTTACTATGAAAAATTCTAGACTGTCTTTCACTGGGTTTGTGGGGAAAAAAAGAAAGAAAATAAAGATAGAAATTAGACTGTTCTTCCACATCCTCTACCATTAATACTGCCACTAAGATAACACCAAAAAATTAGCTAATCAATGCCCCCATATACTCATATTTTTAGATTGTTTTATTTATTAATATAAGTACATAATGTTTGCAGGAATTGATTTTGGTAGTGATTTACAGTAGAATATATGGTAAGAAATGATCACTTTTGGGACTTTGGTTCCTATAGTAATCAATGTATAGGAATATACTGTAAAAAAAATTCACTTGAAGTTTTCCACTCATATTCTGTAGCAGCAAATTGAATGCTTGTTATCGTCCATAAATATCTTAACTGCCAGGATTTTCTAGGATTGTAATAGAAAACCAGTGATTTCAGAAAGTCATTAAATAACTATTAGAGAAAGTAAATAGTGTTAGTAAAGTGTGAACTCAGAACTTTTTATTTTCTTAGATAAAGCTCTCAGTTGTTTGCACTTTTTAGATTAGAAGAAATTTTTAGACTTGTTTGATGCCCTTTTTATAAATCAGAACATCTTATAGTTCTTATCTCCTTATTCTAAATTTATGATGGGCATACTTGACTATACGATAAAATAAGTTACATCATATCTTACTACCAAAAACTACCTTTTGTAAACCAGAGTTAGAGATTAGAATGAAACAAGGCCATATCAATATATATCTTATCTTTCTAAAAGTTCTTTTGTAGTCTTCTATTTAGAACCTCTTTTGGCTTTTAGGTTCTTTAAAAGACTCAGTGTTTAGTCATAAAAACTAAAAAAAAAACAACTCAATGTTTACTCATTCACTAAACTAATTATATAGGTGTAATGTGCTTTATACAGACACTATACAAAGCACAGAGTTGGAATGATAAACCTGCCAATATATATGTGTATATTTCTCTATTCATTGAACAAATATTTATTGAGCATCTGCTGCATGCAAGGTACAATATCAGTAACTTCTTGATACAAGGGTGAACAAAACAGACACAGCCCCTGCACTACTTACAGTCTAGAAAGTAAGACATTAATTAATCAGATAATCATACAAATGAATGCAAAATTATCACTGTGAAAAATACTATGAAGGACAGATGAACAGTGCTATTAGAGCTCCAAAGGGGATTTGACCTAGTCTTTGGAGAGACGAAACAAGGCCTGAAAGACTTCTCTAAGAAACTGACTTTTGAACTGAGAGCCAAATGATTATTGGAAATTAAGTAGTGGAAGGAGGATGTGAGAAAGATCTGTAAAGCAGAGATAACATATAATAGGTTTTATAGTGTAGAGAGTGTGAATTAACTTGAAATGAAAGAAGGTGGTATGGCTAGAACACAGGGAGCAAGGAGGAGTGTGGTGCAAGATCAGGCAGGAGAGCTATGGCCGGTGCCAGGCCAGTCAGGGCCTTTTAAACTTGAAGTCTTTTTGTCCAGACCAATGGGAAGGCTTTGAGAGATGTTAAGCAGTATAGTGTTGGGAGGAAAGGGCATGAAAGGATAAGATTTGTTTTCCCAAAAGATTGGTAATAGAAGGAACTGACAGGGGAAAAGTGTGGATGAGAGAGACCAGTTAGAAGCTATTGGAGTATTCCTGGACAGAAAAGCTTGAATTAGGGGAGCGACAGTGGAAATGAAGAAAGGTGTAAACCAATCCTCACTGCTCCCCTCTCTTCAAGTATTTTATTCATTTTAAAGCCAAATTATGGGCTCCTGGGTGGCTCAGTTGGTTGGGTGTCTGCCTTTGGCAGGGTCCTGGGGTCAAGCCCCACATTGGGCTCCCTGCTCAGCGAGGAGCCTGCTTCTCCCTCTCTCTCTGCCTACCGCTCTGCCTACTTGTGCTCTCTCTGTCAAATAAATAAAATCCTTAAAAAAAAAAAAAAAGAATCATACTATGTGCTTATACCGCACAAAGGATCTGTCCTTTGAAGGATTTTTATTGTTCTTTGAGCAGAGGTTTCCAACTGGAAATCTAAAGAAGTATAATTTGTTGCCTCTCCTGGCACTTATCCCACTATCCTATTATCACACTTGCAGGCTTGCAATTTCAAGAGTTCAATGATAATTCTATATTGGTACTTATTGGATAGTTGTCTTAATAATAGGACAGTACTTGATGGTGACTCATTACATCCTCAGTTTCTGGGGATGCCGAGGTGTACCTACAACTTGATGTGAACGTTAAACCTTCTCTTATTGAAATGTTATTTTCCCTCCTGAGTTTTCTCCTCCTCCTCTTCCCATTATTATTACTACAGCTTTTTTTTTTAAAAAATATCATGTGATGATGGTGTCATATATTGGTTTATCAATGATGTATTTGTTTTAAGTTCTTGTTTTCCTTAATGCTTAATTACTAGATAGTCTGTTATCTCCTGAGGAAAAAGCTTTGGGTTATAGAGTTATATGGGCAGGATTGTCGTCTTCCAAATTCCCTCATTTTTCTCTTGTTATGCTTTTCATTGAGGTTGATTGACTTACTTTCTCTTTAGTGTAAAACACTGTGGAAAATAGGTGAATTTATCAGTGATTTGTAGTAGGTCTTTACAATAACCTCATCAATTATTTATAAAAGTGGTTTATGTGCCAAATGAGCTTTGGTGAGAATAATGCGCTTTATACATTGATTAGTTATGAAATAAACAGGTTTCACATCTTTGAATTTCAGTACATTTTCCCATTTATTTGAGGATAAATTTTGGTGACATTTTGCAAGGCTCCTTAATAGCTAGAGAATATTTGTTAGAAGTCATAAAGGAAGAATTGTCTGCGACTGGGAACATATTTAAGTTTAAAAAAAAAGAAAATTTTTTTTCTGATGACAGTGTGTCGATCACTTTAGAAACTTGAAAATACGGGGCGCCTGGGTGGCTCAGTTGTTACCCATCTGCCTTCGGCTCAGGTCATGATCCCACAGTCCTGGGATCGAGCCCCACATCTGGCTCCCTGCTCAGCGGGAACCCTGCTTCTCCCTCCGCCACTCCACCTGCTTGTGTTCCTTCTCTCACTGTGTCTCTCTCTGTCAAATAAAAATCTTAATTAAAAAAAAAAAGCAACTTGAAAATACAACATTCAAAAAAAAAAAAAAAGGAAAATACAACATTCAGTGGACAAATGGCACATTTTATATTTATCTTTAACCCAACCTATAAGCCTCTAGCCAATTCAAAAGGTGTGTCCTGTCAGTCAGTAAAGAGATGGTGGCTCACCCTCTTTAGGGCTAACTCTTCTGTGGGGAGGGGGATAAAGGCTCATTAACAACTAAAGAATTATAGAGGGCAAAGTTAAACTGTGCTTCAGTGTTAACTCCTGGAATAAAAAAAAAGCTCTTCATTTTCTCTAGACACTATGGAAGCAATGTCTCTTTTATGGAACCAGTATATCTGCCAAAAGGTGTTTCTAACTTGCCAAAATAACCTCTTTTTGTACTGGATCTACTCCTACCTTCCTGGATTCTAGCATCCTGACTTGACTTCTTGTATCAGCCACCTTGTGAAACCTATCTTCTACCTGACCTGACTTACTTCTCTGCCAACCACCTGCCCTACCTAGTGCCTCATTTGATATTGTCTATCATCTGTGCCTTCTGCTCACCCTTGACATGATAACCCAACTCCATGACTGTTTCTCAAGAGCAGACTGTTACTTGGCACTGATACACTTATTACAGAAAATAACATCCATATGAGATTGGACCTGTTAATTTGAGAGTAATGTTATATATTAAACCTTTCTCAGATCTTTAGAATGCTTACTAACTGGGACTTAAGACATTTTTGACTAGGGATCTCAGAAGACTAAAGTTAAGATTTTAGGGGTGCCTGGGTGGTTCAGTTAGTTAAGCGTCTGCCTTCGACTCAGGTCATGATTCCAGGGTCCTGGGATCCAGCCGAGTCGGGCTCCCCGTTCATCGGAGAGCCTGCTTCTCCCTCTCCCTCTGCCTGTTCCCCTAGCTTGTGCTCTCTCTCTCTGAAATAATAGAATCTTAAAAAAAATGTAAAGTTAAGATTTTAAAAGTGAAATAGTTACTGTCACCTCTTTTTCCCTATACTGGTGTGGCCATTAGTACATACTCAGGTATTTGTTGAATGTGTTATAGTCACCAAATTCCGTATTTAATTCTCTTTGGTGTCACCAACAAAAGCCATTCAGGTGCCTTTATTTCTGATTTCTTTTTTTTTTTTAAAGATTTTATTTATTTATTTGACAGAGAGATAGAGAGCACAAGTAGGCAGAGCAGCAGGCAGCAGGAGAGAGAGAAACAGTCTCCCCGCCGAGCAGGGAGCCAGATGTGGGACTCGATCCCAGGACCCTGGGATTGTGACCTGAGCCGAAGGCAGCGGCTTAATGAACTGAGCACCCAGGCGCCCCTATTTCTGATGTAAAGCACTCTTAAGTTACTTTCTTTATTCACAAACTAGCAGAATATTTTATAGCAGCCATAAATATGATTCAAAACTAATGATACTGCTATAGAAAAACCAGATTATATTTACTGTTAAACACCAATTCTACTGAAGTCAGATAATTTATTTAGAACATACGTGTTTATTAGCAGTATAACATATGGCAGATTCATTTGTTGATATTAAAATACTAAATTGACTAGTTTCTGTCTATATAAATAAGGTTGAAATTGGTACATTGTAGTGCCTGAAAAACTTAATTATTTTATATATAGTATACTGGTATAAATGAAATGAAATTTATGTGGTACTGAGCATTAAGTTCCTCCTGATATTCTGATTTTTAAAAAATATTTAAATATGTTTAAAGATTAAAGAATGTTGATGACATTAATGTGCTTATTTTTATGTGTAGTTTGTGTAATCTATTTCACTATTTTATAGTTGTGGCTTCTATATCATCAGAAGTTTAAAAAAATTCCTAAAACATAGTAGGATCGTATCTTTGTTTCAGAATTTACTAAAATGGTATGTAGTTTTTATTTCAGACCAACTAATGATTCAGTATGGGATTTTAGCCTTTTGTAAACCTATAATCTTAAGTAGTTTCATCCATATGCAAAAAGAATATGATGTAAATAGTTACAGCACCGAACAACGTGCATGAATTATTGATTTACAGTAAACATGTATACTGTACCAGTAAACTCATGTGGGCATTTCTAACCTATGGGATATTTGTTTTATAGGAGAAAATAGAAGTAGAAATTATTTTTACAACTTGAATATATAAATCCCCGTTAATACCAATTCTTTTGCCAATTGTTACCACAAAATTGGCTAAAATTAATACTCTTCTGTCATAATAGATCAAGGCAATTTACATTTAGTTTTCTTTGTCTTTTTGTTTGTTTGTTTTGTTTTATCCTCTCCATTCCCCAATTATTTCATGGCATTTCAGTGCTTCAGAGAATTTAGATGAGCTCTCTTCCTCCAGTAGCTGGTTACTTAACCAGAAGCACAATAAGAAAAGGAGAAAAGACAGGACAAGATTGAAATCTCCATCCTTGACTATCATGAGTACAGCTGCTCGAACAAGGCCACTTCAGAGTTTCCACAAACGAAAACTCTACCGATTGAGCCCTACTTTTTATTGGACTCCGCAGGTAAGGCTGCCTACGGGAAAACGTGAACAAAGATTTTGTCATCAATGTATTTCGCATACAAGAGGATATGGATTGTACATGATTATTTAGAATAAGTACATCTAGAAAGCTTTAAATATATTGTTTATAAATGACATAGCTATTGACAATATATAAGTAGAATTTAATTAATTTTTTAACATGGCAGTGTATTAAACTTCTCACATCTCCATTTTTTTAAAATGCCTATTATACTTAAACTAATTTGAAGGAAAATTATATATCATGGTAATTTAAAATTTTAGTGGTAAGGGTAATAAGGAAAACACAAGTGTACTACGTATTTATCTTGCTTAGTAAAGAAAAAAGTAAAAATCTGCATAGTTGCCAGTTATTTTGTAGGAAATGGGATCACTCTCCTTTTTAGGTTTGGTATTTGTTAATCCTGGAGAGAATGCCTTCTCTTTGTCTGGAATATAAGCAATGCAATTTTATATATCCATGCTTACACAATGCAATTTTATATATCCATGCTTAACACTTTTAAAGTTAAAATGAACTTCATTAAAAACATGCATTTTTTCATTTGCTAGCAGAATATTAAATGTACATCTTTCAATACATATCTAAAACTGTTAGGAAAGTTTTTTAATGGGAAAATACTTTTATTTAAAGTTTTTATATACAAAGTCATATTTTGTTTAATGATTTTTATTTAAAAATGCTATAAGAAATGGATAAATAATATTTTTGAAATTAAGTATGTAATTTCATAATTATACATAGAATTGCTTATCAAAACTATTGTACATATGAATATGTCATATTCTGACTGGAAGGAATTTGTTTGAATAATTTAGGGGATTTGTTAGATGTTACCAGTATACTTTATATTCTCTGACATTGTAAAGGTCGGCCTTGGTTCAGATAAAAAAGGAAGAAATGAGTGTGAGGTTATTGTTACTAGTTGACCATATACTTTGTCATATTCCACTCATTATGCTAAGCATTCTCAGTACATTATTTTATTATCTCAAAATATAACTGTGAGATGTTGTTAATTCCCCTTTAGATGCAGAAATTGAGGTGCAGAGAGATTAAGTAACTTGTTCAAGGTCACACAGCTAGTAAGCAAAATATCTGATTCCAAACCCCATGTTCTTACGCATCGTATTGATAATGACAAAAATAAACCAAATCTTTTTTGTTTTTGAAATCAATTAAGACAGTATATTTGGAGGTTGGGGAAGGGGCTTATCCGGTTAGAGTTATTAAGAAATGCATCATAAAATAAGGGCTTTGAAAGATAAACAGACTTTTAAAAGGTTATAGGAGAGTTAGAGAAATAATTTTAAGTAAATAGAGATGAAAAAAATGATGGAAAATAACAGATGCCCCCACCCCCAACTTATCTCTCAAATTGCCAGGATTTAGAGTTACCTTTCTAAACTTAATAAATGTCCTTTCTCTCAGAAAGCCTTCCTTAACATCCCCACTATGGGATATTAATATAACACCTTGTTATAAAAATAAGGCATTATTTTATTATAATCATTTATTTTTCTGTTTCCTTGTTACATTGTAAGTTCTTAGAGAACAGAGACTATGTATTTCTGAACCTACAGAGCTTTGAACAGTAACTATTCCAATAGTTTATGCTCAATAAGTAATTGTTTGATGTATGAAAGAATTAATGTAATGGACACAGGAAGATATTTAAAAGGTAATGAAGAGTGAGAACTTAAAAGTGTGTGTGTTTTTCCTCAATTAACTATGTGAAAAGGTCTATGACAGTACGTAGTGTCCAATAGAATTTTCTTATAATGATGGAAATATTCCATAAATACCTGTGCTGTCCAATATGGCAGTAACTAAATACATGTAGCTCTTCAGCACATGAAATGTGGCTAGTGCAACTGAGGGACTGAAATTTCTATTTTATTAATTTTTATTTAAATAGCCACATATGGATAATGGCTACTGTACTTGATATGACCAGTCTAGACTCATACTACCCTTACAGCAGTGAGTACATAATGGCACTCATTCTTGTTCTCTAATACCATTCCCTGCTAAAAAGAAACAGGGGTCTTTGGAGAAATGGCTGATCTCCAGACGTGGAGAAGAGAGGGTGTAAGATGAGCTTGGAACATCACAATGTTACCAGAAAGCTAGGAAGTGTTACCAAAAAAATGATGGGGGGGGGCATGTCAAAAGAATTGAGAAGCTAGTTTGAAGAGCCTCCCATTGGCCAAATTTAGGGCTATTTGAGCTTCCAAATAACTAAGGACAGTAATGAACCATTTAAAAAATAGGAAACCATGCGTCCATACTGCTCACAGTTAAATTTATTGATAGATAAAAAGGAGATACGGAGGACTTTCCCATATAGTAGAATGCTGATTAATAAATATAGAGTGAGCACAACTACAGAACTATTGCAGTAATCATGGTAAAGACTGATTGGGAAAGAATCATCAATAGATGATCAAGACTAATGTAGCTTATGAGAAGAAGGATACAATTTCAATATGCAGTATTTTGGCCAGGGATGCACATGGCCTGAATTTAATTATAAGGAAATATCAGACAAAGCCAAAACCAGCAACATGTTATTAAGAAACAGTGAAAAGTGGTCTGTATTCTTTAAAAGAAATAGTCAATGTCATGAAAGTCAAGAAAGACTGGGGAAGATTGAAAGAGACTTTTAAAAAGATACATGACAATTAAATGAATGATCCAGATCAGAATTCTTTTAGGAGGGACAGGGGATTCTTGGGATAATTGAGAAAACTATGCCTTTGGTGGTAAATTATATAAAAGTATTGTATCAATGTTGAATTTCTTAAATGTAACTATTCTGCCATTATGTAAGAAAATATTCTTATTTTAGGAAGTACACATTGAAACATTACAAGGTAAAGTGGCTAAGGCATCCATTTTATTTATTTTTAAAGATTTATTATTTTAAAGAGAGGAAGAGGGAGAGTGCAGGAGTGGGGAGGGGCAGAGGGAGAGAGAGAAAGATAGAGTCTTAAGCAGACTTTGGGCTGAGTGGAGAGCCCGGCATGGGGCTTGATCCTCACGATCCTGAGATCACAACCTGAGCTAAAACCAAGAGTCAGATGCTTAACTGACTGTGCCACCCAAGTGCCCCTAAGGCATCCATTTTATGTAATAAATTAACTCCTTTGCATGTAGAATGGTACTAGTTATGTAGCACCCTTGGTAGAATTGAGAAAATAATAATTTATTTTTTGTAACACTTAACTCTAACAGAGTACTGGCTGAGAAAAGCTTCTATAAAGGCAATGGAGAAGTGGGAGTTCTGCTCCAATGTACCATATAGTAATTAGTGATCATCACTCTCATTGCAATAAGTAGATATATAAATTGCAGGAAAAAATCATACTAGTAAAGACATTAGCAAGACTTCTGGTTTCAGCTCCAACACATAAAGAGCCTGGAAGTCATCACTTCTACCCTTGTAATAAGAAAAAGTGAACAAACTAAAAATCAGTGCTTTTCATGGACCCATCAAAGAAAGGAGGTTACAGTACAAACTGCCACCCTGAGATATAGAGAGAAATGTAACTCCGGAGAACCACAGCCAAGATGTGCTTACCTGGAGCAGAAGCCATAGCAACTATACATTAATTGGTAGGAACATTTAACTGGTATTCTGATGAATTACTGGAGGCTGAGTATGGCCTAGATTAGCTTGAGAGTGAAAAGCTCCTGGGGGCTGTAGTTTTAAAAGTCCCTCCACACATTCTTGGACTTTACCTCTAGGCATCCCATTCAGTTCTCACAGTGAAGATCCTCAGTGGCTGTTATGTGGAAGGGGAAGGGATAACTTTTATGAAATGAGCCCAGAAATTGAACACAGCCTTTTCTTCCAGGGAAAAGACTTTAGTAAAGTCTTAGCTTACCTGGAAGAAAAGCACTTTTCCCACTGCTGCCCTCTGTAGCCTTTCTGTCTCACCTAATGGGCAGTGAGGTGGAAAGTAAGAAATATTTGTTAAAGACCCACTAGAAGACTAAGATTTAATCATAACAGTATAGTAGATTATGCTACTATAAGAACTATCTTTCTCTATTTCTTTCCTTCCCTCCCTCCCTCCTTTCCTTCCTTCCTTCCTTCCTCCTTTCCTTTCCTTTCCTTTCCTTTCCTTTCCTTTCCTTTCCTTTCCTTTCCTTTCCTTTCCTTTCCTTTCCTGTCCTGTCCTGTCCTGTCCTGTCCTGTCCTGTCCTGTCCTGTCCTGTCCTGTCCTCTCCTCTCCTCTCCTCTCCTCCCTCCCTCCCTCCCTCCCCATGCCCAGTATGGAGCATGAACTCTTGATTCTGAGATCAAGAGTCGCATTCTCTTGAGTACCAGCCAGGCACCCCTGGTATGCTTCCTTTCCTCCCACTTTACCACCATACCGACAAGATTCTGGTACTATAACAGTAGTACAGCAGTGGCACAGCTGCAAAGCATAGACTGTCTCTGAGGAGGAGTGATTAAGGAAGTTAAAAGTCAATAGGAGAGACAAAAACAAAGACATGAGAGGAATTTTGAGTCCTCTGGCACGAACAACTATAGCAGATATACACAGCCCACTCTTAGCCAGATTAACATAGTGCTCACAGTAAAATTCAGTTTACCTGAGGGTGCCTGGCTGGCTCAGTCAGAGGAGCATGTGACTCTTGATCTCCGATAAGTTCGAGTTCCACATTTGGTATGGAGGTTAATTTTTTAAAAAATTCTGTTTACCTCAGACCCTGTTACCAGATACATCACATACAGTTTTAACAAAAAATTACAAAGTATGCTAGGAACTGTGAAGAGACAAGGAAACCATCAGAACCAGGCTTAAATATGACAAAGATGTTGAAATTCTCATAAATAACTATGATTAATACGTTAAAGTCTTAAATGGATTAAGTAGAAAACATGTAATGTATGGGTACTATAAGCAAAGAGATGTAAACTTTTTTTAAGTTCAATTAACAAAAAAATGTTTATTAGTTTCAGATGGAGAGGTCAGTGATTCATCAGTCTTACATAATACCCAGTGCTCATTACATCACATGCCCTCCATAACATCCATTATCCAGTTACCCCATCCCCCCACCTCTCTCCCTTCCAGCAACTATCAGTTTGTTTCCTCTGATTAAGAGACTTTTATGGTTTGTCTCCCTCTCTGATTTTGTCTTATTTTTCCCTCTTCCCCATGATCCTCTGTTTTGTTTCTTAAATTCCACATATGAGTGAGATCATATGATAATTGTCTTTCTCTGATTGACTTATTTCACTTAGCATGATAACCTGTAGTTCATCCATGTCATTGCAAATGGCAAGATTTCATTTTTTTGATGGCTGAGTAGTATTCCAGTGTGTGTGTGTGTGTGTGTGTGTGTGTGTGTGTGTGTGTGTACCATATCTTCTTTATCCAGTCATCTGTCGACAGACATCTGGATTCTTTCCGTAGTTTTGCTATTGTGGACATTGCTGATATAAACATTGGGGTGCAGGTGCCCCTTTGGATCATTACATTTGTATCTTTGGGGTAAATACCCAGTAGTGCAATTGCTGGGTCAAAGGGAGTTCTATTTTCAACTTTTTGAGGAACCTCCCTACTGTTTTCCATAGTGGCTGCACCAGCTTGCATTCCCACAGTGGAAGAGGGTTCCTCTTTCTCCGCATTCTCACCAAGATCTGTCATTTCCTGACTTCTTAATTTTAGTCTTTCTGACTGGTGTGAGGTGTTATCTTACTGGGGTTTTGATTTGTATTTCCCGGATGCCAAGCGATGTGGGGCATTTTTTCATTTGTCTGTTGGCCATTTGTAGGTCTTCTTGGAGAAATGTCTGTTCATGTCTTCTGCCCATTTCTTGATTGGATTATTCTTTGTGTGTGGAGTTTGGTAAGTTCTTTATAGACTTTGGATACTAGCCCTTTATCTGATAAGACATTTGCAAATATCTTCTCCCATTCTGTCAGTTGTATTTTGGTTTTGTTGACTGTTTCCTTTGCTGTGTAAAAGCTTTTCATCTTGATGAAGTTCCAGTAGTTCATTTTTATTTTTGCCTTTGCTTCCCTTGCCTTTGGAGACATGGTTAGCAAGAAGTTGCTGCTGCCGAAGTCACAGAGGTTGCTGCCTGTGTTCTCCTCGAGGATTTCGATGGGTTCCTGTCTCACATTTAGGTCTTTCATTCATTTTGAGTCTATTTTTGTGTGTGGTGTAAGAAAATGGTCCAGTTACATTCTTCTGCATGTGGCTGTCCAATTTTCCCAACACCGTTCATTGAAGAAACCATCTTTTTCCA
Source organism: Ailurus styani (assembly GCA_002007465.1). Lineage (NCBI taxonomy): Eukaryota > Metazoa > Chordata > Mammalia > Carnivora > Ailuridae > Ailurus > Ailurus styani. The sequence goes on along the minus strand of LNAC01000199.1, from coordinate 2,203,093 downwards.
TTGGATATTTGTTCCTTCCTTGTCAAAGATTAGTTGACCATAGAGTTGAAGGTCCATTTCTGGGTTCTTTATTCTGTTCCATTGATCTTTGTGTCTGTCTTTTTTGTGCTAGTACCATACCGTCTTGATGATTACAGCTTTGTAATAAAACTTGAAGTTCAGCATTGTGTTGGCCACCAGCTTTGGTTTTCTTTTTCAACATTCCTTTGGCTATTCAGAGTTTTTTCTGTCCCATACAAATTTTAGGATTATATTCCAGCTTTGTGAAGAAGTTGATGGTATTTTGATAGGGATTGCTTTGAATGTATAGATTGTTCTAGATAGCAGAGACATTTTAACAATATTTGTTCATCCAGTCCATGAATATGAAACATTTTTCCATTTCTTTGTGTCTTCCACAATTTCTTTCATGAATGTTCTATAGTTTTCTGAGCACAGATCCTTTGCCTTTTTGGCTAGGTTTATTCCTAGGTATCTTATGGTTTGGGTGCAATTGTAAATGGTATTGACTCCTTAATTTCTCCTTCTTCTGTCACATTGTTAGTTTATAGAAAGGCAGCAGATTTCTGTGCATTGATTTTATATCCTGCCACGTTGCTGAATTGCTGTATGAATTCTAGCAATTTTGGGGTAGAGTCTTTTAGGTTTTCATACACATATGATACACATAGAGTAACATGTCATCTGTGAAGAGTTGGAGTTTGACTTCTTTGCCGATTCAGATGCCTTTTACTTTTTATTGTCTGATTGCTGACACTAGGACTTCTAGTACTATGTTAAATAGCAATGGTGATAGTGGATGTCCCTGCCATGTTCCTGACTTTAGGGGAAAATCTCTCAAGTTTTTACCCATTGAGAATGATATTTGCTGTGGGCTTTTCATATATGGCCTTTGTGAAATTGAGGAATGTTCCCTCTGTCCCTGCAGTGAAGAGTTTTAATCAAGAAAAGATGCTGTACTTTGTCAGATTTTTTTTCTGCATCTATTGAAAGGATCAGGTGGTTCTTGTCCTTTCTTTTATTTATGTAGTGTATTACATGGATTGATATGCAAATGTTGAAGCACACTTGGAGCAGCCCAGGAATAAATCCCACTTGGTCATGGTGAATAATCCTTTTAATGTACTGTTGGATCCTATTGGTTAGTATCTTGGTGAGAATTTTGGCATACATGTTCATCAGGAATATTGGTCTGTAATTCTTTTTGGTGGGGTCTTTGATTTTGGGATCAAGGTAAGGCTGGCCTCATAGAAAGAGTTTGGAAGTTTTCCTTCCATTGCTGTTTTTTGACACAGCTTCAGAAGAATAGGTGTTAATTCTTTAAATGTTGGTAGAATTCCCCTGGGAAGTCATCCGGTCCTGGACTCTTGTTTGTTGGGAGATTTTTTTGATTACTGCTTTAAGTTCCTTGCTGGTTATAGGTCTGTTCAGGTTTTCTGTTTTTTCATATTTCAGTTTTGGTAGTTTACAGGTCTTTAGGAATGCATCCATTTCTTCCAGATTGCCTAATTTGTTGGCATATGGTTAGTTGCTTATAATATGTTCTTACAATTTTTTGTATCTCTTTGGTGTTTGTTGTGATTTCTCCTCTTTCATTTGTGATTTTTATTTATTTGGATCCTTCTTTCTTTTTGATAAGTCTGTCCAGGGGGTTTATCAGTCTTATTAATTCTTTCAAAGAACCAATTCGCAATTTCGTTGAGCCGTTCTACTGTTCTTTTGGTTTCTATTTCATTGATTTCTGCTCTAATCTTTATTAATTCTCTTCTCCTGCTGGGTTTAGGCCTTATTTGCTGTTCTTTCTCCACTCCTTTATGTATAAGGTTAGGTCGTGTATTTGAGACCTTTCTTGTTTCTTGAGAAGCACTTGTATTGCTATATATTTCCCTCTTAGGACCACCTTTGTTGTATCCTAAGGTTTGGAACAGTTGTGTTTTTATTTTCATTTGTTCCCATGATTTTTTAAAATTCTTCTTTAATTTCCTGGTTAATCCATTCATTCTTTAGTAGGATGCTCTTTAGCCTCCATGTATTTGAGTTCTTTTCAAATTTCAGATTACTGAGTGAGTTCCAGTTTCAAAGCATTGAGGTCTGAAAATATGCAGAGATTGATCCTAGTATTTTGGTTCTGGTTGACAACTGATTTGTGACCCAGTATGTGATCTGTTTGGGAGAATGTTCCATGTACAGTAAAAAAAAAAAAAAAAGTCTATTCTGTTGTTTTGGGATGGAATTCTCTGAATATATCTGTGAAGTCCCTCTGGTCCAGTGTGTCATTCATAGCCCTGTTTCCTTTTTGATCATCTGCTTAGATGATCTGTTCATTGCAGTGAGGGGGGTGTTAAAGTCCCCTACTATAATTCTATTACTAACTATGTGTTTCTTTAATTTTGTTATTATTTGGCTTATATAATTGGCTGCTCCCATTTTAGGGGCATAAATATATACAATTGTTAGATCTTCTTGTTGGATAGACCTTTTAATTATGATATAGTGTCCTTCCTCATCTCTTATTTTAGTCTTTGATTTAAAATCTAATTTGTTTGATAGAAGAATTGCCACCCCAGATTTCTCTTAGGTTCATTAGCATGATAAATTGTTTTCCACCCTCTCCCTTTCGATCTGGAGATGTCTTTAGGTCTAAAATTAATCCCTTGCAGACAGCATATCAATGTTTCTTGCCTTTTTTTTTAATCCATTCTGATACCCTGTGTCTTTTGATTGGGGCATTTAGCTCATTTACATTCAGAGTAACTGTTGAAAGATATGAATTTAGTGCCACTGTATTACTTGTAAAGTCATTGTTTTTGTATATTGTCTCTGTTCCTTTCTGGTGTGTCACTTTTGGGCTCTCTCTTTGCTTAATGGATCCCCTTTAATTTTTCCTGCATGACTGGCTTAGTGATCACATATTCTTTTAGTTTCTGTTTGTCCTGAAAGGTTTTATCTCTCCTTCTATTTCAAATAACATCCTTGCTGGATAAAGTACTCTTGGCTGTCTTTTTTCTTATTTAGCACCCTGAATATATTATGCCAGTCTTTTCTGGCCTGCTAGGTCTCTGTAGATAGGTCTATTGCCAGTCTAATGTTTCCACCCTTCTAGGTTATGGACCTCTTGTCCTGAGCTGCTTTCAGGATTTTCTCTTTGTCTCTGAGATTTGCAATTTTCACTGTTATATGTTGACTTGTTTACCTATTTTTATTGATTTTGAGGGGAGTTCTCTCAAAATCCTCCTAGACTTGAATGCCTGTTTCCTTCCCCAATTTAGGGAAGGTGTCCACTATAATTTGCTCCAGTATACCTTCTGCCCCTCTCTCTTTCCTCTTCTTCTAGGATCCCAGTTATTCTAATATTATTTCACTTTATAGTATCAACTTATTCTCCCCTTATGATCTAGTAGTTGTTTATCTCTTTCCCTTTTTCTGAGCTTCTTTATTCTCCATCATTTTGTCTTCTGTATCACTGATATTCTGCCTTATTTATCCTAGCAGTTAGAGCCTCCATTTTTTATTGCATCTCATTAATAGCCTTCGTGATTTTGACTTGATTAGATTTTAGTTCTTTTATTTCTCCAGAAAGGGATTCTCTAGTGTTCTCTATGCTTTTTTCAAGCCCAGCTAGTATCTTTATAATTGTTATTCTAAATTCTAGTTCCTACATCTTACTTACGTCCATACTGATTAGGTCCTTGGCAGTCAGTACTGCCTTTTTTTCTTTTTTGAGGTGAGCTTTTCTGTTTTGTCATTCTATCCAGAAAAGAATAGATGAATGAGAGAAGAAAAGATTAAAATGGCAAATATGACCCCAGAGAAATATACACTAAACAAATCAGAAGAGACTTGAAGCTGGAAAAAAATAAATAATTTTAAAAAAAGAATATAATCAGACAGATGAACAGAACAGAGCAATACACTGGATCCTGGGTGTTTTTTGGTCTGTTTTTTTAGAAGAAACTACATCCCAAAATTGTAAAGAAAGGAAAACATATACAAAAATAAAACTAAATACCTTGAAAGCCTAGAATCTCACTGTAAAGAAGAAAATTTAAAGAAGACAAAAAGAAAAAAAAAAGAATATCAGACAGGTGAAGAGGACAGAGCAGTACACAAGATTTTGGGTGTATTTTGGTCTGTTTATTAGAAGAAACTGCATTCCAAAACTGAAAGAAAATCTTACGTATATACAAAAGTAGAATTACATATGAAAAGATAGAATGTAACCATAAAAATGAAAATTATAAAAGGCTTAGAAAAAGAGTTGATAAAAAAAGAAATTGGTTGAAGAAAGAGAAAATATAGTTGAAAGACTAAGGACTCATGGAAAAAAGCCATTAATTCTATATACTATTTTCTTTAAGTGCTGGAGTTTTGCAGTTCTGTGTGATCAGTAAATTTGGTCTTAGCCGGATGTTCTTGCTGATTGCTTGGGGAAGGGGCCTGTTGTGCTGATTCTCAGGTGTCTTTGTCTGGGGTTGAATTGCCCTGCCTTTGCCTGGGAGCCAGGTTAAGTAATCTGCTCTGGATTGCTCTATGTGGCTTTTGTTCCCAAAGGCTTTCTCCTCTGCTTTTGAGGATGAGAATGAAAATGGTTGCCTCCCAGTTTCCAGCCCACGCACTGAAAGCTGGGGCCCCACTAATCCATGCACCTTCAGGGAAAAGCATTCAGTCACTTCTGTCTCCCTGATCTTTGTCCACCCTCCATGCTCACCCAGCCTGTGACTGTGCATTTCTGTCTCAGGCCTGCAATCCTGTTTTGAATATCCAAGCCCTGAAGACTCCTGTGACTTTCATTGGCACCACTCCTCCCTGGATGGTGGGGTGGGGGGGATGTCTCACTGTGGTTCTCCTGCTTGCTGAGCCCCTGCTTAGAGAGCGGTTGCTGGACCATGCTATGGTTCACAGTTTATGCATTCCTGAGCTGAGAGCCCACTACTGGGCTCACTGGTTGCAGCTAGCTTCCCCGATTCTATGCCTGAGAACTCTGCCACTCTCAGGCACCCCTGGTCTTCCTGTCACCTTGAGGGTCCTGAGACCATACTGTCCTACTGAGGATTTTGCCCTGCTTTGCCACCTGCACACCTTTCAGGCAGGGATGTCCCTCACCAGAGCAGACTTCTAAAAATTCTGATTTTGCACTCTGCTGCTATATCATTTTCCAGTAGTTGGCTTATGGAGGCTTCCTCCCCGTATGATTTATATTCTGATCTATCGCCACTGACTTATTTCTCTGCACCTCCTACCTTGCAGAAAGTGGTCTCTTTTCTATTTATAGAGTTGCAGCTATTCTTTTCTTAGATCTCTGGTTGAGTTTGCAGGTGTTCAGAATGTTTTAATAGCTATCTAGTGAATTCCTAGACCCCACAAAACTAAAGTCTCCTACTCCTCTGCCATCTTGGACCTCTTGAGAGATGTAAACTTTTAAGAATCACAAAAGTAAATGCTAGAAATCAAAAACACTGTAACCTAAATGAAGCATACCTTTCATAGCCTCATCTGTAGAATAGATATGGCTGAGGAAGGAATCAACAAGCTTAGGTAAGGCAAATAGAAACTTCACGAACCGAAATGCAAAGAAAAAAATTAATGAAAAAACAAAATGTATCTAAGTATTTGAGGGTATTTTCAGAAGATCTGTCAGATGTATAATTGGAATACCAGGAAGAGTAGAAGAATGGAGCAGAAAAATATTTGAAGTAATAATACATGAGAATTTTCTAAAGCATTAAACCACATATCCAGAACACTCAAGCAGAAGAACATCAAGTGGGACATATGCCAAAAGAACAACAAAAAGTAAAATACCTAGGCATAACAAATTCAAACTGCAAAAAACCAAAGACAGAAAATCTTGAAGAAAGGCAGAAAAAAAAATCTTACCTATAGAGGAATAAATATATGAATCATAGCTGATTTCTCATCAGAACCCGTGTAAGCAAAAAGAGAATAGAATGAAATGTTCAGTGTTGGAAGAAAAAAAAAAAACCTGTAGTGGGTATAATTCTGTCTCTTCCACAAAAGATATTTCCATGCCCTAACTCCTGGTACTGTGAATGTGACTGTTATGGATTGAATTGTGTCTGTCAGAATTCATATGTTGAAGTGCTAACCCCTAGTATTTCAGAATGTGAGCTTATTTGGAAATAGGGTTGTTGCCGATGTTATTAGTTAAGATGAGATTAGAATGGGTCCTAATCCGATATGACTGATGTCCTTATAAAAAGGAAAATTCAGAAATAGATGCATATACACAGGGTGAACATCATGTGAAGAAGATTGAGATCAGAGTTATTCTTCAATTAACCAAGGAATGTCAAAGATTGGCAGCAAAAAAAACAGCAAGTAGGGGAGACGTATGGAGCAGAGTCTTCCTTTTAGTCCTCAAAAGAAACAGTTTTACTGACACCTTGATCTGACTTCTAGCCTCCAGGAATATGAAAAGTAAGTCTGTTGTTTAAACCACTTGGTTGTGGTTCTTTGTGATGGCAGACAGCAAGCTAATACATTGACCTTATTTGGAAATAGGGTCATTGTAGCTTTAATTGAGTTAAAGATCTTGAGATAAGATAATTTTGGATTTAAGGTAGGCCTGTGAGCCTATAAAAGGTAAATTGGAGGCATAGAGACACAGAGAAGAAGGCTATGTGAGGATGGAAGCAGAGATTGGAATTATGTTAAAACAAGCCATGGAACACCAGGAGACACCAGAAGTTGAAAGAGTCAAGAAACAGTTCTGCCATAGAGCCTTCATAGGAAGCTCAGCCCTGCCAATACCTCAGTTTTAGACATCTGGCCTCCAAAACAATGAGAAATAAACTTTTGTGGTTTGAGCCACCCAGGCTGTGGCAATTTTTTATGACATCCTTAGGAAACTAATACAGAGTTTGTTACCAAGAATTATGGTCCTGCCATAATAGGTGATAAAACTGTAGAAGTGATTTTGGAATTATGTAATGGGTAGAGGCTGGAAGAATTTTGAGGTGAGCCTAGATTCTGTTGAGAGTTCAGAAAGAAGTGAAGAGGAAGGAAGACAAAGGTGCTGTCATCTTAGAGAATACATACATGGTCATGAACAGAATGTTACTAGAAATGTGAGCATTAAAGGTACCTTTGATAAGATTTTAGAAGGAAATATTAGAAACTGGAAGAAAGATGACCCTTGTTATAAAGTTCTAGAAAACTTGGCTGAAAATATCGTACTGTTGAATGGAAAATAAAATTTGTAAGCATTGAACTTCTAGATATTTAGCTGAGGAAATTATCAAGCAAAGTTTGGAATTTACAGTGTAGCTTCTCTTTGCTTTTTATAGTAAAATATTGGAGGAACTAGATAAATTGGGGAAATAATTGTTAACTAAAAAGGAAACAACTTGATAATTTCGAAAATTTTCATCCTGTTGCCAAAACCAAAAAAACCAAAAAACAAAATATATAGCATATTCTGGAGAGAATCCAAGGTGTTGGCTGGACAGACTTTTGCTGGAGAGGTTAAGCATGTGATGCAGAGATCCAATCAACCATCTTTGTAGAAGTCAAAAAATAATGGGTTATCCAGAAAAGACCTGACGGGAACCCTCTTGTCTAATGACATGGATCCTCTTGATATATAGGGGAGACCCACAAGGCTTTTGAGAATTTTATATTAATAGAAACAGTACCAGCTTAGACTAAAAGGTACAGAGACTGGATGAAATGAAAGAAAGTTTTTGGATACCCCAACAAATATGTACTGACGTTCAGAAAAATGGAAGGTGGATCATAGACATGAATATGAAAGGGAAACAATAAAGCTAGAAGAAAACATAGGAGAATACCTTCATATTTTGGGCGTAGTCATTTATCTTTTTTTAAAGATTTTATTTATTTTAGAGCATGGGGGAGGGGCAGAGGGAGAAGGATAATCTTAAGCAGACTCCCCACTGAGTGCAAAGCCTGATGCAGGCAGGGCTCCATCCCATGACTCTGAGATCATGACCTCACCCCAAATCTAGAGTCGGTTGCTTAACCAACTGAGCCCCCCCCCCAGGCACCCTGTTATAGTCATTCTTAAACAGGATACAAACAACACTAAAAGAAATAATTGTTAATCTGGGCTTTGTTAAAATTAACTTATTTATATTAAAGGCAGCATTAACAAAGTCAAAATATACACTGAAAATATTTGCAATGGATATATCCAACGAAGATTTTGTATCTTGAATATATCTGTATACATTTTAAATGCCTAAAAAAAAACAAGAAAAAGACAAATAATCCAATTAAAAATAAACAGAGTTGTACACTTTAAAATAATTCATTTAATAAATTCTATGTGTATTTTACCACAAGGACTTATTTTAAATAAAAAACAGGTATAAAATTTTAACAAATCTTTCATAGAAGAGGATAATATGGCCAATAAGCCTATGAAAATGTGCTTAAGATCATTACTTACCAAGGAAATGCAATTAAAATTACAACAAGGTACCACTATATGTACCTACTCTTCTAATTTAGAAATTCCACTTTTAGGAACTTTCCCAGGAGAAATGAATACATATGTACACAGAAAGACTTATATAAGAATGGTCATAACAGGTTTACTCATTATAGCCAAAAAACAGAAAGTAATCTAAATGTCCATCACCTGGGGCACCTGGGTGGCTCAGTTAGTGAAACCATCTGCTTTCGGCTTAGGTCATGATGCCAGGGTCCTGAGATCAAGTCCCGTGTTGGGCTCCTTGCTCAGTAGGGAGTCTGCTTCACCCTCTCTCTTTGCCCCTCCCCCTGTTTGTGCGCTCTCTCTCTCACTCAGATAAATAAAATCTTAAAAAAAAGAAGTCCATCACCAGGAGAATTGTGGTATTTTCAGGTATCAGGATGTACTACTGATACAAAAATATATTTCCTAGAGATTATGTTGAGTGAAAGGAAAGAGTACATAGTGTATGATAAATACAGACAAAACTTACTGGTATTTATGCAAATTAGGATTGTGGTGACTTCAGTTCAGGGGGAGGGGGTGAGGTTGATCAGCACAGGATGTAACCAAGGTTTCTAGGTTGTTGGAACTGCTTCATATCTCATTCTAGGTGGTGATGGTGGTGGTTACCAGGTATATACATATGTAAAAATTCATCATGTTACATATTTTCTTCACCAAAGAAGTAGGCATGTGGCCCAAGCTACACATTCAGAGTTCCCATTCTTTTTATTTTCATCATCTACTGTTGTATAATAAACCATCCCAAAATTTAGTTGTTTAAAACAGTTATCTTTCATGTCAGTTGCCTGAGTGGTTGAAGTCATATCTACAAATCTCTTCAAGACAGATCCTTCTTAATTTTGGACTTTGTGTGGAGGGTGCCGTGGGACTGTATGCTTAAGATACCTAAGTATATCTTAAGTGTGTTAAACATTTTTGTCTAGCAGAGAAGATCATTCAAACTGTCCTTTAAGATTCTTAGAAACCTCAGAGCACCTGGCTGGCTCAGTTGGTAGAGCATGTGACTCTTTTTATTTATTTTATTTTTTATTTTTTAATTTTTTAATTTTTTAATTTTTTTAAAAGATTTTATTTATTCATTTGACACAGAGAGATTACAAGTAGGCAGAGAGAGGCAGGCAGAGAGAGAGGAGAGAGGAGGAAGCAGGCTCCCCGCTGAGCAGAGAGCCCCATGTGGGCCTCTATCCCAGGACCCTGGGATCATGACCTGAGCCGAAGGCAGCGCCTTTAACCCACTGAGCCACCTAGGCGCCCTAGAGCATGTGACTCTTGATCTCCGAGTTGTAAGTTTGAGCCCCATTGTTGGGTGTAGAGGTTGCTTAAAAATAAAACCTTAAAAATTCTTAGATAGAATTCTGGATCGATGCCAGGATTCATCAACCTGCCTCAAACCTTTCTAAGGTTTTAATAAAGGGTCTTGCAGTCCTGCCATGAGATCTTGATACTGAGGTCAGTTTTATTGGCAGTTCCCTGGATTTGGTCTGTGCATTGATATCATTTCTTACTCTGTGAACCTTTTGCTCTCTGGAGTGGCCAGAAATGGGAAACAGTCTTATTTTTTGAAACAGCAAGTCTTAGTTCTGTATTTCCCCTGAGTTCTTTTTGAAAACTTAAGAGCTCCATTTGATCTCCTCCTATTCCATGCGTAATTTATCATAGGCAATTAAATGACGATAGTTGGTAACTTTGAGCATGCTCTGCCTAAAAACTCCCTTAGCCAGTTCTGAGTTCATTATGTACCCTTTTTATCCTCCACATTTCCACAGGCAACTGTCACACTACTTATTCTGCCAGAGCAATAAAGATGAGAGAAAGAAAGGTATAAGGATTGGAATGATTATTTAAAATTCTTGTTTGCAGAGGTTATGATCCTTTTGCTGGGCAAAATTAATAAAAAGCATAAATAAGTATGCATTTTTCTTGATTTTGCCCTTTTCACAATACCTATCTCTATGAGAATGTCAAATAATCATAGCTAAGCTAATATTTATTAAAGAATTATGTATAAGGCATTGTTTTAACTTATAAATGCTTTATTTAAAAAATAAATTTATTTAATATAGCCCATCTCATATGGGGAAACTGAAGTGCCAGTGGAATGAAAAGATAAACATATTTAGCACTATTTAAATAAAGGGAAGTACAACTTTGTAGTTTTCTTTTAAATGTTAATGCTGAATGCTAACACTACTTCTTCCATGAGTTTCAGCAAAGCTCTTCCTTCCTATGAAATCCTGGCCCACAGCAACAATTGTTAAAGTCCATGTAGTTTCTAAAGCTATTTTAATTTTTTTGGTTTTCGTATTCTTGTTGCTGAATCACATATTTTGCTGTCTAATCTTATTCATTACTATAACACTTTAGTTTATTCTTGGAGAATCTATGCCTTTTTATGCTTGATATAATATTGCTTGATCTACCCAAAGTATAGAAATATCTTCAGATTCAGAAAAATGCATTGGCAGACATTGATAAGATATGAATATGTTTTCCAGAATAATACTCTAGTGTAAGTCTTAAAATGTAAATGTGGCCACATGCTTTCTTTAAAGTACAATTTCATTTTCAATTAAGAGTTTAAAAAATGTTTATTTGGCCATAATATGCTTCTTCAGCTCCTTGGTAAGAGTATCAATCACTATGCAACCTTGGCCCCTACCCATCAGTGTCTCAGCCGTAGGTTAACAGGAACCACCCTGAGTAACTCCCAGTAGAGGAGTTCTTTATCCCACTGGGACAGAAGGACAGAGGCTTCTGGCACCCAAGGTTAGAATTCTAGATACAGTTTTTAATAGAAACAGGTTGTAGGAAATTGGACACAAATAGTGTATATAGGATGCCAATCATAAAAATAATTCTAATCTATTTTTTTAAAGATTGAGAGAGTGAGAGAGAGAGTGCCTGTGAGCAGGGGGAGGCACTGAGAGAGAATCTCAAGCAGACCCCCCCCCACCACCCCCCCGTGACCGCAGAGCCTGTTACAGGGCTCTATCTCATGGCCCTGTATCATGACGTGAGCCAAAATCAAGAATTGGATGCTTAACCAACTCAACCACCCAGGCACCCCAATAATTCTATTTTAAGCTAGAGTAGTGAATTTATTTTATTGTTAGATTTTAGTTAATAAAAATAAGCAAGAATAAACAAATTTATTCGGTTGGTTAGATTAGAGGTTACTTGATATGAAACTGACAAAAGTGTGGGTAGTTTGCCTGGGAATAGGGAAAGTAGGTGGTTGAAAAGCCCAGAGTGTTATTTGGTTATGCTCCCAAGCACCTTCCTCCATATTGGAGGCTGGTAGTGATTGTGATTATTTCTTCCCCAATAATACTTTCAGTTTCTGGGTACCAATTATAAACCACTGTACTATAAATACCAACATATCATATGAGCAAAATTTTTAAATACATGAAACTTTATTTGTAGCACCCCTACTTGTCTTTTATCATCCTTCTTCCCCCATGGTATCTCCCACTCCCTTGGTGTCTAGTGCTCTTATGTAAGTGTCCTGCTTACCCATAGTATTCTTTTTTTCCTAACTTCGTTTTCTTCTCCTTGCCTTTTTGCAAATATAACTAACCTGCGTTGTCTCTAGGTGACCCTGCTAATCTCTGGTAAAGTATTTACCAGTGATACTGTCACTGTAAAGAATGCGATTTGCATTTTGAGAATTCCTACAGAAGTAGTGAATTAAATATAAAATAGTCACATTTGGACTATGATATGCTGGTTGGGAAACTATTATAAGCAGGAGAATTTTTTCATTTTTCATAAATTTTGGCATATAAACCAAGAACCATTTCATACAAATTTATGATAACAGCTGTATTAGGCCTAACATGCTTACAAGTTGAGGTAAAATTTATAATTAAGAAATATTAGAAACCCTTATGAATAAGGAAGAACTACTATATTTTATCTATCCATTATCTATGTATCTATGTATCTATCTATATCTATCATCTATCTATCCATCCCTTCACCTATTTTGCTCTTTCTCCCCACCCCCTGTCCCTCTGGCAACCCTTAGTTTGTTCTCTGTATTTATGAGTCATTTTTATTTTTTGCTTGTTCATTTGTTTTTTAAACTCTACATATAAGTGAAATCATATGGTATGTGTCTCTGACTGACTTATTTCACTTAGCATGATACCCTCTAGATCCATCCATGTTGTTGCAAATGGCAAGATTTCATTATATTTTTCTGGATGAGTAATATTCCATATTCATATACATACCTTGTCTTTATCCATTCACCTATCAGTAGACACTTAGGTAACTTCCACATTTTGGGACTTGTAAATAATGCTGCAGTAAACATAGGGGTGCAAATAGCCTTTTGAATTAGTGTTTTTGTATTCTTCAGGTGAATACTAGGGAAGTGGAACAACTTGGTTGTATGGTATTTCTATTTTTAATTTTTTGAGAAGCCTCCATATTGTTTTTCATAGCAGCTGCAGAAATTTACATTCCTACCAACAGTGTATGACAGTTCCCTTCTCTCCACATTCTGGCCAACACTTGTTATATATTATCTTTTTTATACTAGCCATTCTAATTGATATGAAGTGATAACTCATTTTGGTTTTGATTTGCATTTCCTTGATGATCATTGATCTTGAATATCTTTTCATGTATCTGTTGGCCATCTGTGTATCTTCTTTAGAAAAATGTCTATTCAGGTCCTATGTTTATTTTTTAAGTTTTTAATTCCAGTGTAGTTAACATACACTGTTATATTAGTTTCAGGTGTACAATATAGTGATTCAGCAGCCCCATATATTACTCACCGCTCATCATAAGTGTATTCTTAATCCCCTTCACCTATTTCACCCATCCCCCACCCACCTCCCCTCTCGTAACCATCTGTTTGTTCTCTAAAGTTAAGAGTCTGTTTTATAGGGGCACCTAGGTGGCTCAGTGGGTTAAAGCCTCTGCCTTCGGCTCAGGTCATGATCTCGGGGTCCTGGGATTGAGCCCCGCATCGGGCTCCCTGCTCGGTGGGGAGCCTGCTTCCTCCTCTCTCTCTGTCTACTTGTGATCTCACTCTGTCAAATAAATAAATAAAATCTTTAAAAAAAAAAAGTCTGTTTTATAGTTTGTCTCTTAATTTTTTGTTTGGTTTCTTAAAGTCCACATGAGCAAAATCATATGGTATTTGTCTTTCTCTGGCTTATTTTGCGTAGCATTATACTATCTAGGCCCATCCATATTGTTCTCTGTTCATTTTTGAAATCATATTTTTTGTCATTTTGGTGTTAAGTTGTATGGGCTTTTTAAAATATATTTTTAGATATTAACCCCTGAGAACTATTTCTATTACAAATTCTGTTCTTCTGTGTTCTTTAATGTATCTCTCAAGGCAAATTGGACAAGTAGTGTTTCTTGGTATTTGATAGTCAATTCTCATCTTTGTGATTTTATAGATTATCAAATCATAAGGTAGTTGGTTTAATAAAGTAATTAAGTTATATATGTTAAAGTATAATTCCGTTTTCAAGTATTCATTTACTTTTTAAAATGTGGAATAATTAGGTTCATAAACTTTAATGTGTATACAGGCTATTTTCGTGAGCAAATAATTTAAGAATTTTAAAGGAAAATAAAGACATGATGTTATAGAAATTTAAATTCCTGTTGGGGCAACAAGGCACACATTTCCAAATTAAATTGCAGCCCAAGAGCTAAATTTAGGCAAATTAAGATATAATACTCTCTTCTATATTAAGAGCAGGGAGAAGAAAAATCTGAATTTGGGTAACAAATAATGACTTTGAAATAGAAAATAAATTAATTTCATGATACAGGAGTTATCTGATTAAATGAGGAAGACGAGAAGTCTTAAGGGCCTGAATACATTCTTCTTCTACTGGGAGGCCGACTCTTCCTCTTCTGTGCCACACTTACTTCAGCTCCATGTATTGGAGCATTTGCTCTAGATAGTAAAAGTATGTTGGTTGAGGATTTTCTCACCTTGCTGCAGTAGTTCTGTGCCCCAGGGACTTCTATGGGTTGACTCAGAGATATATAGAATGTACATTATTTCTTTGAGGAAATACGCTTATGTAATTATAGACGTACCTGGAAGGTATCAAATTCTAAAGAGCCTAAATATTATTTCCTATAGGGGAAGCAACATGTTTTAGTATCATGTATTTGTTCTGGAAGGAATATTGTTTGGATCGAAATCTTAGTTCTGTCTCTTAATAATAGTGTGTAGTATTGTCTAAGTCAGTCACTGCCTCATTTTCTTTACCCACAAATGTAGGGATGTGGCTACATTCAGCTGGAGGGTCAGTTGAGCTAGAAGAAGCTAGCCTCAGTTACTCATCTGGCAGGTAGTGCTGGTTGTTGCCTGAGGAGACTTTGTTCTCCTTCTGTGGCCTCTCACTCTGCACAAGCTAGATGACTTCCTTACATGGTACTTAAGTTCGGTGTTCCAAGATGACAGAGAGGATATTGGGAAGGCTCTTGAGGCCTAGGCCCTAGGTCTCAATAACATCATCTCCACTGCATTCTATGGTGGAGCAAAGAAAGTCACATGGCCAGCCCAGATTCAAGGAGATGGAGAAATAGACTTCACCTTTGGGAGAGAATTGCAGCAAAGGAGCATACATACATAAAGGAACAGGAGGAATTTGTGACCATTAAGCAATCTTCCACTTGTGGTCTACCTTGGGGCAGTGAGTAACCTCAAATTAAGACATCAGCTGGATCAAGCAGTGAAGAAAGGGGGAAAATTTGGGTTACCTTATATAGTTGTGTTGATATTAAATAAGATAACACATTTGAAAGGTACTTAGCTAAGTGCCTGGCATGTAAATCCTCATCAAATGTGGATGATGATGATGATTCAAATGATTATGATGACATTGGGGAATCAGTGATGATTGTGGTGTGGGGAAGTAAAATGATTAAAGTATTATTTTTGAAAGATTGACTTGGTGCCTTTGAACAAGACAGTTTACTTAGGGAAGGGATTGGATAAACAGAGATCAATTAAGAGGCTGTTACCCTAGTCCAGATGTAAGGTTATAAAGAGTGGAATGTAACGTATATAAAAAAAATATTTCAAAGGAGCAATGGCTATTCTTAACTGATTTGATATGATAAAAGAAAATTTTAAAGAGTGGAAGAGACACAACAAATTATGGTATTGCTAAGTCCATTTTGTAAAATGCCAAGTCATATAGTAAAATATATATATATTTGTATATCATATATACATAAATATGTATTTTATATATACATATATATTATATATGCATATGGCTCTCAACTTAATGTCATCTGATTCATAATTCCATAAACTCCATTGTGAAGTGGATGAGTGAAACCTATCTTTCACAGCACAAATAAGCAAACCTGAAGTCATTTGCTTTAACCTTGTATAGTCCTTGATTGTATGTTTTTTCTTTATAGCTCATTCTCCTTTATGTGGTGTATGTATTTTTTTTTTTTAAGATTTTATTTACTTATTTGACAGAAAGAGATCACAAGCAGGCAGAGAGGCAGGCAGAGGGAGAGGGGGAAGCAGGCTCCCCACTGAGCATGCCCGATGTGGGGATCGATCCCAAGACCCCGAGATCATGACCTGAGCTGAAGGCAGAGGCTTAACCCACTGAGCCACCCAGGTGCCCCTGGTATATGTATTCTTTCAAGCCATTGAAGAAAGGCGAATATTCCCCATCTCTCTCCTGCCTACTGCAATTGATTGGTAGTGGCTGTTTGAGAGAGTTTGACGTCTGGGCTTGGGAGTGGAATACTATGGCTAATTTTCAATTTTTGTCATATATGAGGGAAAGAATGGTAGCAGACATGCTATGTATTTTTTGCCATTTCTGTATTAAAGTGTCATTATATTAAATTAATATATTCCAATGACTGATTACTTTCTGTATCACTTAGAAGGTAATATATATATTCAAAAAAGGTGATATATATATATATATATATATATATATGCAGTGTTTTTTGTTTATAATCACTTGCATATGGAATTCAGGAATTGCTTAGCAAATGGAAATAATATCTTTAATTTCTTAAAAATATTAGGGAAGCTGAACTAGTGCTGGTTTGCACTCTGCGAATAATACTTACCTAAAAATATGTTAAAATGTTAAATCTTATAGTACCTTTGTTCACTTTCATAAAATTTTTGGCAAAAGAACTTCACAAGTTTGCTGATTTTTTTTAACATTTAAAACATTTCTTTCTAACGAATGTAACATTTTGTTCATTTCACTAAAAGTGGTTTTGTTTTTGTTTTTGTTTTTTGGCCCACAACACATATTCTTATTATTCCTAGGCTGCTTTATTACTTTCTTCTTGCCTTTCTTCTGAAAGGGCTATGTAATTGGATAATACAGATGTATAACCAGTCCTCCTACAGATTTCTTTGAAATTAAAAATACACTGTTCTTTTCATGACCACAACTGAGTCCTTACAAAGATTAAAATATTTAAATTATTTATTAGATAATTTACCTAGAGTTTCAGTAATATAGAGTTCTGACTTTTTAACAGAATATCTTCAGAAGAAAAAGATACACAAGTTTTCTGAAGTTTTCTACTGTTTTTAAGAAAGACTTTAATTTGACTTTTAGACATTCTGGTATGATTCTACTGCTAATGCTGCTATATTTTACCAGTTATATCAGTACTGTTGCTGATAGATATTAGAGCTGGTCATTTTTCAGCTTTGTTAGTCAAGATGGTTCTTACTGAGTTCTGTATATACCTCCTAGCTTCTTGGTTATGCAATGTCAAGTTTACCTTTCTTCCTTAAAAATAGAATTCTGAATTATACACAGTGTGGCAGTGTGTCCTGCTAAAAATACACATCTTTATAAAAATTATAGAGAAAAACAGGGTAACTTTATGTCCTTAAATTTGAAAAATAATATAAAAATAATATAAAATATAATATAAAATAATATGAAATATAAAAAATAATAGAAAATATCCTTTAAAAATGTAATATATCAAAGGTGAAAAAGAAACAGAAAACCTGAATAATTTATAACCATTAAAGAAGTTGAATCCATAATTAAAATTATTCTCACAAGAAAACTTCAGATTAAGATGACTTCACTAAACATCAAATGCTATTGAATAATCAAGGAAAATATAGTTCCAAACTTGTACAAACTCAGTGAAAAGAAATTAAGTCTAGTATACTCTTTATATAAATAACTAATAAGGACATTAAGAAAAGGAAGATTTTAGGCTGATCTCTGTTCTGAACAGAGATGCAGAAACCCTAAACCAAAAACTCAGCAATATATAAAACCCAGCAATATATATATTAAAAAATGACATCTTGACAAAGTTGGTTTCATACCAGGAATGCATGTTGGTTTAACATTAGGAAATAAATTAGTTTATTGCTTAGGTAAAAGTAGACTTAGGTAAAAGAAATCATTTGATTAAGTAGTACAGAATGTAAGATTTGATAATATTACTTGTATTTTCATGATAAAAATTCTGGAATAGAAAGTTACTTTTTAAAAATATTTTATTCATTTTGTAAATTTTATATTCCTTTTTTAAAATTAAAAAAATTTTTAAATAATCTCTACATCCAGTGTAGGACTCAAACTTATAACCCTGATGTAAAGAGACACATGTTCTACCAACTGAGCCATTGAGATGCCCCAAAATTACATTTTTTTAAGAGAGCGAGAGAGTGGGGACAGAGCTGGGGTTGGTGGGGAGAGACAGAGCAGAGGGAGAGAGAGAATCCAGGCAGACTCCCCACTGTGTGCAGAGCCTGACGCGGATCTTGATCTCATAGCCGCACTACCCTGAGATCATGACCTGAGAGTCAGACACTTAACCAACTGAGCTAACCAGGCACCCCCCAAAAGTTACATTCTTAACCTGATTTTTAAAACGTTACCTACAAAATATATATTAAACATCACACTTAATGGTGAACACTGAAGGGTTTGCCTTTGAGATTGAGAAAGACAGATGGTGTTTGCTATTGGCACTTGTATTCTGCCTTTTAGCACAAAGAACATCCAGTATAGTTGAACAAACAATAAAACATGAAATTTAGAATTGAGGAAGTAAAATGATTATTTGTAGGTGGTTTATAGAAAATCCAAAAGAATTATTTGAAATAATAGTTTATAAAATTATTTTCCAGCAAAAAGTAAAATTAATTTTTAAAGGTACCATTTATAGCAGTACAAAAAATTATCAAGTACTTTGTAATATATCTAGCCAGAGATGTACAAATCCATTACAGAAAAATTTATAGAACTTTACTGAGAGATATTCAAGAACATCTAAAATATATTCATAAAGGAATCCTACCTTATTGCAGAGAAGTCCATTCTTTCCATATTGACTCATAGCTTTAATGTAGTGCCTATGAAAATCACAAAAGGTGGTTTAAGTGATGGGTTTCTCCTTTTTTGTTGTTTTTGCTTGTTTTGAAACTTAACAGATTTATTTTAAAATATATATAGCAACACAGAGGTCAAGAATAAATAACGACACTCTCAAAGAACACAGCAAGAGGACTTTTTCTACTAGATACCAAACAGTATTTGAAAGCTATGGGAATTAAGACTGTGATATATTGGTACAGGAGTACAGAGCTAGACAAACATTGAAATAGTAGAGAGCTGAGAGACAGACTCATAGTATATGGGCACTTGATTTAAGATTGGTGGAACTGGAGAGCAGTGAGGAAAGAGTAATCTTTTAAGTTAATATTGCTGGAAAAGTTGGTTATTCATATGGGGAAAATGTAGTTGGGTTTCTGTCCCTTACTATATGCAATAATCATCTAGAGGTAGATTATAAAATTAAATATAAAAGAAACATTCTTAAGGCACCTGAGTGGTTCAGTCAGTTAAGCGTCCAACTCTTGATTTTGGCTCAGGTCATGATTTGAGGGTTGTGAGATTGAGCCTTGTGTGTGTTGGGCTCCACAGTGGGCATGGAGCCTGCTTAAGATTCTTTCTCTTTTCCTCTCCCTCACCCACCCCCCTACTCAAGTATTCTCTCTCTCTCTAAAAAAAAAAAAAAAATTCCAAAAGGAAACATTAAAAGACATTTTAGAAGATACTATAGAGTGTATGATGATGTCAAAGTAGGAAAATACCCTAATAGGCCATTAAGTTATAAAATTAACTACATTAAAATGATAAAATGAAGAATTTCTATGGAAAAGTCAGAGTCAAATATAAGCACCTTTATGGGAGAAGTTATTTGCCACACATACAACCAACATAGAACTCATAGTAAGAATATGAAGAATTACTAAAAAAAATTGTCAATGTGCAAAAGAGTTGAACATGCCACTTCATAGAAGAGATTCTACCTATTTAACAAATATAAAAAAACAGTCACTTTACTGAAAATTTGAAAAAAAAAAGAAGATTAACACAATGAAATACTACTTTATACCCACTAGATTGGGAACATTTTTTAAATAAAATAATATCAAGTATTGGGATGGATATAGAACAATGGAAACTCTTCGTCCTGATGGAAGAATAAGTGGTACAAGCACTTTGATAAAAAATTTGGTATTTTCTAGTTAAGTTGAAGATAGACATAATTTAAGATTACACTTCTAGAAAGATTTCCTAGAACAGTATATGATTTTGTGCATCAACAGGACATGTATAATAGTGTTCAGAGTAGCACTATTTGTGATAGCTACAAACTATAAACAGCTCAGTAGTCCCTCAATAATAGACTTGATGAATAATTTTGATATATTCATATAATGAACACTGCAGGGTGTTCGTAAAAATGCAACAACATGGAAGAATTCCATTTACATTAAGTTAAAAGCAGGTAAAAAATCAATACTGTTTCAGGTTGCATAAAAAGGTAAAAGTGTAAAAAAAATATATTATAAATTAAGATAAATTAAGATAAATTAAGTGGCTACCTCTGGGGCGCCTGGGTGGCTCAGTGGGTTGAAGCCTCTGCCTTTGGCTCAGGTCATGATCTCAGGGTCCTGGGATCAAGCCCCGCATGGGGCTCCCTGCTCAGCCAGGAGCCTGCTTCCCTCCCTCTGCCTGCCTCTCTGCCTACTTGTGCTCTCTCTCTGTCAAATAAATAAATAAATAAAATCCTTAAAAAAAAAAAAAAAGATAGTGGCTACCTCTGGTGAAAAAAGGGTTTACAATTAAGAGCTACATAGAGACCTTTGGAGTGCAGGCAGTATTCTGTTGCTTAATCTCTTTAAGAATTACACGTGATGAGTTTATAATTACTTAGTACATTTACACTTAAGTTTTAGATAATTTTCTTTTTGTATTTAATCATTTTAAAAGCTTAAAACTTGATACTTTCAAAAAAGTAACTGTTTAATACATATGATTCAAGATGAAAAATTTGAAAAGGTATAATCGAAGTCTCCCTTTCTCCCTATTCTGCTTATACCTACCTACCTTCCAAAAAGATAACCAGTGTTACTAGCTTCTACTGCATCTTTCCATTTATTTGTATACACATGTAGGTGAATATATATGTATAATTTGCCCGCACATTTTAACAGAAATTGTACTATATTAACTGTTCAGTACCTTCCCTTTTCCCCCTAGTAAACAGTAAATCTTAGAGACCTTTTCACATTAGTTTGTATAGAGCTTCCTTATTCTTTCTTATGGTATTCCAGTGTGTGTATTTATTGTAATGTATTTAGCTGGTCTGCTATTGCTGAACGTTTGGGTTATTTACAGTGTCCTTTTGCAAGCAATAGTGCAATTCATTGTTTCATACTACCTATCAGTTTACATTAAAAATAATTTATTGGGGCACCTGGGTGGCTCAGTGGTTCAAGCCTCTGCCTTCGGCTCAGGTCGTGATCCCATGGTCCTGGGATCGAGCCTCACATGGGGCTCTCTGCTCAGTGGAGAGCCTGCTTCCCCCTCTCTCTGCCTGCCTCTCTGCCTACTTGTGATCTCTCTCTCTCTGTCAAATAAATAAAATCTTTAAAAAAATTTATCAAGGTGAAAATTCACATTACAATTAACCATTTTGAAGTGAACAATTCAGTGACATTTAGTACATATACAGTGTTGTGCTACCACCACCTCTGTCTAGTTCCAAAAAATTTTCATCACTCCAAACAAACCTCTTCTTATTCATTAATGGGTTTCTCCCCATTATTCCAAATCCCTAGCCTCTGGCAACCACCAATCTCTCTTGATGGATTTATCTATTCTGAATATTTCTATAAGTGTAGTCATACAGCATGTGATCTTTTGTCTTTTTTCTGTTAGCATAATGTTTTCAGTCTCATCCAGATGGTAGAATTGGTACATCCTTCTTTCATGGTTGAATAATATTTCATTGTATGTATACGCCATGATTTGGCGTAAATCATTTCATCCATGGATGGACATTGGGTTGTTTCCACCTTTTTGCCAATGTGGATAGTGCTGTTATGAGCATGTATGCACGTGTACGTATTTGAATAACTATTTTCAATTTTGGAGGGATATACCTAATAGTGGAATTGCAGGGTCATATGGTAACTGTGTTCAACTTTTTTTGGAACCACCAGACTGTTTTCTGTAGCATCTGAACATTCCCACCAGTGGTGTATGAGGTTCCTAAATCTTCTACACTTGTTATTTCTCAACAACACTTGTTCTTTCCTTTCCCCTCCCCTCCCCCTCTTCTCATCCTAGGGAGTGTGATGTTGTACCTCATTGTGGTTTTGATTTGCATTTCCTTAATGATCAGTGATACTGAGCATATTTTCATGTGCTTGTTGGCCAATTGTATATCTTCTTTGGTGAAAATTCTGTTCTTCACTCATCTTTTAATTGTGTTATTTGTCTTTCTGTTGTTGAGATTTAAGAGTCCTTTATATATTCTATATACTAGACCCTTACCAGATACATGATTTGATATAGTCTTCCTTATTTTCTCCCATTTGTAGGTTTTTTTATTTTCTTGATATTGTCTTTTTTATTTTATTTTATTTATTTGTCAGAGAGAGAGGGAGAGAGCACAAGCTGGCAGAGTGGCAGGCAGAGGCAGAGAGAGAGAAGCAGGCTCCCCGATGAGCAAGGAGCCTGATACGGGACTCCATCCCAGGACCCTGGGATCATGACCTGAGCCGAAGGCAGATCCTTAACCAACTGAGCCACCCAGGCGTCCCTTGATATTGTCTTTTGATGCACAGTTTTTAATTTTAATGAAGTCCAATTTTTCTATTGTTTATTTTGTTTTTCATTTTTTTTTTAAGACTCCATTGCCTATCCCAAGGTAATAAAGATTTACCCCTGTGTGTTCTTCTAAGATATTTATGGTTTTAAGCTCTTTTATTTAGGTCATTGATCCATTTTGAGTTAAATTTTGTATATGGTGTTAGATAGTAGTCCAGCTTCATTCTTTTGCTTCCTAATTGTGCATCCCCAGTTGTCCCAGGAAAAAATAGTTTTATTTCCATTTTTCTTCCATTGAATGGTCCTGACATTCCTGTTGAAAATCAATTTAGTTACAGACTTTTAATTCTATTCCATTGGTCTATATGTCTATATACCAGTACCATAATGTTTTGATTAGTGTAGATTTATACTAAGTTTTGAAATGAAGAAATGTGAGTCCTGCAACTTCATTCTTTTTTTTACTTTTTTTCGAGATTGTTTTGGCTATTCAGGACCCCTTGCATTTCCATATGAATTTGAAGATTGGCTTTTTCAGTTCTGCCAAAAAGGCAATTGGAATTTTTTCTATTAATTTTTACTGTGGTATAGTTGGCATGCAGTATTAATTAGTTTCAGGTGTACAACATGATTTGACATTTATATATATTTATATAGAAAATAGTCACAATAAGTCTAGTTACCGTCTGTCACCATGCAAAGTTATTACAATATTATTGACTATATTTCCCATGCTGTACTTCATATCCTCATGACTTATTTATTTTATGACTAAAAGTTTCTACCTCTTAATACTCTTCAACTTTTTCACTCATTCTCTAGTCCTACTCCCCTCTGGCAACCTCCAGTTTGTTCTCTGTATTTATGGGTTTGTTTGTGTTTTAATGTTCATTTGTTTTGTCTTTTTAGATTTCACATGTAAGTGAAATCATATGGTATTTGTTTTCCTCTGTATGACTTAATTTCACTTAGCATAATATTGTCTAGGTCTATCCATGTTGTTGCAAGTGGCAAAATTTTGTTCTTTTTATGGCTGAGTGGTTGTGTGTGTGTGTGTGTGTGTGTGTGTGTGTGTGTGCGCGCGCGCGCGCACGCATGTGTGCACGTGCGCACGCACAACGTCTTTATCCATTTATCTACTAATGGATGCTTAGGTTCCTTCCATATCTTTGCTATTATAAATAGTGACCTAATGAACCTAGCAGGTGCTTATCTTTTCAAATTAAGTGTTTTCATTTGCTTTTGGTAGATACTCAGAAGTGGAATTGCTGGATTATGTAGTATTTCTATTTTTAATTTTTTAAGAACCTCAGTACTGTTTTTCACAGTTCCTATTACATTACACCAATTTACAGTCCCACCAACAGTGCGTGAGGTTTCCCTTTTCTCCACATCCTGGCCAATACTTGGTATATTATATTGGCCTTTTTATACCAGCCATTCTAATTGGTGTGATAATATCTTATTTTGATTTTGTTTTGCATTTCCCTTATGATTATTGATGAACATCTTTTCATGTGTCTTTTGGCCATCTGTTCTTTGGAAATATGTCTGTTTGAGTCCTCTGACCATTTCCTAAACAGATTATTTGGGGTTTTTTGTTTGTTTGGTTTTCTCAGTATTGAGTTATAGGAGTTCTTTATATATTTTGGATATTAACCCCTTATCAGATCTATCATTTGCAAATATTTTCTCCCATTCAATAGATTTCCTTTTCATTTTTTTGATAGTTTTTTCTTTGCTGTGCCAAAGCTTTTTAGTTCGATGTGCTCCCACTTGTTTACTTGTGCTTTTGTTACCCTTGCCTGAGAAACAGATCCAAAAATAACATTGCTGGGACCAGTGTCCAGGAGTTTATTGTGTATGTTTTCTTTTTTTATGGTTTCAGATTTTACATGTAGTTCTTTAACCTACATTTTGAGTTTACTTTTGTATATGGTATAAGAAATCATGTCATTCTTTTGCATGTACCTGTTTAATTTTCCCAGTACCGTTTATTGAAGACTATTTTTTCTACATTGTATGTTCTGCTTTCTTTGTAATAGATTAATTGGTTATAGAAGTGTGGTTTGGGCCCTGTATTCTATTCCATTGATTTCTGTGTCTGTTTTTGTGCCACTGGTATACTGTTTTGATCACTACAGCTTTGTAGTATCATTTGATATCTGCATGCATGATACCTCTAAGCTTTATTCTTCTTTCTCATGATTGCCTTGGCCATTTGGGGTTTTGTTTTTCATTACAAATTTTAGGATTATTTGTTCCAGTTCTGTGGGAAAAAGCTTTTGGTATTTTGATGGGGATTGCATTGAATTTGTAGATTACTTTGAGTAGTATGGACATTTTAAAATACTAATTCTTGGGCGCCTGGGTGGCTCAGTGGGTTAAAGCCTCTGCTTTCGGCTCAGGTCATGATCTCAGGGTCCTGGGATCGAGGCCCGCATCGGGCTCTCTGCTCAGCAGGGAGCCTGCTTCCTCCCCTCTCTCTGCCTGCCTCTCTGCCTACTTGTGATTTCTCTCTCTGTGTGTCAAATAAATAAATAAAATCTTTAAAAAAAAATACTAATTCTTCCGATCTATGAATGTGGTATATTTTTAGATTTATTTGTATCATTTTCAACTTCTTTCATTGTTGTTTTATAGTTTTCAGAGTACAGGTCTTTCATCTCCTTCGTTAAATTTATTCTTAGGTAGTTTATTCTTCTTGAGGGAATTGTAAATGGGATTATTTTCTTAATTTCTCTTTCCGATAGTTCTGAATGTTTAGAAACAATAGTATACAAATTTCTGTATACTAATTTTTTGTTCTTCAACTTTACTGAATTCATTTATTCTAATAGTTTCTGATAGAGTTTTCTATATATAGTGTCATGTCATTAGCATGATGGCAGAATAGTAGTAGTTTGACTTTTTTATTACCAATTTGGATGTCTTTTATTTCTTGTTTTTGTCTGACTGCTGCGGCTAGGACTTCTAATACTATGTTGAATAAAAATAGCAAGAGTGGGCATCCTTGTCTTTTCCTGATCTTAATCATGGTTGAGTATGGTGTTAGCTGTGGGTTTGTCATATATGGTCTTTATTATGTTGAGATATAATTCCTTCTATACCTACTTTGTTGAGTAGTTTTATCATAAATGGGTGTTATTTTGTCAGAAGCTTTTTCTTCATCTACTGAGGTGGTCATATGATTTTTATCTTCAATTTTGTTAATGTGGTGTATCATACTGATTGATTTGTGGATATCGAACCATCCTTTCATCCCTGGAATAAATCCCATTTGGTCATGATCTCTGATCCTTTTAATTTAATGTTGAATTTGGTTTGCTAATATTTTGTTGAGACTTTCTGTATCTGTGTTTATCAGGGATATTGTCCTGCAATTTTTTTGTAAGGTCTTTGTCTGGTTTGGATATCAGGGTAATGCCAGTCTCATAGAATGAATTTGGAAGCATTCCTTCCTCTTCAGTTTTTTGGGATACTTTGAGAAGGATAGATACTAAGTTTTTAAATGTTTGGTAGAATTCATCTGTGAAACTGTCTGGTCCAGGGCTTTTGTTTGTTGGAAATTTCTTGGTTACTGATTCAATTTTATTAGTAATGATTGATCTGTTCAGATTTTCTGTTTCTTTTGATTAGTCTCGGAAGATTGTATGTTTTAGGAATTTTTTCATTTCTTTTAGGTTGTCCAATTTGATGGCACAATTTGTTGGCATAATTGTAGTAGTCTCTTGTAATCCTTTGTTTCTCTACTGTTAGTTGTAACTTCCATTTCTGATTTTGAGTCCTCTCTCTCTCTCTCTCTCTCTTTAAGATTTTGAGAGAGAGAGAGAGAGAGTTAGAGAGCAAGAGAGAGAGAGAGAGAGCATAAGTGGGACGAGAGGGAGAAGTGGATTCCCCACTGAGCAGGGAGCCCTACACAGGGCTTGGTCCCAGGGCCCCGGGATCATGACCCGAGCAAAAGGCAGATGTTTAATGACCGAGCCACCCAGGTGCCCCCCAGTCTGTATTTCTTTCTATGGACAGGTTCTTTGCTTTTCTTTCTCTGATTCCTTTAGGTATAAGGTTAGATTTCTTATTTGAGATTTTTCTTTTCTCTTGAGGTAGCCCCCTATCTCTATAAACTTCCCTCTTGGAACTGCTTTTACTACATCCTGGAGATTTTGGAGCATTGTGTTTCCATTTTCGTTTGTCTCAAGGTATTTTTTCATTTTCTTTTTGATTTCTTTTTTAACCTGTTGGTTGTTTAGTAGAATGTTGTTTAGCCTCAATGTGTTTGCATTTTTTTCCAGTTTTTTTTAATAATTGATTTCTATTTTCATACCATTGTCATTGGAAAAAATGATGTGATTTTATTCTTCTTAAATTTATTGAGACTTGTTTTGTGGCATAACATGTGATCTGTCCTGGAGAATATTCCATATGTACTTGAAAGGAATGGATGTTTTGTTTTTGTATACAGTGTTGTGTGTGTGTGTGTGTGTGTGTGTGTGTGTGTGTATGTGTGTGTATGTGTGTGTATTAAGTCCATCTGCTTTAATGCACCATTTGGGTCTCTTTTCCTATTGATTTTCTGTCTAGATGATCTATCCATTCCATCTATGTAAGGATGGTGTTAAAGTCCCATACTACTATTGTATTACTGTCAATTTCTCCCTTAATTTCTGTTTATATTTGCTTTATATATTTAGGTGCTCATATGTAGGGTGCATACATATTTACAATTATCATGTCCTCTTGTTGGATTGATCCCTTTATCATTATGTAATGTCTTTCTTCGTCTCTTTTTACAGTCTTTGTTTTAAAATCTAGTTGGTGTGATATAAGTATTGCCACCCCAGCTTGCTTTTCATTTTCATTTGGATAGAGTATTTTTTTTCCATCCCTTTACTTTCAATCTTTATGTGTCTTTAGGTTTAAAGTGAGTCTCTTGTAGGCAATAACAGATGTGTGGGGTTTTTTGTTGTTAATCCATTCAGTTACCCTATGTCTTTGATTGGAATATGTAATCCATTTCAATTTAAAGTATTTATTGATAACTATGAACTTACAGTTATTTCGTTAATTTGTAGTTCTACTCTGTTCCTTTCTGGTTCTCTTTATTTCTTCTTTACTTCTGAATGACAGTCTTGCCAGGTAAAGTATTCTTGGTTGTATATCTTTTTTCTTTCAGCACTGTAAGTATATCATGCAAAAAAGTTTCTGCTGAAAGATCAGCTGGTGGTCTTATGAGTATTCCCTTGCTTTTTTGTTGTTGCTTTTTAGATTCTCTCTGTCTTCAGTTTTTATTATTTTAATTATTATGTGTCTCGGTGTGGAACTCCTTGAGTTCATCTTGTTTGGGGGCTCTCTTTCCTTCCTGGACCTGGATGTCTCTTTCTTCTCCCAGTTAAGGAAGTAATCAGCTATCATTTCTTCAAATGAAGTTTCTTCCCCTTTCTCTTCCTTAGAGTTCCTATAATTTTAATGTTAATATGGCTTGATGTTGTTCTAGAGGTCCCTTAAATTATCTTCATTTTTTAAAATTCTTTTTTTCTTTTTGTTGTTCAGCTTAGATGCTTTCCACAATCCTTTCTTCCAGATTGGTAATCTGTTCTTCTGTATCCTCTGATCTGTTGTTGATTCCCTTTAGTGTAGTTTTCATTTCAGTTATTATGTTCTTCCACTCTGATTGGTTCTTTTTTTAACTTTTGTCTCTTTCTGGAAATTCTTGCTGTGAACTCCATTCTGAGTTCAGTGAGCATCTTTATGACTGTTACTTGAAATCTTTATCAGGTATGATTGCTTATCTCCATTTTGTTTAGTAATTTTTCTGAGGTTTTATCTTGTCCTTTCATTTTACACATATTTCTTTGTCTTCCCATTTTGCCTGACTCTCTGTGTTTATATGTATTAGGTAGATCAGCTGTGTCTATTGATCTTGAAGGAATGGTCTTATGTAGAAGGCATCCTGTTGGGCCCAGAATCCTAATCTCTAATGGTCAACAGCACCACTTACTCCAGGGTTGTCCCATCTGTGGAGTGTGTGTGCCCTCCTCTTGTGGCTAGACTATAAGTGTTCTGGGTGAATTGTTGGGTTGGGCTGGCTCCCTCAGTAGGAACCATTTTCGAAAGGGTGCTTTCCCTAGCTGAGGTTTCCTGCTATGTATGCTGGGGCAGGTGCCACTTTTTTTTAGGATGCCAGTGTCAGCTGAGGTTTATTATGGTTGCCTATTGGGGTAATGGGTTGCAATGGGCAGCTCTGTAGGGGAATGCTGGGGGCTGAGGGAGCAGTGTTAGCAAGGTAGATGGAGAGTGTCTGAAATGGCACAAGTCAGCTTTAGGCCAGCTAGGCAGAAAGAAGGCAAGAAAAATGGTACCTGCCAGCAGCACTTCTATCCTGGAGAAAGTTCCTACAGATCCCTGTGCCTATGTGATACATCCTAAAATTAGTCAGTAGATCTCCTTCACTTATGGCCCAGAAGCTTTTCACTGACTGCCTCTGTAGTGACTCTTCGATAAAGTGAATTTGTCTGTGTGTTCTTTAGGGTCAGAGTCTTGATTTCCTATAGCCCTTTGGCTCTCCTGAATAAGCCCCACTGATTTTCAAAGTTTTCAGAACTAAGCTCTGCTGGTTTTCAAAGCCAGACATTATAAAGTCTTGTCTTCTTGGTGCAGGTTCCCAGGACATAGGGTGGCTGATGTGGGGCTTGAACCTCTCTTTAGGGAGTACCTTCATGCCTGTGATATCCCTCCTATTTGTGGGTGCCAAGCCAGGGTGTGGGTTGTGATTAAACCATGTCTCTGCTCCTCCCACCCTTTTTAATGTTGCTTTTCCTTTATGTCTTAAATGGTGGAATAGCTGTTCTGCTAGTCTTCAGATTGTTTTCCAAGATAGTTGCTTTATATATAGTTTCAGCCTTGGTATATCTGTGGAAGGTGGGCTCAGGATCCTCCTTCTTCAGCTTGGTCAGGATCTACTTGGCTGTTGGGATCTATTTAGCTGTTGGTATTTTGGTGGAAATTTGTTGAATTTGTAAATCATGAAAGCAGTATATATCATCTTAACAGTAATGTCTTCCAATCCATGCACATAGGATGTCTTTCCATTCATTTATATTCTCTTTAATTTCTTTCGGCAGTGTTGTATAGTTTTGCAGGTATAAGTCTTTCACCCCTTTGGTTCAGTTTATTTCAAGGTATTTTTTCTTTTGGATGCTATTATAAATGCAGTTGTTTTCTTAATTTCCTTTTTGAATTATTCATTGCTGATGTATAAAAATGCAGCTGACTTTTGTTTGTTGAACTTGTATCTTGTAATTTTGCTGAATTCATTTCATAGCTATAGTGGATTTATTGTGGGCTTTTTGAAATCTTCTATATCATCTACAAATAGATAACTTTGTTTCTTTCAAATTTCTATCTCTTTTATTTCTTTTCCTTGCCTGATTGCTCTGGCTGAAGTTCTAGTATAATATTGAATATCCGTAGTGAAGGTGAAGAAGACAAGAAAACCCTGGTCTTATTTTTCATCTTAAGTGGAAAGTTTTTAGTCTTTTATCATTGACTCTGTTAGCAGTGTTTTTTTCATACATTCTTGTTATCAGGTTGAGATAGTTCAACTTACATGTTTGTAAGTACATATGTTAGAAAGATTCCCAGAAATTCAATTGCTAGGTCAAAGAGTATGTATGTTTATAAGTTTAGTTATCTGGGGCACATGGGTGGCACAGTTGGTTAAGAATCCAACCCTTGGTTTTGGCTCAGGTCATGATCTCATGTGAGATCAAGCCCTGTGTTGGGCTCTGCACTCAGTGTGGAATCTACTTAAGATTCTCTCTCCCTCTCCCTCTGCCCTTCCTGCTCATGCTCTCTCTCTAAATTAAAGAAATAAATCTTTAAAAAAATTAATTATTCTTTTTTAAAAATTATCAAGTTGCCCTCCATATGGAGATGAACCAGTTTTCATTCCCACCAGCAATATATGAGTGCCTATTTCTTATGTTTATAACACAGTAAAATTTTAAACTTTTGTCCTTTTTTTTAAACCAATTTTATAGGTAGAAAACATGGTATCACGGTGTAGTTTCCATTTACATTGTTTTAATATGAGACTTATCCGTTTTGCATGTTTAAGAGATATTTTATTTGTGAACTGACTTCTTCTATCTGTTTCCCACTTTTCTTTTGAGTATTTGTTGCCTTATTGATTTTTTGGTGTTTTTCATTTATATATTAGAAAAAATATTACATATTTTTCTCACATTATACTTAATATATGTGTTAGAGAAATTTGCCCTTTGTTATGACTTGCTGGTACTTTTCCCCCTATTTTTGCTTACTCTTTTGACTTTTATTTTCCATTGAGAAGTTTTTAATTTTTATTGGTAAATTTATCAAGCTTTATATTGTGGCTTCTGGTTTTTGAGTCAGAGTTCCAAAGTTTTTCCTCATTCTGAGTCATAAAATCATTCTGTATTTTCTTCTTAGTTACTTATTTCTACTAGAGGTTCCTTAATACAGACAGTCTGTAGTCAAAATGATATTTTACTCCTTAAAGTAATTTAGGGATGCCTGGGTGGATCAGTCCAGGTGAAGCGTCTGCCTTGGACTCAGGTCATGATCCCAGGGTCCTGGGATCAAGTCCCACATTGGGTTCTTTGCTCGGCGGGGAGCCTGCTTCTCCCTCTGCCTATCTCTCTCTCTCTCTCTCTCTCTCTCTCTCTCTCTCTCTCTCTCTCTGACAAATAAATAAATATCTTTTTTAAAAAAAAGTAATTTAACAGTTATCTTCCCGTCAGATTTTAAGTAAACTCAAAGTTACCTAATAAAAGCACCATATGTAGCCACTTAAATGACTGCAGTTTTTAGAATGCTCCTATGCTTCCATGGGAGCTTAGTACAAGGTCAGTAAGAAGCTGCTAAACTTCTTCTGCTAAAATGAGACTTGGGGGATGCAGAATTCCTTTAGGTTAAGACCGCCAGTTGACAGGTCCTATCCATCTATGCAGAACTATGTATCTGTGCATTTAGGAAGGAGTCCTATTGGGGAAATAGATGTTCCTGTGCAATAGCAGAGGAATATATAGCTATTTAGAATAATCTACTTAGTATGGTCCCCATATTTTTCTTTCTTCTGTCTCTCCTAACTGCCCATCATGTGTCACACAGTGTATAGGGGATACCATGGTGAACATCATAGAAAGGTTTCTTGCTGTTATGGAGTTTATATTCAGTTTGAGGAGAGCTAAAATGTAAATTTTAACTAATGATGTACTTTGGGAAAAAACCGCCCCATGGAGATAAGCACATAGAATTCTGGGGAAGAAGGTAGTCTCTTTTAGATAAGATAGTTTCACAAAGGCATTTCAGAATAATTGGCATTTGAATAGAGACTTGATTGACATGAGGAGGAAGTATACCATACAAAGATCTAAAGGTGAAGCAGGGCAGTATATCCAAGTGGTTAAACATTAGAGGAAAAACCACCGCAAGAAGGAAAGGCCAAAAAAGTAACTAACCTTGGTGGAAATAGATAATTCAAAGAACAGAAAATAATGTCAAGAATAGCCTGTTGTAAAAAAGGAGCAATAGTAGTATCAAAAAGTTCCTTTAAAAATTTTCAAAAGTTACTAAAATTAAAATTTCAGTATAAAAATAAGAATATAAAGTCAGAAATTACCAGAACATAGAAAAATTATATGTGAAGAGTTCCCATAGTTAAACAGCAGCATAGTGCTTTCAGTTTCTGATACTATTGAGCATTAAAAGTTAAATAGCCTACACCTAATCACATTTTTTTTTAAAGATTTTATTTGTCAGAGAGAGAGAGAGCACAAGCAGGCAGCATGGCAGGCAGAGGCAGAGGGAGAAGCAGGCTCCCCGCCGAGCAAGAAGCCCAATGAGGGACTTGGTCCTAGGACCTGAGATCATGACCTGAGCTGATGGCAGACGGTTAACCAACTGAGCCACCCAGGCATCCCCCTAATCACATTTTAATGCAATTTTTGAATATACTGGTTGTGAGATCTTAAAGCTTTTGAAAAGAAAACAAAACTAACCACAAAAACAACATGTGACCTGTAATGGATAAGAATGGAATTGCTGTTGAAATTCTCATCAGTGACTCTAGATGCCAGAAGACAATGGAACAATGTCTCCAAAGTTATGAAGGAAGATTATTTTGAACCTAGGGATGAGGTAAAATTGCCATTATTTTCAAATGAAATAATTACATAGGAAATCCAACAGAATAAACAGATGATTAGAACAAATATCATTTCTCCACATAAATAATAACCAATTAAAAATATAATAAACACAAGATACATCCCCAAAGGCAGACTGTCAAATACCTCATAATTAGCAAAGTATACATAAAATTGCTATAGAAATAAGTTTAAAGTTCTTATTATAGGATATAAAGTAATGTCTTAATAAGTGGGAGACATTCAAACTAACTGAATTAATGGTAATTGTGGTCAAAATTTTTGCTGGATTTTTTGAAACGTATTAACTTACATATATCCATAAATAGCTAAGTATATTTTTAAAAAAGAGGGAAGGACGGATGGTGGTAGGACTACCAGAAACTGATTTACAATAATGCAGTTAATGGGTTGGCACATGTGCAGACAAATGGATTCCAAATAAGATCTCTAGGATGATACCATTTATGTAAACTTAAATATTAAAATTGCAGTGTGTTCCACAATAATGCACACACACAAAGAAATCCAAATACATTAGAATAGGGGTGAAAGGGGGTGCCTGGGTGGCTCAGTTGGTTGATCATCTCCCTTTGGCTTGGGTCATGATCCCAGGGTCCTGGAATCCAGCCGCACATCATGCTCCCTGCACCACGGGAGGCCTCCTTCTCCCTCTCTCTCTCCCTCTGCCTGCTGCTCCTCCTGCTTGTGCTCTCTCTCTCTCTGTCAAGTAAATAAATAAAATCTTAAAAAAAAAAAAACAATAGGTGTGAAAGGAAATAGTACATTTAATGTAATTATAATATAGTTGGGTTTAAATTTACCATTTTGGTGTTTATTTCTCCCATGTGTTTGTTCTTTTTTCCTGCTTCCTCCCCCACCCCCAAATTTATTGTTCTTAGACTGGCCTTTTTGCTTCATTCCATGCATGTGTAGATTATTATTTGACAAATTATTAAAAAGCACCCCATGTAGATTTCTGGAGTCCGTTCTCTGCATAGCTTCCTCACTTAGGGCACTTTCTTCTATAAATTTTAGCTATCACTTTCTCCCCAGACTTTAATATCTGTCTCTTCAAATCAGGTAGACTGTCATACTCTATGGACTCCCCTCCTTCTGCCAAAATCTTTGGAACATACCTACATGCAAAAAGCTGTTAGATTTATAGGATCACATCATTTGTTTTCTTCTCTCAGGGATAACAGGCATATGCTACCTGTTGTTCAAATTCCGAAAACAGTTGTTTGAAATAAGTAGCATAGATGTACCTCTTCATGGACAGAAATGGAGATGCCTTTTTTCCTTTCAAAACTGGTTTTTTAAATAGCGTATCTCATTTAGCTATTTAATCTCTTTCCTCCACAACAAGCTTGAAAAGTGTTTGTGTTTATCTCTTTCAAGTGTTGGGTTCCTTGAGAAGCACTGCAATGTTTCTGATTTCTTACTTCATTCTTCACCCTGCTATAGTATGGTAACCAACAAAAGCATTTTTTGAAATAGTTTTTTAAAGGTCAGAGTCACCTCTTAGTTGCCAGATCTAACACAGAACTTCTGCTTCCAGCAATGTGGTAGAATAGTTCTTAGGAAAGCCTCCAGATATAAAATATTGGAATGTAAAATGTAAAAAATATATTTTATGCAGTGCATGGTTAATCTGACTAGAAAAATGGAAATCTTCAGAATTGAAAATGAAGGAAGGACAAGAGACGGAGGAAGGGAAAGAGAGAGAGAGAAATTTTTGTTTAATAGAGATGGACTGGAGCTGAAGGCTAGAACCTGGGAGATATGAGGAGGCATATTAGAAATCCTGCATAAAGCCAAGGGCCTTCAAATGCTACTCACTTTGTTAATGGGTGAACTAGAACTCAAACCTGCTACACAGAGATGCAAAGAGCTTGCCTTTGTCTGCCTTGGGCTCTAACTAAAAATGGAAAAAAGTGTCTCCATAGAATTTATAATAACAGATTAGGCTTCTTGTATCTTTAAAGTCTGAAATCATGCTTCAGATATGACTTATTTAAATAGACAAAAATTGGGTTTTAAAATAGGTAAGCTCATGTTCCAGGCTGGCAAACTTCCAATGTTACAATTACCATATACCAAATGTAAAATCAAATAAGTTCAGTGTATTTTTTTATGAGTTTATTTATTTGAGAGAGAGAGAGTGAGAAAAAGAAAGGATGGGGGGGAGGGTCAGAGGGAGAAGCAAACTCCCTGCTGAGCAGAGAGCCAGTGTGGGACTTGATACTGGGACTCTGGGATCATGACCTGAGTCAAAGGCAGATGCCTAACTGACTGAGCCACCCAGATGCCCACATAACTTCAATTAATGTTTAAGAAAAATAAATTAGGTGGGGGTGGGGGTGGGGGGGATGCCTGGCTGGCTCACTCGGAAGAGCATGTGACTTGATCTTGGAATCATGAGTTCAAGCCTCACAATGGGTATAGCGATTACTAAAAAAAAAAAGAAGAAGAAAAAGAAAATATTTTTAAAAAATTAATTAGTAGTATGATTAAGTGGATAGACACAACTGAAAAGAGAATTGTGTGTTGGGAATAGATGTGAATGAAATAGATGTAGAGAAATAAGAATTGGAAAATGTGAAAAGAGATGAATAAATATAGAGGTTAGAGGAGAAGATCTAACATATTTAGGTCTTCAGAGAAGGAAACACCCAGGAGAGCTGGCTTCTGCAACCACTTTTACCCTAGAGCTTTGGCAAGATTTTTCATATTTGCACATGCTAGTAGATGATAGCAATGGGGGATGCTCTTGGTGGTATTTTGGGAGACCTGAATCACATGTCTAGTTTTCACTTAAGAACAATTTGACCACTGTTCTTCTCAATATTTACTGAATACTGGGGCTGCACAAAGTAGGACACTTAAAAACATAAATGAAAAAGGCCCCTTAAAGCAGGGTGATGTTCAGTATACCCTTAAGGCTTTTTATATTCAGGTCTGGAAAATCAGGAGAAATTTTATAAAATACATCAAACACTTAGTTGAAAACTTTGAAGGGCCAAGAGCAAATCAGATACATTAACCATATTAGGGCTGCAACCCAGACTTAACTGAGGAACACGCACATTAGGCTAAAAGGTTAAAAGAGAGAAATCTGCACTGTATCTACTTAGCAGTAGGGAGAGCAAACGCTCTCTAAAGAAAGATTACATCATATGGAGACTTTTGATTTAAAAAAAAATACCATTTGGCATTCAGTTAAAGATTACTAGGCATTGCGGGAAGCCTGGGTGGCACAGTTCGTTGGGCTTCCAACTCTTGGTTTTGGTCAGGTTGTGATCGCAGGGTTGTCAGATGAAAGCCCTGTGTCGGGCTCTGCACCCTATCTGGAGTCTGCTTGAGATTCTCTCTCCCTCTCCCTCTGTTCTTTCTGCTCTTGCTCTCTTTCTCTCTCTCCCTCTCTCCCAAATAAATAAATCTTTAAAAAAAAATTACTAGGCATTGCAAAAGATGGGACCACATGGCTAGTCTTCAAGAGGATAAACAGACAATAGCATCAGACTATCGAGTGATTCTGATACCCGAATTAGCTGCTAAGCCCTTTAAAATGGCTGTGATTAATATGTTAAAAAAAATAGAGAACAAGTAGAAAAAATAAACAAATAGACTGTTTCACCAGATAATTGGAGTCTCCTCCAAAAAAGAGACTCCTATACACATTTCAAACTGAAAAATAACATGTGAAATTAATACCTCACTACATGAATTTAATTACAAATTACATAACAAGAGCAAAAGTCAGGATTAATAAACTAAAAGACTTATTAATATAAAATACCATGTGGAAGCATAGGATTAAGAAAGAATTTAAAAAATACAAAAACCACAGCAGAGAGTAGTGCAACAGTGAAAACAAATCTAACCATTTATGTCCTTGGAGTCTAGGAGAAAGAAGAGAGAGAATAAGACAGAAGTAGCATTTGAACAAACAGTAATAGAGTATTTCCCAAACTAAAAAGAGACATTAACCTGTAGATTCCAGAAGTTCTGTGAACCTCAAAAAGAACAAATATATAGAAACTACATAAAGACATTATAGCAAGCCTGCTAAAATGAAAAACAGAAAATTTTAAAAGTAATGAGGGTAAAAAAGACATATTATTTTTAAATCAGGGCAACAATAAGACTTAACTACTAACCAGAAACAGTGGAAGCCAGATGAAATGAAGGTATCTTTAAAATGCTGAAAGAAAAGAAAAAAACCAACCTAGAATTCTGTAGTCACAAAAATAAATCCCTTAAAAGTGGTAATATATAAAAGTTTCAGATAAAGAAAAAAGCAGAGAGAATTTGACAGCAAATCTACAGGATAATAATAGCAAAGGAAGAAGAAGCATGATCTTAGCTGGAAACACAGAGTTGTAGGAAGGTGCTAAGAACAACAGAAAGGATAATGGGTAATATAAATTTTGACAGTAATATTAATACTATATAGTGTTTTTAATATATGTAGAATTAAAATGGCACCAAAAATAATACAGAAAATGGAGAGTAAATGGAGTTTTCTAATGTCTCATTGTTTTCAGGAAATGATAAAAGGAATAATTTGTATTCTTTAAAAGCAAACATGTTAAAAATGTACATTATAATCTCTAGGGAAACCACTAAAAAGTAAAAGAGTATATAAATCTGATTAATCCCAAAGAAATCAAGATAGAAATCAATGAAATATAAAACAAACATACATATACAATAAATTTTATATACAGTGTAGAAAGTAAACAAACCCAGTTGCTAGTTCTTTGAAAAGAAATTGATAAACCCCAGCAAGATTCTTCAAGAAGAACCCAAGGTTGGTTTGACATTTAAAACTTTGTTAATTAATTCACCACGTTATTAAATTTAAAAAGAAAAACCATGTGTAATTATTTTAACGGGTTCACAAAAAGTATATGATTAAATTCAACATTAATATATTTTAAAAATACTTTGGCAGCCTATGAGCATATTCTGATAGAGTATGACCCCCCAAATCTATAATTATTCTTAATCCATATCATTCTTAATTCTTAGAAATTAAAAGCATTTCCCTTATAATATGGTACAAAACAATATCTTCTTTGGTCATTTCTAATCATTCCTAAAATGATGAGCCCACCTAGCATGGTTGGGACCCCCTAAATAACGATAAAATAAAATTTTAGGATTGAGTGAAAGAAACTAAATTGTCACTATTTGTAGATAGTATGTTTGGATAATAGAAAACAAAAAGAAACTACAAATATCTTATTAGAGTAAGAAAGTTTAGCGAAGTTGTGGGGTATGTTCAAAATATAAAAGTTTTATTTTTACATTCCTTTTACAATTGAAAAAATAAATATTAAAGTACCTAGAAAAATACAACTAACAAAATATGTGAAGACTTTTAAGAAGAAAATTATAAAATTTTATTGAAAGAAATTAAAGAGGACCTAAATAAATATAGAGATACGTTATATTCATGGATTGATGACCTTTAGTTATGATATCAAAGTCAAATATCTCCTAATTGATTTACAAATTCAGTGTAGAAAAGCTGTACAGGTTTTTGGTGGAAATAAAGCTGTTTCTAAAATTTATGCAGAAGAGTGAAAGCCATTTATAGCCAAGACACCCCTGAAGAACAAGGTAGATAAACTTGGACTATCATATATCAAGATGTAAACATGTAGTAATTAAGACATTGATTATTAGCATAGACACAAATGGTACAATATTAGAGATTCCTGAAATAGTCCCACAGATATATGGAATGTGGTATGTATATAACAGGTAGCATTGTAGATCAGTTGGAAGAGGATGCTCAATAAAAGGTGTTCGGTGAGTTAATGATTCATATAAGAAAAAAAATCAGATTGAGACTTGATGATTCACATCATGCACCAAAAAAGTTAGTTTCAGGTAAAGACATAAATACAAAAGGCAAAACCTTAAAAGTTAGGGGGAAAAAAGTAGAAGCATATCTTTTGACTTAGGGTAGGGAAAGACTTCCTCATACAGATACAAAGTGCAAATTATATATAAAGGAAACATTTAAGTTAACATCTTTTGATCAAAAGACAAGAGAAGAGCAGACAGGGAACAATGTATAGAACCTACAAGGGATTTGTAATTTTCCAGAGTGTATAAAGAGAACTTTAAAAATCAGTAAGAAAAAGACATTCCAAGAGAAAAATCATCAAAATATGTATTTCCCAAAAGAAGGAAAAGTGAATGACCAATTTTAGGTAGGAAAAGGTGGTCAACTTAAATAGTAAGCAGAATAATGCAAGTTTCAACCATGAGATAATATTTATATGCTCTGAGATTTGCAAAAATAAAATCTGACAATATGCATGTTGGCATGAATCTAAAGCACTGAGGGCCAAGGTCTGCTTTGTTGGAGTGTAAATTTAGGTACAACTACTTTGTAATATAATATATCATCTAGTGAAGCTTTCATGTGTTTCTACAACCTAGCAATCTATTTCTAGTAGTATACTCCAGAGAAATTTTTTTTTTAAGATTTTATTTATTTATTTGACACAGAGAGAGAGAGATCACAAGTAGGCAGAGGCAGGCAGAGAGAGAAGGAAGCTTGCTCCCTGATGAGCAGAGAGCCCGATCTGGGCCTCGATCCCAGGACCCTGAGATCATGACCTGAGCCGAAGGCAGAGGCTTAACCCACTGAGCCACCCAGGCGCCCTACTCCAGAGAAATTCTTATGGTCATGTACCAAGAGACAAATAAGATATTCATACTAGTATTGTTCATAATAATAAAAAGTAAGAAATACTCTAGATATTTATAAACAGGAGAATGATGAATTGCATGTACATAGTGTTGGGTAATACAGCAAGCAAATACATTAACAATATTCTGTCTATATACATTTTAAAGCATACAGATTTTAAAAGTTATATAGAATTATATATATTTATATGGAAGAACTATAAAGGAAATCAAGGAAGTGATAAAAATTAAAATTCAAGAGAGCAGTTATTCCGGGAGGTATGAGAGAAAGTATGTGATTAAGGAGGCACATTGTGTTAGCTAAGATACAGGTTCAGCTGCATTTGACAGAAACGCACATAGTGTCATAAACAAGATACAAGTTTGTCTTGTAACAGGTCGAAAATATCCTAGGCATGACATTAGGCTCTACATGGTTATCTAGGAGCCAGGCTCCTCTTCTCTGGAGCTCCTTATCCACCTGGTTATGGTGGCTCACCACCACAGTTACATTTCTTGTGTAACGTGGAAGGATGGAGGAGTAAGTGACCTTAAAAAGGAAGCTGCACATATGACTTTTCTTCATGGTCTTCTGGCTAGATCATATCTATTCTATAGTAATTTTTAGATCCAAGGAGTCTTGATAAATGTGCCTAGCTGAAATCAGGAGTTCTAGAAGAATGAGAGCACAGGTATTGGGAGGAAAGTAGCAATTTCTGCCACAGGCTCATGCGGCCAGGGCAGGAGCGGGAAAGCATGAAGGTATTGGTATTGTTCTGTCTCTTGAAATAGGATGGTGAGTATAGTTGTCTTTTTAAAATTTTATAAATTATATACTTTTTGTATATAAATTACATACTTTTGTATATATGAAATGTTTGATTATTAAAGCTAAAAAGTTTAGTGGATACTTTTTTTTTTCTTAGTGGATACTTTTTAGCTTTATTTTACTTGAATCTTATGCAGCATATGGTACTGTTGATCACACCCTCTAGACATATGAATTTTTATTGGCAAGAATCTCCTGGTCTTTCTCTTATTTTTCCATCCATTCCTTTTCAGCCTCCTGGGCTTCACTTTCTCTGCAGGGAACAAAAAGGCCTTTTCCTAGATGCCCCTATGTCTCCATAATTATTTAGGATAGTTTCAAATTGGCTAATGGGTTTCCTGGATTTGGAAAAATTGCAAGAGAAAACTAATTATATGGTAAATATTTAGATTTTATCACCTTTTATTCATAATGCTCTATCCATGTATGGAAAAGGGAGGTCAGCACATTTTTTTCTTTGTAATTTTAAATATTTTTTATACCTTTCTGAATGAAGTACATCATAAAAGGGTAAATAAGTTCTAGAGTGGGTCCAGAGTACCAGTGTATCTTGTAAAGGTAAGAAATAGCAGCTGTTCTCAGAAAATATATACATAAAACATTATTAGAATAAATCTTGGAAATGACTCCCATTTTTATAATCATACATAAACCTGGTATCTTTTCATAAAAACTCAGCAGTTTACTTAACCTCTCAGAATGACTGCATTTCCTAACCCTCCTTGCAGCTAGGTATGACTATCTGACCTAGGGCTTGGCTAATGGAATATAAACGGAAGTCACTACTTCATAAATTTTGGCATATATTAACAGCAACTATTTTTTCTCCAGTGAAATAATCTCAGGCATACATGCATTTGAGAATTTGTATTCACTTAAATTTCTATTAAGGCAAATAAGATAAAATTCAGTTAGTTAGCATTCAAGTTTCGATCATACGTCAGGGACTTTGTCAGGTTCTGGGAATACAGGATCGAACAAATTCTAATCCCAACCTTCAAGGAGCTAATAGTAGTCCAGAGGAAGTCTGGCTGAATGCTATGATAGATATGCCTGAGGTGCTATGGAAACAGAAAATGCCGAGGTTAGCTAGGAAACTCAAACTCAAGAAAGTTGACAAACCTAATGTAAGTTTATAAAATAAAAGCATTTAAAAATAGCATCTAAAGATCTTAGTTGTTATAAGTATTTAAGTATCAGTTACATTAAAAAACAAAATGAGTCCAAATACTATAGGAGGTAGAGGTTAAGGGGGAGGGAAGGAGTACAAATGAGCCATTAATTTTTAAAATATTTTATCTATTATATAGATCTTTTCTTTGCACACTAATTTTATAACCAGAAAAAATAATTTAAAATCCAGTTTTTAAGAAGTATATATATATATATATATTTTAAAGATTTTATTTATTTATTTGACACACACAGAGAGAGATCACAGGTAGGCAGACAGGCAGGCAGAGAGAGAGAGAGAGGAGGAAGCAGGCTCCCCACTGAGCAGGGAGCCTGATGCGGGCCTCGATCCCAGGAGCCTGAGATCATGACCTGAGCTGAAGGCAGAGGCTTTAACCCACTGAGCCACCCAGGCGCCCCAGAATATATATTTCTTAATGTAGCACCATAACTTTTTTGATTTAGCAATGTTGTTTTAAGATTCCTGGACTCAAATCTTAACTTTATTTTCAGAAACACAAACTCATGTACCATATAGTGTGTGTTTTATACATATCTTTTTTAATATATTAAGTTAAATTTTATTTAGTGTAAACATGTACAATGCTCATAGTACTTCACAGTAATTCCAGTGTAAGTATTGTCTGGCATTGGAATTTAAGGCAGAGATTCAAGTTTCATTCACTGACTGTAACAGATTGCAAGGAGGAAAACAGTATGCACAATTCATAATCTTAACATAGCACCTGCTCTTAACAGTTCTCACCATTGTGGGATATAGCTATTCTCTTTTAACCCAACATTCCTCAAACTCATTTCTCTTTATTATTTCATAAGGTGAGGGATAAACCCATTTTCACAGACATTACTCTTCCTTTTGAAAATCTGAAAAGGGATTAGTGAAATCTCACCACACTTATGGTCTTTAATAGCCTCTCATAAACCCTTTTTCATTTTCAAGCTTTTTCTCTAAGGTGACTTATTAAGCTAGGAATTTCTAGTGTCATTCAGATACTGTACTCTGTAACTGTTATATCCTCTCTGATTCAGTTTTTAAACAAAAATGGAGTCTTTTTTTTTTCTTTGCAGACTTTGCCTTCAAAAGAAACGTTTTTAAATACTACACAAATGCCTTGCTTGCAGTCAGCTTCAACTTGGAGTAGCTGTGAACACATTTCAAAATCTCAGATATTAAGAGAACATGTATCAGAATTGGACTCTTCTTTCCATTCTGTCCTATCATTGCCATCAGGTAAGCCTACTTATAAAAAAAAAAAAGTTCTAAGTAAACTCTGAATATTTTCTGTGGTGAAGTCTAATCCTATAGATACAAGGAATCTAATAAAATTTTATCAATTATTTTGCCACTGGATGTTAGAACTAAACAGTTTTCATAGAGGAATTAATCCTGTGAGTTAAGGTTCTGTTCTTCAAGTTGATTCTTATATTCCTTAGAAACCATTTTGGGTTATATTGGGAAATAACTAGCTTTTGATCTTTTCATTGTTAAATTTTTAGAATTTTATTGATAAAGTGACGATGCCGTTGAAATGTTTCTCAGTAAATTGGTGTTTTTCCCCCCTTAATGTGTTGTTTTGCATGGATTTTTCTCTGCTATATAATATTCCTCTGCTTAAAATCAGCCTTGAGTTTCTTTGGATAAGAAATTGCCCATCTTTAGGTATGGTCACCTTTGAACCTCAAGAAAATCTGTAAGCTATAACTGAGTGAATGAGGCACATAAGCCCCATACCCCTTTAAGTTTCTAATTCTTGATTTTTGTTGGAACCGTTCGAGTTTTTTTTTTTTTTAAGTTTTTTTCGTTTTGTTTGGTTTTGTTTGGTTTTTTGTTTAGTAATCTCTATGCCCAATGGGGGCATTCAAGCTCAAAACCCCAAAGATCAACAGTTGCATGCTCTTCTGAGCCAGCCAGGCACCCCTCTGGTTGTTTCTGTATTGAACTGAAGTAAATACTAGAGTTAAAAAGGAAATAGTCTTCACAATGGTCATCTCAGGTTCCTCCCTTCAAGGGAAGACATCTCAAATGGGCTTTTGTTTCCTTTTCAGCTTTTTTCCCATCATCCAGGGACTGCTCCTCTTTATAAAGCACTATTTTCTGTACCTATTCCTGCCCTGAATCCTGAATCTTAGTTAATTTTTTTACCAATATTCGAGTGCTTTCTTAGCTACACCATACTTAGAATTAAGTTCCTGGCAGGAACTATGCTATT
Organism: Ailurus styani; assembly: GCA_002007465.1. Taxonomy (NCBI): domain Eukaryota; kingdom Metazoa; phylum Chordata; class Mammalia; order Carnivora; family Ailuridae; genus Ailurus; species Ailurus styani. Next base: position 2,159,327 of record LNAC01000199.1, on the reverse strand, counting down.
TCATCTTTGAGGAAAGACACAATGATAGAAAGTAATAGAAAGACACAATGATAACTATAACAATGGTAATGCAGCTAACATTTGGGCTTAGCATACCTGTAAGCACATTACATTTTCTTGTTTAATTCTTCCAACAACCTTATTATCATATTTTCCTCTTTATCTTACATACAAGAAAACTAAGGCTTAGAAGTGTTAAATTACTATTCCAAGATTATACAGCTAGTAAATGATGGAGGCAGGATTTGATATGAGGTAGTCATACTCCAGAGCCACACTCCTAACCTTTACTCTTCACTGCCTTTCTGTTTTCTCCTGCTACATTTGTTTCTCTGATAATACAACCCTGAGAGCTGGCATAATTATCCTACAGTTAATCCTCTTATGTCCCTTTCAATAAGTTAAGATTAATTTCCCCACCTATTAATAAGGTTATTCATTTCTTCTTGCATTCATTTAACAAAAATCACCTACTACTTACTAGGTACTAAGAGTATATACAAATAAATCCCTCAAAGTACTTGCATTCTAGTTTGAGACAACTGAAACATAAACTTACTAGTTTACTAAACTTACTAGTTTAAAGTGGTATGAAATGTTCTTATAAAAGCCCAAAAAGTCACGGTGTGGATACTGAGGAAAGTATATGGGTGGAACAAGGGTCCTCCCTAGTTTCATCGTGTTTTCTCACAACTCATGAAGAACAAGGGTAGAATAGGTGATATTTTCTTTATAAAAGTGAGTGATATCGGGCGCCTGGGTGGCTCAGTGGGTTAAAACCTCTGCCTTCGCCTCAGGTCATGATCTCAGGGTCCTGGGATCAAGGCCCGCATCGGGCTCTCTGCTCAGCAGGGAGCCTGCTTCCTCCTCTCTCTCTGCCTGCCTCTCTGCCTACTTGTGATCTGATCTCTCTCTGTGTGTCAAATAAATAAAATCTTTAAAAAAAAATAAAAAATAAAAGTGAGTGATATTTCTTTGGAGAAATAAACTTATGTTTTGGTAATTAGAAAATATTGGATTCCTGAAATGTTTAAATAACATATTTAATTGGTTATCTTAGTTTCTTTCATTTTGTAGTTTTTGTACAATGATAGTAGTGCTAGGATTGACGTCTTTCCTACCTCTGTTCTAGCCCTTTGGGGGACACTCCATGTTGAAACTCATGAATCTTTTTTTTTTTTTTTTGGTATATTTTTCCACACTTACATTGGATTTATTATTAAAATATATCATTTAAGGGAGAGATATTTCTTTGTTTAAATTCCAGACCCATTCTGGGTCTGTTCTGATTTATGTGTTCATAATTAGTGTTTTTTCAGTAGCAGAACTTTCAATACATCAACTGCTTTATAAAATATTTTTGTTTCTTAGGGAGAAGTTTCGGTGTCTCTATTAAATACTTTTGAAGATGGTTTTGTTTTTGCATTCTTGATTGAGGAAAAAAACTAATAAATGTGAAGCATATCTACTTTATTCTACTTTATTATTTAGCTCCTTTTTGGTTATGAGACTACAGAATATAGTGAATTGACATCTAAGTCTCTGTTTAGAGGAAGACAGCTACTCTCTAAATGTGTTTAAATCTTTGAAAAACATATTTTGTGATTCATAATACTAAGAGAATTATGAAACTTAGTATTTTCATCAAAGGTAGCATCTGAATTACAGTGGTTTTTCTCTCAAATAATTAAAACATATCTTTCAGAAACCTCATTATTTCAAATGTAAAATTTGTGTGGGTGGGGTGGAATGGACTTCGAGTGAGCCAGGTCTGGCTGTATGTTTTATTCAAGACCTTTGGATACGTTTGTTTTTTCTGGGAATAGTACTTACCAATACTTATAACTTGGATCATCTTATCTGTTATTTTCATTTATGAACTTATGCATCATTAGAGCTTTTGTTTATTTACTGCATGTAATCAGTAATTTCCAAAATACTGCTGCCTGTATGCTTGGAGACAGTATTTTGCCACTTCTCATAGTTAGGACATTTCAAGGTTTTGCTTTTTTTCCTAAGCTTATGTGCTACTTAGAGAAAGAAAGCAATCTTAATATTAGAATCTATTTTAAAAAATGGTATTCATTAAAAGTACTTTTTTTACTTTATTTTTCCAGATGTGCCTCTTCATTTTCACTTTGAAACATTATTTAAAAAGACTGAAATAAAAGGAGATCTTGCTGAAAATAAATTTGTAGGAGACTGTGTCATATCTCCATCACCTGGTATGTTATTTACAAATCTTGTACTTTATATGCCTTTTACATCTTTCAGATACTTACTGTTTTTGCTAAGGAAATAAAATTTAACAAAGGAACAAAATGTAAATCCTTAATTTTTAATACTCACTTTTTACAAATCACACACATACACACACACACACACAAATAGAAAATACACAGAAGTGATCTTAACAAGAACTGTGATACTTATAGAATGAAAATTATGAAACATTATTGATAAATATAAAAGGAAATCTAAATACACGTGGAGAATACAGCATTCCTAGATAGGAATTAATAAGGATATCAATTCTTCCTATTATTATGTATGTTTAATGCAATGTAACTTGAAGTTTTAATAGAATTTGGTTAACTTAACAAAATAATTGTAAAGCCCATTGGGAAGAATAAATAGGAAAATACAAAAGTAACTGCTGGAAAAAGTATTAGAATTTATCCTAACCACATATGGAAACATAACAAAAATCTGTAATAGTTATTAGCATAGATTTCATATACATATAGGAAAGTAAATCCATGAAGCAGACTATATAGCTTATAATTTATTATATAAGGGAGGAATTGTAAATCAATGAGAACATGGAGAACTATTCAATAAATAGTATTGTTAGTCTTTTAGGGGAAATTTTGTTTTCATAATTGTTTCATACCAGGTATCAGAATAAGTTCTAGTTGGTTCCAAGAATTTGATGAATTAAAACACTAAAATTACAAAATAAAACTTGAAGAATTATAATGAAATAGTTAATGAGTATTATGAATGGGCACGGGGACACTGTACTTGGAAACAGTCAGAAGAAGAAAAACATCAACATATTTTGACTATCTACAAAGTGAAAATCTTAATATCAAAAAAGCCATATAAACTAAGAAAAATTACTTCCAGATGAAATAATCATTTACCTCAAAAATTCAAGAATCAACTCAATGCCTGTTTAGAATTGGAGTTCTGAAAAGTAGTAGATTTTTAAAATAAATTCATAAAAAAATCAGCTTTTATAAATACCAATAATAACCAGTTAGAATATGCAAAGGAATTATACTAGATACACTGATTGAAAATATAAACTATCTAGGATTAATTAAAATTAGTAAGGACCTACACAAAGAAAACTTAAAAAGGTTACTGAGGAACACAAGAATATGTGCCTATAGAGAAAAATAACCCTGTTCGTATCAGAAGACAGTATGGCCTGAGGCACTTGGATGGCTTAGTTAAGTGTCCAGCTCTTGATCTCAGCTCAGGTCTTGATCTCAGAGTCATGAGTTCAAGCCCCACGTTAGGCTCCAAACCCAGCATACACCCCACTTCAAAAAAAGAAAAAAAAAAAAGGACAGTGTTGGAACTTAAGATGTTAATTTTTTTTTTTTAAGATTTTATTTATTTGTTAACACAAGCAGGGGGGAGTATCAGGCTTTTTGCTGAGCAAGGAGCCCAATGTGGGACTTGATCCCAGGACTCTGGGACCATGACATGAGACAAAGGCAGATGCATAACCGACTGAGCCACCCAGGCATCCCAGTATTCTTCTTGTCTTTTGGAACAAAGTTATTCTGAAGCTTATCTGAGAGAAAAAATATTGACTAGCTAATAAGGTTTTTGAAAGATCAGTAAGAAGGAGGTGCCAGGTAACAAAATTATAAAGTTACTATAAGCATTATTTTATTGTGGTGTTAATGGAAGTCAGATCAAGGAAACTAAATAGCCTAGAGACAGACCTAACTGGCCACAATATGATAAAAAGGTGGTTTTTCCTATCAGTGTGGGAAGGATGGCCTCATCCATAAATAATAACAATAATTCTTATGCAGCATTCCTTACACGCCACTACAGGTTGAAGGGCTTTGTATTTGTTGATTGCTTTAATCTGTACAATCCTGTAAAGTGAATATTATTATTTTTTTCCTTGAATAATTTTCCCAGAGTCACATTTGAATAGTGATAGGGTCAGGATTCAAGTCCAAGCAGTTTGGCTCAGAGTCCATGTTTCAAACTACTAAGTTTCTTCTAAAATCAGTGGATTAAACAATGACTTTTTGGAAAAAAGAGATCTCTCTACCTCATACAGCACAGTAATGTTCATCTATCTTAAATTTATTTTAAATACATTCCAGATGGATTAAAGAGTTAAATGTTAAAAGAGCTGTCTTAAAAGAATTAGGAGGAAAAAAGATGTATTTAATGATGATGATAATGAAAATTATCATTACTGAGTCCTTATATGTAGACACTCTGCTAAGTGTTTACTATATTTTCTGATAACATCAAGACATTTAAACATTATAATCATCAATTCTGGCAAGATATGTGTAGTAAAAACAGGACCCTCAAATATTTTAGGTAGCATTAAGAATACAAACCTTTTGGGAAGTATGGTGAAATTAATTACAGTGCCTTTAAATTTAATGTAAATTATTTTATTATGCCTTTAAATTATTATAAGCTCATTGAGGAAAAATAATGATTTACTTATGCAAATGTTTACCAAACTGTTAGCCCTGTATTTTGACCCAATAAATCCATTTCTGGTAACCTAGCCTAATGCTAAATACAAAACCACCTTTATGTACAAATCTATTCATTTTACCATTATTTGTGTTAATGAACAATTGGAAACAACTTAAAGAGCATAAATGAGATATGGCTAACTAACATAGTAGAACATGCAGCTTTATAAAATATCTTAAAAGTTCATGTAAGGGTGGAAACATCAAAGAATGTCAAGTAATAGAAAAGGACAAAAATGTTTTACTTCTATGTGTGGTACGATTGTAACCATGTAAAAATGTTCATTCTTCTATCAGTCAAATGCAATGTGTGGGTCTTTTGGGGATCCTGATTTGAATTCAGCTGTACACATACACACAATTTTTGAGATAATGAAGTTTGAACACCCATGGCTGTTGGATAATAATGAACTTTGTTGGATGTAATAATCATGTGGTTACATAAACACACACACACACACACACATACACACATTCTTTTTTTGTTAGAAATTCAAGCTCACATATCTGTAGATGGGATTTGCTTTAAAATAGGCTAGCAAAAAAAAAGTTGGAGAGAGAGATGAAACAAGATTGGTCACCAGTTTGTAATCGTTAATGATTAATGATAGGTATAGGGAAGTTCATTTTTCTCTTCTTCATTTGTATTTGTTTTTCACAGAAAAAGTTTTTAAAAAGTTGAAAGAACTAAGGACAAGGAGCAGTTGTCTATCCTTAGGGAAAAAAAGACTAAAGAAATATAGGAAAATATTGGGGTATGTTCAGATACTTTTTCACGATACAATTCTACTACTTGGAATTTATACTGAGATTAATTTTAAAGAAAGAAAAAATGTGTGCATGAAGGTGATTATTTTAAGAATGATCAGAATAGAAATATCATGATGATAGCAACTAGCTTTAATAGCTAGAGGACAGTTAAATGATATCTCTAACCAGAAGAATAACCATCTGAAAAAATAACAATGGGCGAATTAATGGGTGAATTAAATTTGAAAAATACAGTTGTACACATTTAAGTGAAATTACATTTGAAATGTATGAAATGTATGCATTTGTGTAACTGAAAGGAATATACAAAAATGAAAATATATACTGTTAGGTAAATGAGGTTAGGTGATTATAATTCTAATGTTGTTATTTTCTAAAATTAAAAAAAGGGCAGTGTAAATGTGGTAGGCACAGAATAGTAACGTATCAATAATGTAATGACATACTAGTAATGGGGAATTAAGAAATAGGAATGGAAGACATTTGAGATGAATGGTGCAATATTATTAGGCAAATCAGTGAAGTATATTCTATTGTATCCCAATCTCTTCTCCCTTATTTTCTTTCCCTACCACTCCCAACTCAAATAATTAAGCATTAATTAGATTTCATCCTATGTAAGCATGTCTGAAATACTGGTCATTATTATTTGTTGTTAATGATTTCTGTAGAATTAAATAAAACTAGAGCTCAATATTTATCGACCACTTACTCTGCCAGGCAGAGTGAAGAATCAAAGGTGAATCACAGGGACTCAAAGAAATTAGAATGTATTAAGAGGAAGGAGACACACAAATAACGATTAAAATGATGTGGGTGCAGATGACAAAAATATTCTAAAAAGAAGAGGGAGAGTGTAATTCTCTGCCTAGGGGAAGACAAGTGGAAGGAAGGGGGTAAGGATGATGAGAGGGCAAGAGGAACTTCAGAAAGATGGTGATCGCAAGTGTGCCTTTAAGTACCTAATTGGAATTTAGAGGAAGAAGAGTAAAGTGGTCCAAATCATTCGTTCTCAAACTTTTATGTGTAAACAAATTACTTGAGGGATGTTGTTAGAATGCATTTTCTGATTCAGTAAGTCTGGAATAGGGTCTGATTCTGCATTTATAACAAGTTCTAGATGGTTCAAATGCTGTTGGCCCATATTGGTTTTAAAATGGAAACAAACGTGATTTGTCATGGAGACATAAAACAGTGTGATGTGTTCAAGTATATACAAAATGCCTGATACTATAGGGTAAATTGTGTGAAGGTAAGTAGATGGATGTTTGGGTGCTTTGCCACAGCTTTTATTTATCCTCTGTTGTCCAGAAGAATTTTAAGAATGCACAGCTGACTTTAGATAACAAGTAGGGAAAAGACAAATTGTAGTGGATTGAAGAGTAAACGATTAGTTGCCAATCCTGAAGAAATACCAGGCAAAGCCAATTAAGGGCCTGTACTCATCAAAATATGCAGCCATGAAAGACAAGACAGTGAAACTATTTCAGATATAAGAAGACTTTAGACACACGATAACTAAATGCAGAATGAACAGGATTTTCTATAAAGAACATTATTGGAATAATTGGTGAAAATTAAATGAGTCCATAGTTAGTATTAATTTGATTTTGATAGTTGTGACTATGTAAGAGAATGCCCTTGGTTTTGAAAAATACATATTGACAAATTTAGAAGGACATCGTGTCAGCAACTTAATCTCATTGGAGTTCAGAAAGATAAAGCAAATATAAACTTAACATTTGTGGAATCTGAATAAAGGGTATATGGGACTTCTTTTTACTGCAAGTTTTCTGTTAGTCCGAAATTATGTCAAAATGAAGTTTATTTTTTAGAGTGGACAGATGAGAGAGGAACAGTGGCACCACAACCCACACAAGCAAGCCAGAACCTAGGGTTCAAGCTTCTCCACCTACACTTCCTCACATCTAAACTGTCAGTATAATCTTACTCATTTGTTTCAGACATGCTCCGGCTTCATTTCTACCACTTTCACAGTCCAATCTAATGATCCCTTATTTATATACTGCTGAAATAGCCTAATCAATTTTTTCCCTTCAATCCCTGTAGCTAGTGATCTTTGGAAAATGTAATCTACTTATGTCACACCTGTACCCCACCCCCATTCCTTAAAATGTCTGACAGAAGGAATATTACAGGAGACCCCTAAAGCTCTACCTAGGATAACTCCTACCTGTTCATGGTTCTTTTTCACTATACTTCCTTGCGCTATACTAACTGCTGTTCCACTGCCAAATTTATCTGGCTCCCTGTTACTTTGGGTCTTTGTACTTATTCTCTCTTCCTTCCCCTTGTCATCAGTGATTTCTGGTCATATTTTTTTTTTTAAAGATTTTATTTATTTATTTATTTATTTGACAGAGAGAGATCACAAGTAGGCAGAGAGGCAGGGAGAGAGAGGAGGAAGCAGGGAGCCTATTGTGGGCCTTGATCCCAGGACCCTGAGATCATGACCTGAGCCGAAGGCAGAGGCTTTAACCCAGGCGCCCTCTGGTCATATCTGAAATCTATCACTTTGCCTGGGTACTTTTCCTAGAGCTGTCTTACTGTTATATACTCCCATTAACTTCTCTAAATACTTCTCTTTTGTTACGCATTTGGTTAGTTTTTGAGATGTTTATAAACTTCGTTAGCAGCAAGGATCGACTGTTTTTGCTCACCAGTGTCCCCGGGGTGTAACACATGTTATTAGCTCTCTATAAGGTTACTGAATGAACAAATCAAGGGGAAGAAAGGGAAAGCAGGAGATAGGAGATACTGGGTCAAGGTGTGTTTTAGGTTAGAATCTAGGAGAGGATTTTGGAAAGCAAGAAAAGGCTAACAGGGTTATAAGTAGGTGAAGAGAACGTGTAGTTTGATTTTGAACTGTCATATATTTCCTACTGTTTCAAGAGTCCAACCTTATAAGATACTAAGGAAAAATAAGTATAAAGAAGACTAAAGTAAAATTCAGTAAAAAGTACCACCTTAGGTAAGGCTGAAGTTTCTTCAAAAAGGTTGATTTGCTTCTAGAAAACAAGGAAGGTGGTGAATTGCTTTTAGAAGAGAAGGGTGAATTGACTGAAATTGGTTTTAAAATTGTTTCCATTAAAAGAGAAGGGGGACGCCTGGGTGGCTCAGTTGGTTAAGCATCCGCCTTCGGCTCAGGTCATGGTCCCAGGGTCCTGGGACAGAGTCCCACATTGGGCTCCTTGCTTGGCAGCCTCCTTCTCCCTCTGCCTGCTACTCTGCCTGCTTGTGCTCTCTCTCTCTCTCTCTCTGACAAATAAGTAAAAAAAAAATCTAAAAAAAAAAAAGGCATTACTGGAACACCTGCATGTACCTAGCATATTATACATTTTAAAACCTCTCACAGTTCTAGTTACACCTTTCTAGAAATGAGTTTGGAATTATGCCTGCCAATTCATTTTCCTTCCAATTAACATCTTTCTCTGCATTCTTTTGGGTGATAAGAAATCTTGGGGGCCATCTTAGAATCCTGCCATTTTCCCTGAGTTCTTTAATTTTTTTTTTTTTTAAATATTTGAGAGAGAGAGTGGCAAATGGAAAGGGAGAGTCCCAAGTGGACTCTGGACTGATCTCACAACCTGAGATCAGGACGGGAGCTGAAACCGAGTTGGGCACTCAACTGACTGCACCACCCAGGCACCCCTTCCTGAGCTCCTTAGAGTCACTGTTGTTTTCCATTGTCTAGTTTTGCTTTGTCAATTTGACCCTCATTACTTTGCAGTAATCTTTTTATCCCTTTTCTGGTAACTTTTAGAGTGTCTTTGTTGTGAAGTGATGTATGATTAGGATTTTTTTCCCCTACTTGACACTTAAATGAGTTCTTAAAATCTTATGGAAGAAATTTTGTCATTTAACATTGCCACTCATTCTGTTCTGTTGCCCCATTTTGTCCTTTTCTTCCCCCATATTTTCCACCACTGTATTCCTTTGAGTTGTACAATTCCTTTGCCAACCCACTGATTGTCATGTTCAGCCATGTCCATACTATTACTCACACCAGGTAGTGATGCTTGCTTTTAGATTTGAACAATTATATTTTCCATTTCTGAGGTCTCTCTAAAGGAACCTTTTGCCTGTTTTGGCAATGTTGTTTTAAAGACTTGTTTGTATTCTGTGAATCCATTCACTGTTTCTTGATGGTTGTTTGTACTTCATTTTGTATGGTGTTGCAGATTTTTGGAGCTTTGTGTTCTGACCTTTAAAGTTGATATTCACTATTAAGACTGTTCTGCCACTGTTATTTATGAGATCCTTTTCATCGATGGGGTAGAAATTTGCACTCAGCAGTTAGAGATGGGCAGGACATATTTCAAAGTGAGGCACTTGGGCATTGCTCTCTCTCTACCCATCCTTTTCTCTGCCCAAGACTCTCAGATTGTTACCTATTAAGGCAAATAATCTCAAGGAGCGTGGCTGAGGAGTTGGCATGTGTAGTCATTCTGTCAGATAACTATCCATCTAGGTAACTGTCCTGCACCAATTCCCTTTCCTCCAGGTCTAGAGCACCTCTGATGATCCTGTTTTTGTGGCAGCACTTTCCCCTGTGCTTTTGCACAGTTTGCTATTCGAATTCCATAATAGGTCTTTCAGAGATTCCACACAAATTCTGCTTTACTTACAAGTTCCCATTAATTGCTTGCTAATGTGAATGTATATATTACAGATCTATACATACGTCTATGTATAAATCTTTTGTCTATTACTTTTATTAGAGTGCTTTGTCATCTTGAAATCAAAGTCCCAGTTATTGTTAGTGGGCCATCCTTCCCCCCCCACCCCAGTGTTAATGAGAATTTGACACTTCAGCCTACATTTCTTTTTTATGTCCAAACCCTTCAAAAAAGCAGCCAATTTGGTTACTAAGCTAGTACTGGAAATATGGGGTTCAGATAGGCAATAATAATCATGATAAAACTACATTTTTGCATACTTACCATGTCAGATATCCTTCTACTATTACAGGGATTAACTCATTTATTCCTCATTAAGCCCATGATAGCTGCTCTTACTCCTATTTTACAGATACAGCAACTGAGGCACAGATACACTAAATGACATAAAAGTTTGAGAATACCAGTGCTTTTAAAAAGTCAAAGAATGGGGGGCGCCTGGGTGGCTCAGTGGGTTAAAGCCTCTGCCTTTGGCTCGAGTCATGATCTCAGGGTCCTGGGATCGAGGCCTGCATCGGGCTGTCTGCTCAGCAGGGAGCCTGCTTCCTCCTCTCTCTCTGCCTGCCTCTCTGCCTACTTGTGATCTCTCTGTCAAATAAATAAATAAAATCTTAAAAAAAAAATGATGCTGGGTACTGTCAGTTTGATGAAATCTAGTTCTTGCTCAAGAGGTCCCTATCTATTGTTATTTTGTAGAATCTTACTTGACGCTGAATTACTTTCAGATTTAAAGGTGAGTGGGGAGCTAACTTATGGATTCAGATTATATTCAGCCAAGATTTACAGACCTGAACCAACCTAAGATTTTGTCATTTAGAAGACTCTGAGAACAGGTCACCTTTCCTTTTCATCCCCTTCAAGTAATGGAGCAACTATAGGAAACTGGACACTTCTTGAAGATCTTTTTAAGGAATCTTATTATGGGTATTTTCAGTTTAGGAGTATTCCATTTTGATATGTAAGTATTTCTCCCATTACATGTAATTTTGAACTGGTGAATTAATGTTCTGCAATGCTGTAAGTGAAAACATTAACATGATTATGTGTTAAGGAAAACTTCACATTTCCTTTCTATTTGTTTTAGTACATAACACTTCTCTGAATCAATGGAGAAATGGATATTCTCCTACATGCAAGCCTCAAATAAGGTCAGAATCTTCTGCACAGCTGTGCCAGGGAAGAAAGAAAAGACACCTGAGTGAAACAGCATTAGGTAGGTTAAAATGAGGATATGAGTACCAGTACTAAAAACTTTAAATAAATTCTGATCTTCAAAGAACCTTGCTTCATGGAAATTTATAATTCAGAATAGTCCTTGTTACACAAAATATCCACGGTCCTATGAATGTTAAACAGCATATTCATGTAGTCAAGTCAGAATTGTTTGTGGACTGGGCATCCATCCACTAAATGACAATTAAGGATCTCCTTCCTATATTTCCTAACTAGAGTTATCTTCTACTGACTGTCCTCCTGGACAGAACTTAAGCCAACATTGTGTTCTGGACTCAAAATATGTCAGTACAGAGTTGCCTTAACAGCCATTTCTGGTACTTACGTGGAGGTGTCAGTTCACTGAAGCTTCCTTAGACTTTTGAGAAATTGGATGAGATTCACCTAATATAACTCAACCGACCAGTTCAATTTCCCTGAGGAATCTATAGTTCCAAGATGATCAACAGGCATCTTTGAAACTAGAACTCTTCTAGTAATACAAAGTGGATTTGTTGTAGGGATTTGGGACTATCAGTTTCCAGAGTTATTGCAAATAATGATTAAAAAATAAAACTTCCCAGCAAATATACATTTTAAATGGCAAAATGTTTACATGTTTTGGTTTTTGTTCATTGTTCCAGTGGACAGAACACTATATACATTAGTCAAGTATTCCCCAGATGTAGTATGTCAATATACCCAATAATTTAGAAACTGTATTCAAGATGTTCTAGACTATAATTATACTTAATGGATTTAACACATTTACCACTAGTATCTCTAGAAATGCCACCGTATCAGCCCAAGTCACTACCTGATAATCACTACCCGATGAGCTAGTGTGGCACAAAATTAAACTCCTAGCCACAACCAGAGATTTCATTGTGCTTTTTAGTACCACAATCTTAAAGACAACCAACAGTCACTTTAGCTTTTGAAGAACTTACATAAACGTACAGATCCGTCTCTCTTGACTTACGACAGGGTGACATCCCAATAAACCCGCACTAAGCTGAAAATATCTTGAGTCAAAAAAGTATTTAATAACACTAACAAACACCAGAGCTTAGCCTAAAAAAAAGTGCTGAGAACACTTACATTAACCTAAGTTGGGCAAAATCATCTAACACAAAGCCTATTTTAAAATAGTGTTGATGGGCACCTGGGTGACTCAGTAGGTTAAGCAGCTGCCTTTTGGCTCAGGTCCTCATTGGGATTGAGCCCCCACATCAGGGCTCCCTGCTTGGTGGAGAGCCTACTTCTCCCTCTCCCTCTGCCTGCCGCTCTGCCTACTTGTGCTATTTCTCTGTCAAATAAATAAAGAAATAATAATAAAGTGTTGAGTATCTCATGTAATTTACTGACTACTGTACTGCAACAGTACAGAATTGTTGTATGGGTAGAGAATTGTTATGAGTGTATTGATTATCTTTGTGATCACATGGCTGACTGGGAGGTATGGCTTGTTGCTGCTGCCCAGCTGGAGTGTCCTGTTGCATAATGCTAGCCCAAAAAAAGGTCAAAATTCAAGGTATGATTTCGACTAAATGCCTGTTACTTTTGGGCCATCATAAAGTTGAAAAATTCAAAGCTGAACCACTGTAAGTTGAGAGTTGTCTATATATCAACACACAGAAAAACTTGTATCTCTTAATAAGATCCATTATGAAATTCACATTACCTAAGATATAAAATGTTTCACTTGAATTGATCTAACTCCCAGTTTGATGGAAATACAGGAAGAGAACAAGATGCTATACTACAAAGAACTAACTAGATAACTCCCTAATGACCTCACAAATGTCATGAAAAACAAACTCTTCCAGATTGCAAGAAACCTAAAAGAAAATAACCAAATTCAGTATATGGATCCTGATTTGAAGAATCTACTAACCATAAAGGACATTTTTTAACAACTAGAAAAATGTAAATATGGACTGGATATTAGATTTTACATTACATAGGAAAATACTTTTTAAGATCAGAAGTAATATAAGGGTGGTAAATAAGTGAATAAATAGATACTCACAAACAGGAACTCAAAACAAATGGAAAAAGGAAATATGGAAGAAAAAAAATACCAAGAACAGTGGCAAAGTTTTAATATCTTGAGAGAAAAAGAGAATTTCCATCCATGAAATAAGAACAGGACAGTATAAATCAGTGACAGAGCAAGAACTTTTAGTAGAAAAAGTCTCAAGTAGAATGATCAGAAGATCAAGTTAAGGATATCTTCCCAGAAATTAGAACAAAAAGTCAAAGATAAAAGAAAATAAGAGAAAATTAAGGAGATAAGTCTTTGGAAGTTAACATCCAAATTATAGGCATTACAGAAAACATGAACAGAATAAAGAGAAAGGATGAGATTTTTAAAAATGAGATGTATTGGATAAAAACTTGCCAGGACCCCTGAAAATGGAAATATTTGTAACAGAACTGTGGTAAGATTTTTTTTCATTTCCTTAATTTTTTGATACATAAAAAGAAAAAGAGCAAACATAAGGAATGATGTTACCTAAGTAGGAAAGTAATTTTAATACCTATCAGTCCTATTAATATATGACATTCTCAATGATTCTTTCCATGGCAGGAGAAAGAACTAGATTTGAAGAATTTGCTTTTCAACGCGCAGAACCAGGATCCCATAGCAATTTTACTGCTGTTACTAATGTCAATGTTATATCAAGAACCCAGAATTCATCATCACAAGTAGGTTTTTTATATATTGAACTCTAAAACTGCTTTATAGACTTAAAACTGGCTGATAAAAAACCTAGAAATTTTGTTAATCTATAAATAGCCTTACTTTACTACCACATATTGGCTCATTTAGAAACATCTTACTAGGTAACAATAAATTTGACTTTTTTTTTTTTTTTTACCAGTGAGCTAATTACTTAGTAATCCTTGATTATGGCTTTTTTTTTCTCTGTGAAAAACTACCATAACTGTTCCTACTCCTTACCATGAAGCTTAGTAAGAATCGAGCACTCGTGTTATTTTTACTATTTTGTCATCTGGTCATAGAGGTTAAAAGACAAAAGGGTTTAGAAAAACTGTAAAGCTCAAGGACCAGGAACACATAAATGAAGATTATAAAAATGATCTTTACTAAGTGACACACCAAATATTTTCATACTTTTTCCTCATACCAGAAGCGTGTTTGTTAAATGATCATTTTCTTGACATTTAGGGTGCTTTACGGTAACTTTCTTTGATAAGAGTTTTGAAACTTAAGGCATTCATATTTTTTATGGTCTTAAAAATACATTTATATTTTTTATTAACATTTTATAGTCAGGCCTATCACAACATATTTATAAAACATGTATAGTATGCCTCAGGAGAAGAGGGCATCTTGTAAAACTACTGTGATCCTACTTTGCAGAATACTGTACGACGGAGATTGAGAAGTGAGAGCTCTTATGACATAGATAATATCGTGATTCCCATGTCATTAGTTGCCCCAGCTAAGTTAGAGAAACTCCAATATAAGGAAATACTTACTCCAAGGTATGTATACTTACATCTTTTTATTTTCTCTCTTCCTTTTTCTTGAATAAACTTAAATTTTTAGAGTGAAGTTAAAATTTTAATTAATTAAAGGAAGATGCTCTTCTCTCCCTTCTTCCACTTGTAAAACCATGGAGGGGAAAATGGTCAAAGAAACCTTTATATTACTCATGCTGAAAAAAAGTGCCATATGTTATCACTTTAGCTGTCAATTTCTAGTAAGAACTGGGAACTCCTAAGACTGACTTACACTGCACTCTTAGTCTTTTATACAGTGATATTTAGTTATTTTATAGATATGTTATATGTAACGTGTATGTTACATATATGTTATATATATATATATATATCACAAAAAGGTACTTTGGGGATGTAAGTAAGTATAACAATAACCCTTGCTCTTTAAAATGGAGTTTTGCACAAGATTGCAAAAAGAATTCAAAGCAAGCAACTACCTTTGCAAGGAATATTCACATCGTAAGACAGTAACTTTTAACAACAAAAATTAAGAATATGAGGTACTGTTGCAAGTCAGCAAAAAATAGATTAGTAGGAAGATCTGGGAAGACATCATGAAGAACAGTTTATTCACATAGGGAAAGCGCAACAAAGGCACAAGTGTGTAAGGCTAAGCTGGAGAGAGATTTTTGTGGGGTGATAAAGTTATGGCCAGAAAAGAAATTAAAACCAGATTGTAGAGGTCCCAGAATGCCATACAGACCTGCTTCTTACTGATAGTGAAGTTAGTTTTTTTTGTTGTTTTGTTTTCTGTTTGTTTTTTTAAAGCAATGATGAAAGTAGTTTTTTAAGAACGTGAATCTGGCAGCAGGAACTAGATAGAAGAGGTTGGAAACAGAGATATAAGCTCAGTGACAACTACAGTAATTCCCACCATCTCTATTCTAGCTGATTTCAAATTTTCTTATTCCTAATTACTTTGAGGTATTAAGAGCTCTTGTAGGAGGTATTATGAGAAATCCTACAGAGAATCTGTTGAGATCTTCTACATAAAAGTAAAAAGTAACATTTGTGGTTATGATGTTGGGCAGCAATGATGTTTTTCAATTTACTTTCGAAGACTGGAGGTGGCTGGTTGGGTTGGTTGTTTAAATACAGAGGAATTCTGTGATCCAGTAGTTAAACCTGAGAGGCCACGATGGGTGTCTTCACCCAAATTGGCAAATGCTCAAATTAAAGCTCTTTTCTCCCCACTCCCCACCTTCCTGCCAAGCCATTGTTATCAGCATCTACTGACTTAATTCAAAATTGGTACATTCTTAGGTATAGAATGCAGCTGTGCAGAAGAGAATGTTTATTCTAAGGCCAAAAGTAAAGTCTTACCTTCTCATCTTTTTTTTATAACACAAATTGTTCTCTTTAAAAAAAAAAAAGTATGAAAATACAACCATTTGAATTAACGGAAGCCCCAAGAAAAGCAAACATTACTGCATTAGCTGTGCTTAGAGAATATGATTGCCACACCTAGTTAACAAAAGCTGAAATTGGTTTGTATCTTCAACAGCTGGAGGATGGTTGTTCTTCAGCCTTTGGATGAATATCACGTAGGTGAAGAGGAGGTAAGTTGCCTTTCACTTATGGATAATTGCACTTTATATATTATGAAGCCTGCTAAATCTGGTATTTCAGGAACTAAAGGGAAATATAAGCCCCTTAACGTACACTGATTTTTTTTTCCTTTCACTTATGAAAACAAAGTTCTTCATTAAGGATATTAGTTTCATGAGAAAAATGTTTTTGTGCAAATTTGCAAAGACAATCTAAAGAAATATAATAAAAACAAATCATTTGCTTACATGAATTGTTAAAATACTGAATTTACATGAATATCTATATTCATTCCCAGTATTAGTCACATTTTCCTGCATGAAGAGATTTAGTCTTAATATTCAAGCTACAGTGCCACATTCAAAATGTTGGGAACAAACGGCTTTTGAATTTGGAAACCTTTGGACTTGATAATGTGAATGTGATGATACATCACATAAGGCATAGAAGGAGTCTAGGATAGATTAATATTTCTACAGAAAATAGTTCTAGAATTTGGCCAGATCAGGCTACGTCACTGAATGAATTAGGAACACTTGTTGTTTCAGAGTTTTAGAATTGCAGGAAAGGGACTGTGAGCCTGTATGGGTAAAACTTACATTAAGACAAGAACAATTTCAGGGAAAAATACTATATAACCAGACTAATTTGGAAGTGATATTCTGTAGTAGTATTGTGTAAGGCAGTCTCTGTCATAATCTTTCTAAGCCCACTGACTGTGTTTTTCAACTACCAAAATTAACATTTTAATACCCTCCCTCCTTTAATGTGCTCTTCCCTAGTTTAGAATAATCCTAGCCAGGAAACCCAAATTCTTAAACCACTACCACCAAAGTCTTAGAATTCCAGATAAGTCATTAGTTAAATTAATTTTCATTTTTCTCAGCTTTACTTTTCTTTGACATTAACATTACTAGAACAGTATATTCCATAAAGGGCAATCAATATAAACCTTTGAATGAATTAAGCATTAAGAATTTTTTTATGCAAAGCACTGTGAACCTATTTGTAATCTAGGTTAAAAGTCTTCAAACATTACTGATTAGGAAAAAAGTTCTAAAAGAAAAAACAAAAAGTTAACTCCCTCTGTTTTGGAACTTGAAGCTCATCTCATAATACTTGTTCTCTCAATTTAGATTTATTTTATAACTTTCTTCCTATATTCTCTTGATGAGGAACTGTCTGACACCTGTTCTCATATTTCAAAATGTTTCTGATAAAAGAAAAACTTTATTTCTAATTCCAGGTAGAAGATCTTTCTGATGAAGTCTTCTCCCTAAGGCACAAAAAATATGAAGAGAGAGAGCAAGCCAGATGGTCACTATGGGAGCAAAGCAAGTGGCATAGAAGAAACAGCAGGCAGGTGTTATCAATTTAAAACCCCAAACCATGAAATCCATGTAGAATCAACAAAAATCCTGCATGAGTAATGAGACCACTAAAAAGAAAGAAAATATACTGTATAACATCCGTTATTTCTATACTAGAAGTGAAACACGGCATTTACTGAGTACATTCAGAATATATTTTGGCTAATTACAGAGCGATGAAATGTATTTCTGTATTTTCCTCCACTATTTCCTCATGCTTACTGTCAGCCTGAGGAATAGATTTAACTCAGCAAATGTGAAAATGCTCCCTAGGTAAAGTAGGTCATTTCAGTGTACTCTATCTAACAGCAGACCTAACACTAGGGATTAGAATCTGGGTGATCTATTTTAACAAAACATGTTCTTAAAAAAATTTTCTCAAGAAACCTGTCTAGTCTAAAAAGCAGATGTCTAAAATACTTCAAAAATATGACTTTGGGGGAAAGGAAATTAAATCCTAAAAACATAATTAGTAATTATATATGAGAAAGTCCATGGTATTTTATATTTACATTTGATGGTGTTTTAATATAGCCAAAACTCACAAAGCAAGATTATGTTCAAGTCTGGTAGTCCACTAAATTTAGTGAGGGGCAGCTCTCATTTACTTAGTACAGACGATCCTTGAACATAGGTTTGAACTGTATGGGTCCACTTCTATGTGGACTTTTTATAGTACAGTCCTATAAATGTATATAACATTTCCTTTTTCCTAGCTTTATTGTAAGAATACAGTATATAATAAATATAACATACAAAATGTGTGAATCAATTGTTTGCATTATCCGTAAGGCTTCCTGGTGAACAGTGTGCTATTAGTAGTTAAGTTTTAGGGGAATCAAAAGTTACATGTGAATTTTTGACTGCATAGCGGTTTTGGTGCTAACCCCTGTGTTACTCAAGAGTCAGCTGTTATTTTATTTTATTTTTTTTAGATTTTATTTTTAAGGAATCTCCTCACACCCAATGTGGGGCTAGAACTCAAAACTGGGAGATCAAGAGTCGCAAGCTATACCAACTGAGCCAGCCAGGCACCCCTCAGCTGTATTTTAAAAACACATTTCTCTGCTTAAGTCTCAAAATATTCAGAGTTATTATAGATCCTTATTCTAAGAGCGGTCTTAACACACACATGAGACGCAATTCTCATCTTTCTCCACACTCCAGAGATACAACTTTCCGGAAGTAAAGAGGAAAATGTGAATCGACTCCTACATGGATGACATTATATTATAGAATACTCTGGGAACTCAGACTGTAGAGGTCAAGTAACTGTCCTTTCTCATTTAAAAACAAAATAACTAACAATGACCAAAAAAACCCAAAACTCAAACCCACTATTACAGTTTGGCAAATTCATAAGTTATTTCTAAAATACTATTTAAGTCTTCGAGATAACATCAGGAAGATCAGCAGATTAATTTTTAAAACTCTTTCCGACCAGGACTGTTTAAAGAAAAGCTACCAAGTTAAATTGACTTAGTGACACCTTGGGGTTGTTCATAAAATGTTAAGACCCGAAGAAGTAACAAATATTTTCTTGATTTTCTTGCTAGAGCCTACAGTAAAAATGTTGACGGACAGGACTTGCTTTTGAAAGAATACCCTAATGACTTCAGTGGTGGTCATCACTACGCTGCTGAAAGTCCTGCTGAGCTTCCTTCTGAAAGCCAGGATCTCAGTGCACAGGGCTCACCTTCATTAAATGAAGGTCAAGAAATCAAGGTAAGTGGAATATATACGACCAGTTACCCTCCTTTTAAATGCCTTTTTAACTTTTTAAAAGGCTGTGTGGAAAGTGCTTGTTGCAAACTAAGGATTCTTCATTACTTAACAAATCAATATAAAATGCTGGGTACAAATCAGAGGGTATGTATTCAAGCGTTCTAGTTCTATCACTATAAAGTTTATCTTTCCATGTAACATGTCAGTATCTGGTTTCACCTACTCACTTCTCTGAAATGGGAATTCTATTTAAGTTGCACTACAAAACCAATCTGATGAGAGAAAACAGCACCTGGCTCACAGTAAAGGTTAGCTGCTATTTCTCTCCTTTTTCGAAGAGATTTTTTACCTGTCTCCCCATAGATTCAGTTCTTACCTCACAGGAAGTGTTTTCCTAACACAGCATCTATACATTTTGGCACTGTTCTTCATAAGTAGGTGTTGGAAAAGAAGAACAAGATCTAGAATGGAGAGCAGAAACTACAGAAGTTAATCGGCAAGCTACAGAGAGCCCGGGGAAGGAAAAGTCAATAGGTGCCTGTAATAATTATGGGCTGAAAATGAAGACAGTAAAGTAGAAGGAGACTGGGGCTTTCCGAACGTGCTCTGATGCTGAAAATGAAGACTGATGCCCAACAGCAGTGTCTCCTCTCTGTGGAAGAGCACAGTGAAAACCCAATTCCCAAAGGTCTCTAAACAATTCCCAGTAACGTCCCATTTGAGTTGCTAGATATTCAGGTTGAAATGAAAGTTTGTACATTTACACGCTAAAGAATAAAACAGTAACTACAAAATTAACATTTAAGGATTATTTGATACATGAATTTAAACAAATCAGTTGAAACTTCACTGCAAATGTTCTCTCTTTCAGTCTTTGTGGTGGGAACGACGGGCTTTTCCGCTGAAGAATGAAGACACAGAAGCCTTACTATGCCAGGATGAAAAAAAGGATCACAGTGAAAGTTTGAGCCCAGCCTCCCGTGGTGAAATCTTGTGTCCCAGTGCACCAGAGAATGGTCACCATCCAAAAAGGCAGGCAGATGAAATGGAAGAGTACAAACCTTTTGGTCTAGGACTTACTCATGTTAAAAAAAATAGGTGACAGGGAACAGGTTTTTAAAAAGTATGTAAGTGAATGGAAAACAGGAGGAAATAAACCCCTGTTCTCCATCCCCCACCCTCTTCAGTCACAATTCCAGAGTAAGAGCATGTACTGCATGTATTAATCTTATGCTGTTATAAAACAGTCAAGGTAGGTCTTTTTCCTTCCTGAACCACAGGAATAACTAGCTTTTCACCTACAAGACAAGTGCTAGTCTTTTGTGTTTATGATGCAAATCACAAGCACCAAAAAATTAACTGCTGCAATCTGAGGTTAAATCACATTACTGGGTAAATGATTTTTCAAGGACTTTATATATATATAATATATCTGTATATATATTATATATATACACACACAAATACACCTGTGCATCAAATGACAGCTCTTTTTCCTATACATTTCTATGTAATTTCTAGGGTTATTCATTAAAATTGCCTCAGTAATATATTATACAAATGTGTGTAGAGTATACATATATATACACACACATCGTTTTAAAAAACACGGGCAGTGACCACTCCACTTGAAAATGCATGTATGAACTACCCCAGGAGATGGAAGCTGCACTCTGAACAAAGCACAGGTTCCAGTGATAATGGATATCTAAAAGTCTTGGCTATGTGGAGATAATTTTTT
The DNA here is from genome assembly GCA_002007465.1 of Ailurus styani. Lineage (NCBI taxonomy): Eukaryota > Metazoa > Chordata > Mammalia > Carnivora > Ailuridae > Ailurus > Ailurus styani. The sequence continues at coordinate 2,137,975 of LNAC01000199.1, read as the reverse complement.
TAAAAAACATGTTTAACCAATAGAAGTTATTTATGGAAATTTCTATACCAGATAACACAATATGCCTTTATCTGAAATCACTGTTTTCTGTTAGACTAAACACAGGTTACTTTCCATTCACTCCTAACAAACAGATTAAGACAAGCATAGTAGAGTTAAATATTGGTCTCTCTTAAAACCTAAACTTTATTTTATGTATCTCATGAAGAGAAGACACCAACTTAAAATAAGCAGGTCCTATCAGTATAAAAAATGTTGTATTTCTAGTTAATTTGGTCATTCCTTATCCTTACTCTAGCTCACTCTATTCAAATAAGCACCTATTCTCACTTAAAGTGAGAATTAAAATTTTTCAAAGGATAATGCTTCAGTACTGAATACAGGAGTGTGTTAAGGAAAATCCCTTTTGGAGCTATCACATAACTTTTTCTATGTAAAAGTTGAGGACAATTTCTCTCATGTAAAAAAAAAAAAGGTTATTCAAGTTATAATACCCATAGAACTGACAATCCTGGCCATCTGGCCTAGTCTGGGGGGATTTGACACTAAGTTTTTTTGTTAGGGACTGGAAATTATACTAGTCCCTTTAAGGAAGGAAAAAAAAGGCAAATTCAATACTGACAAATTTTTGCTTGTAGTTTTACTGTACATTTATTTAAAAAAAAAAAACAAAAGCCAGACAAACCCAAGTTGTCTAGGCAGATAAGCTCAAATCTTTCTGTCATATCTGACATTATAATCTTCTATGTAAGTTTTTTAATTAAAGTTATTTCTATATGCCTCGTGTTGTCTGATTTGATTAAACACCACGTGTTCATGGCACAAACCTTTCCTATGTCAAAATAAAAAGACAAATTTTTACATTGTAGGACAGAAACCAAGCAAGCTCTCATCTATATGGTAGCGTTAATGTTCTTATTTTTCAAACCTTATTTCTCAAAACTCACAGTGGCCTAAAGAAGTTTAATGACACTGGCCTCCTGTCTCTTTCTTGCCATATGTATTATATATAGCAAGAGTACTGGCAAGAATGAAGTAAAAGATACATATTTGTTGTCAAAGTATAATTTGGGACACAGTTTTAAATATTTAGTTCATGGATTAACTCTGTACCTTGTCATCTTTTGACCTACCTTGTCTTTCTTTGCTGGATTAATACAATGTATATCCTTGGGATCATATCCATAGTATCCAGAATATCCTCAGCCATCTGGTTCTGCTTTAGGGTTAAAATTAGACTGCAAATAAGACAATGTTACGTAAAAGAGGCTTCCTTTGTCTATCTACCTCCCAAGGGCTCCATGTGTTTGTTGAAAAAAAAAAAAAAAGTACAAACCAGAACTCCTGTGCCCTACTGGGTTCTTTCCATGGTACCAACCTGTTGCTGAGCTTTAGCATCTTCATTTTTTAAATGGGGACAAAAGTACCTGTTCTACTACTCGTAAGAGTGATTTGTGGATTTAATGAACTTATATTGAAGGTCTTTGGCTACAAAACATAAATGACTTTGTATTGAGCATCAGTTTGACTACATGACAATTCTGAGAATAGTATTGGAAGCTTTACAGATAGCATATGATCTCTTCTAATGCTCAACATAACCCTACATGGTTATTAATAATATATTCAACGGATAAATCAGTTAACAGATACACAAAGAGACTGGTTGATTTGATTTGCTAAAGTCAAATAGTTGGAAAGGAGAAGAGTCATCCAGATTCAAGTCAATATTACTTCCAAATAGAGGCTTTCCTTTCTTTTTTGCTTAGAGCTAGCACAACATGATTTCATGTCCTTAAGAACGATAAGAAAAGGGATGGGCGGGATCACTGTATAACCTGCCCCACCAGCAGAGCTAACAAAGAAAACACCTTGATAAAATCTGTACTTGTAACTTTAGGACAGTCCACCTGAAATCCCTGGGCTTCATACACTGTTTTTACAGTTTTTATGTGTCAAATATAAGGTACAAAGTAAAAAACAGATGTTTAAGAAGCAAGAATACAAGGTGCCATCCTAGCCAGATTCAAACTTAAAAGATTTTTTTCGCAAGTTCCATTCTACTCATATTGTCATGTGCACACACAAATCAAAAATGACACGAAACAGGAATAAGGACTTCCTTTGCTTTGGAAAACCAAGAAACGAGAAGATTTAAAATGCAGAAGAAAACATTTTTTCATAGTAGCTAGGTACACCTTCATTAGGCTTTAAGACACACTTGTTTATAACCTTAATACAGCCATATTTTTACTTTATAAAAATCAAGTCTCCCAGTAAAAATGGTATTTTACCACACTAATCTTTAAATTCCTTCACTAAAAATGTAGTTATACACACCAATTTCTAACCTCTTGGAACATTCTGCAGAATTAGATTTTAGTCACTGGAATGAATAGCTGCTCGGAAAAACAGCACTGCTTCAACTGTGATAGGATTTGATAGTCAATGTTCTTGTCTTCCAGTAAAAAGAATTCATCAGCATAAACACTGGACTCCTTGTGGTTTCATCGATCAAGAGAACGTTTCTGAGCAGCTTCTGAGCAAACATTTCTTAACAGGTTGATCACAGATCTGGGGTCATCGCTCCTCATAATGGCACTGCCAGACACAATCATGTTAGCTCCTGCCTGGAAGAAGTAAACATTTAGGTTATGCTTCAAAGGAAGATGCACAGAAGCTTAAAACAGAAGTTCTGGACTAGAGATTCTATCCTTGCACTGTTAGCATTTTAACTGCACGACAGCTACTTTGAGATGAACAGATTTAAGCAATCTAATCCAATGAAGACAAAGTTGAAATACTTACAAATGAAGATACCAAGTTATTTTAAAATATGTTTATGAAATCACGGACCTCTTTGTGACCACCTTTAAAATAAGCAACATTGCTGCATCTTTGCTAATATTTAGAAAAAGCTGTAAAAACCTTTAATCCTCAATTCTATTATGGTTTCTCCAAAATATGCCAATGCCAAATTGGCTACTAAAAAAACCAAAGTATCTTTTCATCTTTACGTAGTTGACCCTCGAACAATGCAGGGGTCAGGGGTACCGACCCCCTGTGCAGTCAGAAATCTGTGTGTAACTTCCGACTCCCCCAAATCTAACTACTAATTGCCTCCTATTGACTGGAAGCCTTACCAATAACATAAACACAGCTGATTCATACATTATTTTGTATGTTACATGTATTACATACTGTATTCTTATTATAAAGTAAGCTAGAGAAAAGAAAATGTTAAGAAAAATCATAAGGAAAATAAAATTACAGTACTGTAAAAAAGTACATGCAGTTCAGACCCATGTTGTTCAAGGGTCAACAGTGTACGAATTGGTAGACAATTACTGCTAAAGTGTGAAACTATAAAATATGACAACATTAAATAATTTCTCATTTTGATATCAGAAAGAATGAAACATGTTTTAATGCATGCTTCACTGCATTCCAGAAAGGCTTTGAGGGGCTTAAAAAAGATTTTCAAGATCCTTCTAAATGTGGAAGCAAAGAAATCAAAGAGAAAAAAGCAAGTAAGGTAAGTCCAAATTTAGCTCTGAGCTCCCAGGACTTGACTCGAGGGAAACCCAATCTGTCCTGTGATCTGCTACTAGAACAAAGTGGCAGCAAGCTACTGGGAGAGGCCCCAGAGGGGAGGAAGATTCCTCCCAGGAGACACTGTCACTCTGTGATACAGCACACTGCATCTCCAGTGACATTCCTCATAAAAACAAACAAAAAAATTAGTTTTGTGGGGTTACAGCTTGACATGTAAACAGGAAAAGCCCAATGGCAAAGCACGGTTCAGTAAAAATAATTCCACAAGCGGTCAAAGAATATATGCTCACTAACTGTTTGGTCAGCTCCTCTTCCATAAATATCTCACACCCAAGCTTTGAGAATTATCAAGCAGAAAAGTATGGCATTTATACAAAAAACTGGAAGTGCAGATTAGACCATGTCGCTTAACAAAAATGGGCCACATAAACTTTAATGACCTGCAGTGTTACAGGAAGCGCTGGCACCTCATCCCCCTTTTTTAAGGATTTATTTTTTAGAGAGAGCAGGAGGGGCAGAGGGAAAGAATCTCAAGAAGACCCCAAACTGAGCGTGGAGCCCAATGCAGGACTTGATCTCACAACACTGAGATCACAGGCTGGCACCCTCTTAAGAAGCTCGGGGCCTAACTCGGCTCAGCTAGTTACTTGGGAAAATTCATCCCACCTCTACATAGAGGACCACAGGTATCCAAAAATCAGACTGAGATTTCCATCAGAAATGGCTCTAGTCAGTTCTTGCAAGGGGCAAACTAGTAACTAATACACCTCAGTTACACAAAATAACAATCTTTGCACCTTATAAGCAGGTATGTTTTCTTTCCCTGTTTTGGAAAAATGTCTTACTCCAAGGCCTAGAACTTAACAATCTCTAAAACGCTGGCATTCAGCATATTCTTAAAAGAAAAAAATAATAACTTCCTTCAGCATTACTCAGATAGCTGGGATTTACTTTTTAATGAACATGTGACTGAGAATATATCACTCACTGCTCTTTACTTTCGTAGTTCTACATTTGAATAAGAAAAATGCTCTTCCCAGAAAGAAAGGCAATTTAGGAAATGGAGGGGAAATCTCTGGCGCACAAGACAATGTCCTACTAGACACATTTGAAAGGAAGCTGGTCTGGGTCACAGCTGAGGAGCAGTCTCACCTCTGCACATTTATGGATAGTGTCAGGACCTACTCCACCATCGACTTCTATGTCCAGGGATGGGAACTGGGTCCTCAACCAATGAACCTAGATATACACGAAAAAATAAGTGACTCCTATGGTGTTGGGGGAAAATAAACAAAACCAAACAAAAAATCAAATAGCCAATATCAGCCGCTGCAACAGAACTCCAAATATCTCACACAATATTTATTTACTTTTTTACTTACTTAAGTTTATTTATTTAAAGTAATCTCTATACCCAGTGTGGGACTTGAACTCAGGACCCAGAGATCAAGAGTTGCATGCTCTTGTGACTGAGCCACCCACACGCCTCATCACACAGATAACTTTTTATGAATATAAACTGCAATTGGGGATACCTTCCTTTTTAATATACTGAGACAAATTCAGTTTCATAAAAGCAAGGCTTGTTCTGTTTGAGAAATAGCATTCAATTTGTCATGGCTTTGCAGAGAATATACTTCATATTAACAAGACAAAGACAAAACCCTCAATACTCAATGAAAAGAGATCTCCCAAGAGATCTAAAGGCTACAGAAATAACAGCTTTGAAAGAAAATTTCAAGATTAAGATGTTAATTTTTTTCCTCATTTCCAAACCTCAATCTCTTATAGCATCTGTTGCACCGTATTACAGTGATCTGTAGGCATCCCTCCTATGCCACCTTCAGAGCAAGACAGGTCTAAATACACAAGCGGTTCAATGTACACTTAATGAGCACAAACAATAAAAGCTTCGCCCCCAAATGAAATATTTCTTTACCTTTGGCATCATATCTTCCATGAATTTCTGCCCTCCAAACCCAGGCTCCACTGTCATAACCAAGGCCATATCTATCTGATTAGCCCACGGTGCCAAATACTCAACTGTAGTTCCTGGTTTGATGGCAAGGCCAACCTATAACAGAGACAAATCTGCTACATCACATTAGCAATTACTTACATATGATATAACTGTGGCAGATCAGACCCAGTAGAATTATCTATTCCTAGAGAATAGAACAAAGAAATGGAATGCATAAACTATTTGGATTATAAGTACCCTTTTAAAGTCAACAAGGCTACCCAAATGTAAATGTTTCTAAAAGGCAGTCATTTTCAGGAAACATGAGTGGAATCTAGAAGTCCTGCTTAACAAACACGTTATACGTAAACTCTGGTTTCTCAGCTGAAGAGCAGCTGTCTCAGTCTCGTCTTGCCTGCCTATCACTTCCTGTCTTCCACCCAAACTTCCACACTGAGAGTGAATAGTAGAAAACATTACTGTCACTGCTGACCTCTCACCTTCATCCCATTCTCCCGAATGTCTTTAATCAAAGCCCCTGGGTTCTCGGTAGCCTCAAGATGAAAGGTGTATTGATTGGCTCCTGCGACAGCCATTGGTTTTACCCACTGTTCCGGCCTGGACACCATCATGTGCATATCTAAAAAGCAAAGACAACACCTAAGTGTTACTGAAAGGAAAATATCTGGCTCAGATTACTGAAGCCAGCCTATTGTTTTTGCTGTTTTGGATCATAAACTATTTGGCATTAAACTAATTCTTAAATAATTACCCTTCTATTTGGCTACATAGGGTTTTGGTTAAACTCCCTTACAAAGAAAACCCACATTTTTCCACCCAAAGCATATGGTGCGGTATATGACAAGGACTAGAACTCAGGAAACCTAGGTCCAGGAAATGCCACTCTAAAAAACTTTTAAAAAGTCCTATTACCTATGTGGACTTAGTTCCTCATTTATAAAATCAGACAGCTAAATTAAATGATTCTTCCAACATCTTATGGAACGCTTACTACATCAATAACTGTTCGGGGCCCCAGGGACAGAGCAAAAAACAGACAGAAGCCTCTGCTGACACGGGGATTACATTCTTAGTGGGGGAGACAAACCATAAAGAAGGGAAGTAAACACAGTCCGCACTGGGTTGGTAGTTAATACAGCCAGTGTGGCCAGGCCAGTGTGGGGAGGTCAAGGGAAGGGAGAACATCCGAGGTCAGAAGGGCACAGGGTGAGGAGGCTCAGGACAGAGCTCTGGGGGCCGCTGGGGTTTATTCTGAATGAGATGGGGGGACACAGTGGGACCTCGAATGAAGCGACAAGAGCTCACCGAGAAGGCCATGGCAGTCACCCAGGGGACCCAGGAGAGGCGGCAGCAGCCACCAAAGCCGGCGAGAAGCAGCAGGCTCCCAGCTCTGCAGCTCCGGCGGGGCCGGGGTCGGGAGCCAGGACCGTGCAGGAGGGAATCGCAGGTGTGACCGCATCCTAACTGGAGAGCCCAAGTCGCAGAGACAGGGTGGGGAAAATGGGGGTGGCCTTCCGTAGGATCTGGACTTAAAACAGGAGCAGTTAACAAGAAGATGGCTTAAAAGAAGCTGAATTGAGAAATGACGCCGTCAGGAAGGAAAGAATAAATATTCCTCTGCCAGACGGATGTGCTAAGAAGAGCTGTGAGTCTGTTTCTTTGTTTTTTGCCAAAGGTGGCACATTTATGATATAGCTGAGCTATAGTGAAGAAAAAATGACTAGTATTTTAGAACTCAACTAAGACCATAAAATGCAATAAGGCTTTGAAAACCATCAGGAAAGAGAGGATACTGCTTGACACATGAAGGTAAGGTTAAAGTTTATATTTCCAAACTAATAAAAGTAACAAAAATAAAACCTGGGTTAATAGGTAAAACATTGTTTTTAAAAGACTATTTGCTGTTTATTTCTTTGTGTTCTAAACAAAGACAAATCGATCTACTCTAAAACATCTAGTTTCCTCATTCCATAAGTCACCAGACTGCTGTATCGTTCAGTCTCCAGCATGCGATCGCCATGGGCAGCCGTCGCTAGACAATCGCGTGTTCAGAGAGCCACGGGTCAGTGACGCTGCCCAGAGTCAACATACTGAGCTCAGCAGTTCTCAAACATTCCATCATAGGCCTGCCTTTACACTCTTAAAAATTACTGACGAGCCCCAAGGCGCTGCTGATGTGGTACTGATATTTATCAATGTTGAAAATGTATTAGAAATTCAAACTCAGAAATTTTTAAGTGTCTACTTATTAATTAATTTAAAAATAATAAGCAATAGTAAATCTATCACCTTAATGTAAGAGTGACATCGTTTTATACTTTGTAAGTTCCTACTGTCTGGTCTGACAGAAGACCTCTCTATTCTCACATGTGCTCTGCATTTAGTCTGTTGCATTATGTTGTTTTACACGAAGAAAAGGGAAAAAAGTACACGGAAAAGGGAGGGGTACATTAATAGCCTTTTCAGATGAGTGAGGATATTCTTCTATTTCTACCCCAGAACTCGACAAGCAGGACTTTTATAAAGGTTAGGTGCAATATGGGATCTGTGAACTGTCCCAGGGGACTGTCTGCACTTTGTGAGACACTGAAAGCCAGGGCCTATCCTAACACACTTTGAATGGATCTTCTAAGTACCAGTTCACTGAATCACACAGCTCTGCCAAACAGGGACACATTTCATTATATCCCATCAGAAAATCACACTTGTTAACATCACTACAGATTTTATCAGAAAAGCTGTCAACAGGAGAAAGCTAATGACCTCACAGAGGCAGACACAAGTTTTTCAAAATTCAAATTTTCACTCGCAAGCTCTATTGGTGGAAACAAAAATGAGGTATCTTCCTTGAAGTGACAGGCTAACTTAGTTATTTTAAAGAAAATGGCAGTAAGATACCCATGTCTGATAACCATCGTTCATCTGCAGTTGTTCATTCAAGTGAAAACAATGTTGGTGAGAAACACAGCCTGTCAGTTCACAACTCAGCACGGTCCAAGTGGTCTTCCTCGAGAAAACCATCATCATCCCTTATGCAGCAGAAATGCTTTATATGTACTTACCATTCTGCCACACAAAATAGTAAAAGAAATGCAGCCAAGGGTCAAGATTTTCTGTAATTAATAATCTGTACTGATTCTTCAAGGATATTTACTATGAACAACAGGGGTGACAACAAATGACATAGTCACTCCTTGGATATTCAATACTACTGCTCTGATTCAGGCCACGCACCAACAGACAAACTCACCACTGCTCCTGTACTATCGGTACAAACAGCAAATAACACTGTCTTAGGAAAACAGTGTTGACCTCCTGTTCCATCTGCAAGGGATTCCTGTGGGTCCTCAGACCATACCTGAAGACCACTGATTTACATAACCACAAAACAAAAACAAAACACAAAAACAACAGATTTTCCCCTATCACTTGATTGCTTAATGGTTATTTCTACTCAATACTGAGATTGAACAGTTCAGAACTTTAGCAGTTATACATTCAACTTGTGAATTACTTCTTAGAATACACAAATGAATCAATTATCCAACAACGACCAAGACCCGAGAATTAAACAAAAAACTCACTTCTTAATATAAGAAACAAAGGTCACAAAACCCAAACATTAAAGCATTTGGAATCCATTCATCTTTACTGTAGACCCACTTCCAGACAGACCGATTAGCAAGTTTACTGGCAAATAAACTAAAAACAGAAAGAAAAAGCAGACTGTGTGTGGTTGTGTCAGTAGGGTTGGTAAGACAGGCACAAATGTAGGAGACACAGATGCTAGGAGTCCAATGAGAAGTGATGCAAGGAGTCCAAATAAGAGTTCAGATCATCAGACGATTACATTCCATTATCTGAAAATTTCAAAATGGTGAACGTGCCAGTTGAACACGGTTTCCCTTCTGCTATATAAATTGATAAGGTACATTTTCTTTCGTGCAAAGTCCATACATCCTATAAAGAGTCTCTGCCCGAGAGACAATTCTACAATGATGGCAATGTTCCACAGATGGTACTGCACAATACAGGAGTCACCAGACTCATGTGGCTATCGAGAGCCTGGGATACAGTGAATGCCACTGAGAAGCTTCACCTTTCAGTTCATTTAATCTGAAGTAACTTAAATTGAAATAGCCACATGTGGCTAGTGACAACCATATGGGACTGCACAGCTAGAATCCTTATGAAATTGGCCTACAATCTGCCAAAAAAAACACAAAAAACAAAAAAACCCCACTAAGTTTTATAATTCCAAAACTTACATAAGAAATATTTATAAAAATTTGTTAAATTTCATATGTACAAGAGATTTGTCAGGCTAAACCATGGCTAACTTAGTTTAAAAGAGCAATAACAACACGTGGACGGAATCCAGGTTAATTGAGAAATAACTTCCAAGTCACGGTGTCTTCTTAAGAATCTTAACTCACCTTATCCTAGAACAGCACAGTGAAGCATACACTGGCCCCACTTGTAGAAACTCCAATTTGCATGAAATAATTGGTTTCACTTCTAGACCATAAATCAGATGATTTATAAATTCATTTAACAATTACACTAAGCTCCGATCTTGTGTTTACGATTGCCTTTAGGAAAACCATAGTAAACAAAATGGATTAAATTTCTGCTCTAAAGGAGTTTATAGTTAGATAAAAGTAATCTGAGTGAAGGAAGTTCTAGAAAGAAAATCCAGAAGGTGATAGGATAACTGGTCAAAGGTTAATTTAGGATGGGGTGCTCAGAAAGGCCTTTCTGAGGAAATGCCAATAATTCAGGGCCAAAAGATAAGGCAGAGCTGGCCAAGTGAACAGTGCTCCAGGCAAAGAAATCAGTGAAAGTGCCAAGGCCCTGAAGCAAGCAAGAGTTTGGCTTATTACAAGCAGCCAATGAAGCCTGGGCAGAGAGAGCAGGGGAAAGGGCTCAAGATGAGATTGGAAGCTGCGAAATAAACCACCTCCTTTTCCTTTACTTGAGCAACACAACCGGGTTCTGACACCACAACACCCACTTACCAAAGAAAGGGTCCTGGCCTAGCTGCTTTCGGAGGCTTTCTACCACAGGGTGCCCAAAGGTGATGTTGGGAACAAAATGCCTATAAGACAAACAAAATCTTACTCTGAAAATGTTCTCAATTCAGTTTCTGTATTCTTCTCAAATGTATTCTCATGGGGGTAAAGGGGATTGTCTGTGATTGCAGTATTTTTCAATGCACTATTTAACATCAGGAGTATTAAACAATACCAAAAACATCTCGATAATTTCAGTTTTACAAAGGAGTATTTCCTTTATATTTCAACAAATCATAACAATGTCACAAGACTTAACTCTATAATTCATCATCCAATAGGTAAAAATGGAAGGAAGACAAAATCAAAACCCAAAAGTTATGACTTGCCCAAGTCACACACTAGTTAGGAAGTTCGGGACTCTGACGTGGGTCTCAAACCCTCATCTGTCCCAGGATGCCTGAGGCTACTACTAATCCACCTCTATCACAGGGCACTAAATGACAATTTATTTAACACTTCTTAAAGATTATCAATAAAGAAGCTTGATGTGTATATTAATAACCACCGTTTCCAGAGGGTTTACAACATGCCAGGTGTTGTGCCTTCTTTCATTATATCTTCATAACAGCCTTATGAGGGACATGCTGTTCTACCCCAACCTGAAAAGCACAGGATAAATAACTTCCTTAAGTCACCCAGTTCATCATCTGTGGAGGCAGGATCCAAATGAGGTGTTCCTGACATCCGACCCAGAGTACTTCACACCATAACCTACTTCAGGTAGTCCTTCAATCACTAGCTCACTTCAATGTTTAACAAAACCCCCCTCTGTACAAGGACCAGCCTGGGTTTTACACAGAAATATGGGAATTCCTCCTTACCTAGCAAAGTGTACCATCTCATTGCCAAGAGATGGCTAATGCCTCAACAGAATCCATGAACTGATACAGCTGTTGGTGAGAGCCAACTCCCTTCACATCCAGGTGGCCCATGCAACTAGATCTCACCAAAGGACTGTGAATTTAAGTGACGGGTGGCACTACAGAGCCCAGGAGGTTAAGAAGTATTCTCTTTTGCTCTCACTTTACCTTCCTATCAGTAGAGAAACCCTTAAGGAATGGCAGAGTCACAGGATGGAAGGAGACGATGTCCCTGAATTTCTTCATGGAAGGACATTCACACTCAACCATGACAGGACTGAGAACAAACTTTATAATATTAATCCACTGAACTCTGGGCTTTATTGGTTAAAAGTAGTCAATATTACCCTATATGAGGACTGCAAGAAAAGCTAAACAATAACAAGTGGGCAAAATGAGGTAAGATGGCACTTTAAAGGGGAAGATCACAAGATTTACAGAACAAATAGATGCGTAAAGATGGGATAAGAAATGAAGCAAAGGCAGAAATAAGCAAGTTATATTCAAAGAAGGGGAGAGGTGGTGGTGGTCAGCTTGGCGAGCATGAAAAGAACAGGAGGCAGACTACGTCACATTAAGGATATCAAATGCCAGGCTCAGGGACTGGACTCCATCCTGTGGTAAATGTGAAATGAGGTTTTAAAGCCAAAAGCAGGCTGGCTCAGTCCGTGGAGCATGTGACTCTTGCCCCTCTGGGAGTTGTGAGTTCGAGCGCCACAGTGGGTGTAGAGATTACTTAAAATAATAATAATAATATTAAAGGAAGAAGCAAATAAAAAATAAAGTGCAAATAATAAAACAGAAGACGGCCTGGGCAGTACATTGGAAGAAAGGAGGTAGGTGTTGGCAAATGGCAAGGAACAGTAAGAATGGAAATGAAGACAGATACATACACGTGACAGGATTGTTAACTGATTAGATTTGCAGAGCTGAAGAGAATAAGCCATGATTAAGACCGTAAGCTTAGAGGACAGACAGAATGAGCGCTAATAAAAAAATTAAAACTTATATGGGTCAGCCACCATTCTAAACACACTCCATATGTTAACTCATTAACACCTCCCAAGTCTATGGGGTAGGTACTCCTACTACCTGTTTTCTACAGACAAGGAAAAGAAGCTCAAGGTCACACAGCCAGTAAGTGCCAGACACAGACATTAAACACAGGCCACCTGGCTCCAAAGTCCAGGCTTTTAACTGTTATGCTCGCCTGCCCATCTACTGATGACTAGCAAAAAAAAGAAAGTTCAGGGGAGAAGGAGAGGTCAGGAGTCAGGACACCTCTGAGAGGGACCGGGTAAGGTGGATGAATGGGTACGGATACCTGAACTTGCAAACAGCATGGTCCTTGGAGGTTGGGTTTCCAGGACTTAGGAAATCATTCTACCGTTCACCTAAGACCAGCGACTGCCTGTGCTACAGATAAGATGCTTATTGTGTTTACTTAGAACTTAGAAGTGAGGACCGGAGAAGCAGACAGTGAGGATTATTGGCTGTTATACAACTCTGTTATACAATCTGGATTTTTTTCACTGTTCTTGTAATTTGCTGCATGGCCTTGGAAGGGCTTTTGTTGCCTCAACCTTAGGTTGCCTTTATAATGAAAAGAGACTATTTTCACATACATCTAAACACACACATCTTGAGAAAATATGAGAAAAAACTAATATACCTCTACTGGGAAACAAGAATAAAGTATCACCTAAAACTACTGATCCCCAATTGTAGGACTAACTGCACTGATGATCACTGCAATGCACTGGGTTCACCACGGCCACCGGAAGAACAGAAATCTACCGACGCCCTCAGAAGAAACGAAAGGCTTACGGTTAAGCTGAAACAAAAAAAGGCAACAAACCTAAGCATGGAAGTCAAGGGGTCCTAAATCTGCCCCACAACAGTAACCCTGGGAGGCCTTGTCACAGAAGGATTGACCGGCCCTACCCTAACCCTAAGACACCAAAGGGAGCCTGAGAATCTGAATTCTTGACAATTCCCCTGGGAGTTCTTAGGCCAGCTTGGAAAATACCAAATTACTTCACTCTCATTAACAGAAATCTCATCAAGAAGTCTGCTTCAGGGCGCCTGGGTGGCTCAGTGGGTTAAACCCTCTGCTTTCGGCCCAGGTCATGATCTCAGGGTCCTGGGATCGAGGCCCGCATCGGGCTCTCTGCTCAGCAGGGAGCCTGCTTCCCCCTCTCTCTGCCTGCCTCTCTGCCTCCTTGTGATCTCTCTCCCTCTGTGAAATAAATAAATAAAAAAAATCTTTAAAAAAAAAAAAAAAAAAAAAAAAAAGAAGTCTGCTTCACCATTATATTGTCTTTTTTTCCCCTTAAAGGTACGTTCTGACGTCTGCAAAAAAGAAAACATGATAAGAAACTATCTTTTTCCCTCAGAGACTTACTGAGATTAAGCTATTATTGTTTCCAACACAGGTATACAATTATTTTCTCTCCTCATGTATCATCATCAACCTTAAATTTTTATAACTGTCATACAATTGATTTCAGACAAATAAAACCTTTACCAGATCTCCCAACAAGGCTAAGATGGTAAGACGATGATTGAGGTTGATCTAAAATGTAGCAAGACTTAACCAGAAAACATTTCCTGAGAATCAGGAAACACAATTTCATATGACTACAGGGGCTGGCAGAAAACATGGAGGAGCAGAACAGGGCAGATGGGGAGAGGAGACACATGAAGACCATCCACTAGCCTAGCTAACCAGGGCTGCCATTCAGCTCCAGTCCATTGTGGCCTCATGAGGCTGTGGACCCAGTACAGGCAAATCTCTGGATGTCTGTCAAAGGTCAGCAATCTAGTACTGATGTGAAATCTCCCCAATTTTAAATCCTGGTAGCCAATTTAGAAACTGCGTATTTCCTCTGTTCTTACACTTAGGACCGACACATTTCTGGTCACTGTCCTGTCCTGACAGGTGCATATGCTTTCTAATTTTCTTTTCTAGAGAACTCATTGTCCTTTTTTTCAAGTATCCAACCATACTAGTGCACCCAAAACTCATTCCTGACTTTCAAGATGAAGGCATTCAGTTTTAATTAGGAGAGAAATTGGGGCTTCAGAGAGAAACGGGTGCATCCAAATTGTAATACAGGAGATTTTTTTAAAGGGACCATGAAAACAAAAAGCATGAAGGCAGTACCTGGAGGGAAGGTAAGTTGTGGCTGGCCACTTTGGATAAGGGAGTCCAGACCCCCACTTTCATACACCTGGCCTAGGAAACAAGGCAACTCAGCCAGCTTTGCCTCTTCTGGTGGGACATCAGGAAGAGGGTGACCACCCCTAGGCTAGCTTTCTCCTCTGCGAAAGGGCATAAAAATACCTCTTAACTCAAAAAGTTGTGAAGGTTAAAAGGGAAAGGTTTTAAAATGGTGTTTGGAGAATTTAATTTTGTCAAACCAAGAGGTTACTTGGCAAAGGGGGAAAGGCATCAATAAAAAACAAAAACTTTTATCTTAATAAGCTCCAGGTTTGCCATAGGGCTGGGAGGGGACACAAGTGATTCATTATAAATCCCTCTATTATGACTGAACCAATCATTCATTCAACCAATTATAACTAAGCCTGTCATGGTGCTTTACCTGAGGAGAACTGAGGTGAGCCAAAGGGATCCTGCTTTCAGGGAGTTTACAGCGTAGCAGGACAGACGTGAAAAAAATAACAAAAATAAGTGTATAGTTACTCTTTGAGGAAAAAGAATGTGTTACTCATTCTCTATAAGCCCAGTTCCCACAGAAAACATTAGTTTCGGAGACAACACAAGCTGTTGCCTGTTCTAATCCTGGCTCCTCCATTTCCTAACTAGGAGACCTCAGAGAGGTGACTTAACCTCTTTTCCTCCAATTCCCCACTCTCAAATGCTGATGCCAATAACAGCACCACCTCATAAGGCTGTGTGAGCTAAACCACAGAGCATCAGAACAGAAATAGTTAAGTGTTCAAAAATACTACTACTGTTTGCATTAATATTCCTAACCTGTGAAGAGAAATAATTTTTTTTCCAGTTACTCAAACATGGTACAAGACTGTTTAAAAACCAAACTGCTTTCCCTGTTAAAAAGACTACACACATACACATGTAGCCTGCTCTATCCTGAGGTAGGTGTCTCAGACACAAAATTGTGTCCCAGACATGAAAATGTACTCATCTCTGAAGTACACACTCCATTCAGTTATGTGTAAAAGTTCAGAACTTTCCAGAAAAGCAGAATTATGTCTATAATAGCACCACAAAAATCAAGTTTTAGTGAGAGATAATATTTACTAATCTCACACACTTAGCCTAGAATTCTAGGTATTCTTAAGATCAAGATTTTGCCATTATCAGTTGGGAGATACTGATAGCTGAATGAGACGCAAAAGGGAAACAACAGATTTAACTAGAAAGAACAAAGGAAGACAAAACTCTTGTAACAGGAGTGACATTAAAAAGAAAAGGAAGTAACTGATCATCTTTTGTAAATAACACAAATCTGCATGAGGTCTCACAGGAATTTTGCCTATTTAAAAGAAATTTATTTTCCTAACCCGACCCAAGGTAATGGCTGTCATTAAGGCCAGTTATCAGCCAGGCTCAAAAAACTACTTGGCGAACCCAAGAAAACACAATTTGCAACTCTGTCACAATGTTGTGAAATCCTGAGAGTGCGCTACTGTTTTCTCTAGGTTCATTTCCACATTT
Source organism: Ailurus styani (assembly GCA_002007465.1). Lineage (NCBI taxonomy): Eukaryota > Metazoa > Chordata > Mammalia > Carnivora > Ailuridae > Ailurus > Ailurus styani. The sequence goes on along the minus strand of LNAC01000199.1, from coordinate 2,121,799 downwards.
TACAGCCAACTTCAAGAAACTAGCATCATCCTGATTCTGAACAGTATTGATTATTGTAACTACAGTGCTTAAAAATTACTTACAAAAAACTGACCTCCCTGAAGAGCAGGGTGCCTGAAGAGAAAATAAACAGGAAAATCAAAATTCGAACAATGATACAACAACTAATAATTACAGAGAACTTACTGTGTGCCAGGCACTGTATACTTTACGTGTTAGCTCATTTCATCTTCCAAAGCTGCCTACGCGGTACCTTCTAGCATTACCCCCATTTTTTACATAATGAAACTGAAGCTCAATGAGGTTAAGTGGCTTGTCCCAGGTGATCCATCAAATGGCAGAACTCGGGCAATCTCACTACAGGCGCCGAGCTCTTCGTCGTTACACAAACCTGTCTCCCCAGCTTTGCCACTAACTAGCTATATGAACTTGGGCAAGTCATGCCTATCCCCTTGGGCCTCAGTTTCTCTAACTGAAAATGAGAGACGTGTCCTAGAGATTGACGACCGCGACCGGGTCCCAGGTGCTAGTAGACCACACGTTACGTGGGGGGAGGGGAGAAGGTGGAGGTCTGGGACGCGGTCGCAGCCCCGGATTCCGCCTCGGGTTCGCTCCAGGTAGGGCCTTCAGGACTCCCACCCCAGTCCCTTTTTCAGTACCGCGTTTGGAGTGAGGCGCTGCGCGGTACAGGGACGCCGTGCACCCAACAGGCACTCAATAAAGGTGCACCGAGCCCGCCCCGCGCGGCAACCCTGACCCGAGCCCCGCGGAGTTACCCGTCCATTACATCCAGGTGCAAATAATCGGCCCCAGAGTCCAGCATCCGGAGGCACTCAGCCCCTAAATTGGCCAAATCGCTGTTAAGGATGGACGGGCCAATCTTGCAGCCAGACGCCATGGTGCTGGTTCCCAAGAGCAAGTTACCCACGAGTCCCCGGGTAAGACGAAAGTGTTGCCCCGATTGGCTGCGCAGTTTTAGCCCCTTCCCGGTAGAGTCTTCCGGACTCTACCGGAAGCAGCTGCCCGCGGGGAGGAAGTCCCGCCTCTCCGGGGGCGGTACTGCTCGCCCAGGGGCTTTGGGGCGGGGCTTCTCCTGCAGGCCTATTCTGTCCTTTAACCTTCCTTTTGAAAACAAGCTTTTTAGGTTTCCCAGTCCTCGCAGAATTCGAGGAGTTTGTTAATTTTTTGCTTTACATCTCCTGCAGTTCCCTTTCCTTGGCTCTTGTTCTCACTTCACTTTTTGCTTCCCTGTTGTTTGCATCTGCACTGCTTTCCTCTCCTCTCCAGCTCTTGTGCTTGCCTTTAAAAAGCAACAGTGGGTGGCTCAGTAGGTTAAGCATCTGCCTTAGACTGAGGTCATGATCCCAGGATCCAGCCCAGAGATGGACTCCCTGCTCAGCGAGGAGTCTGCTTCTCCCACAACCCCCCCCCCCCCCCCCCNTCCCTAATAAATAAAATCCTTTCTTCTCATCTCTGTCTCCTTGAACTCCCCTGAAGAGGTGAAGGAGTCAGATTTAGGGCAGAGTCCTCTCCCTTCCAAGTACTAGCTGGGTAACCTGGCACTCACTTCCCCCAGCGTCCTAACTCATCAGTCAGGATCCTCAGGATCCAGTCTTCAGGGTTGTTGTGAGGATTAGATAAATGAGTGTGGGTAAGGCAGCCAGCACATGATGTCTGGTGCTCAGTACAGTATGTGGTGGTTATTATTATTACAATTCTCCTTCTGGGCTCCCTGCCCTCAAACTTACATTCTGTTTTTCCCCTCTCAGTAATTCGCTGACAAATTGTAATACATATATTTACTATTCAGACACAATCTGGAAGAGGTAAGAGTGTCCGTTTCTCTGATAAATGTGTCTAGGATCATTGAGTCAGGACCAGATGAGATAAAACCACAAGGGGAAACCAAAAAAAAGGATTTAGCAAGAGCATAACTTAGGTAGCAGGGAATGGGCACTTCATACTCTACGGGAAAGACAGCTGGTGGTACCTTGGACTCCGTGGTGGTTCTGGCCACATTCAGAAGGCAACCAGTTCCTTCACGTTCCTCCCGGGAAATCTACCAGTTATTCCAGCAGGTCACAATCCGAGCAGAGAAATCAAGCTTGGGTACCCAGCTTCCCAAGTTGCCCATCCTGCTTTATTTTGAAGGATATTGGCGGAAAGCTTGAGTAAAATGGAGCTCCACTGGAGCTGGAGGGAAGAATTGGAGGTGTCTAACTGAAGTCTAACTTTGAACCAGACTGGGGGAGGGGGGGTTGAAAAGAGACATCAAGGCAACACCCATGCAAAATGAACACTTTTCTGAATGAGTTAACCTATTCCCTAGGTCGAGAAATGAGAAATGAAACTTAATCAGGCATCTTGAATGTTTTTGCTTTATTTTATTATATGTGCATATTCAAACACAGAGGTCTTAATATCTTTCATAAATATCTTTCATAAACGTTTCGGTATTTATTCATATGCATTTTTTTCCATGCTCTTTGGTCATTCAGTATTCATAACAGACTTCAAAGTCATCTGAGGGAAGTTGGCTGTGTAATCAATCTTTTGTTTTTACCTATAAAATGGCTAATAAAGGATTTTCATCCTGCAGTCACAGTGACTATTGAAAAATATGGAGGTACGTTGATCTGTAATGCTAAATGATCCTGAAATAATATAAGTAAATTTGTCTTAAGCTTTTCCAAATACATTCTGCCCTTGTTTTTATTGTCCTGAGTGTCAAACCAAGCTTTGTTTCTGAAATGCTGCAGTTGAGACCCACTAAAGTAATGAGGAAGTGGGACTTTCTGCTCACTGCCAAGACAAGGCCATGGAATTGGAAGTGTGAGGTCATAGGACAACAGCATAACTCAGTGTGATAGCAGCAAATTCCAGAGACTTCATAAAGTATCCTGTATAACTTGAGGAAGGGTATTTAGTTTGCATTTTGGACTGTAATTCCATTTATCACCCTTTTTTCCCTGTTGGTCCCTATAAACACCCTCGTCTCATCTTAGATGGTCTTAGAGCTACGCAGCAGAGTGAAGAGTGTTTTTCACTGACTAAAGGGACAGATACTAAAGAAGGGAGATGTCACCCTGCCTAACGTTCTCTTGCAGGCTTGAAAGCTTGTGCGACAGCCCCTAACCAGACAGCCAAACACCCCATATACATATTTTTTTCCTTCACCATTGTCATGCCCAGTTATGCCTTTTTATCCTGTGGTTCTCAGTGACTTGCCCCAATGCACTCAATAACTCAGTTTCCTTTTTGGAAAAATCAAATAACTTATCTAATAGAATTATAAAAAGCAGCAAATACTGAAAAATGAAAGTAAAATATTTTGCTATAGAAAATGCTGTATCCAGGATTTGAACTGCTTTAACTGAATCCAAGTGGTATAAATCTACACCCACTATAATGGATGATACATGTTTATTCCGAGGTCTCTCAAAAGGTAATTTCAGAAGAAACAACCTCTTGGTTGAGTCCAATTTTTTGTACATGGGAAGTAGGTACCTGTTTTGATTTTCCTTTAAACAAGGTAAATATCATTAAGCATCATAACTTAAGAAGTAATCTAGTATGACCAATCTGTATTTATCATATATAATTTTTAGTCATACACTCAATAATATTTTGATTACAAAAAATTGTCAATTATCTTAAATTTTTTTCTGATCTACCCCAACTTTTTTTTTAATAATTATTCTTTCAAACTCCAGGTAACAGTACTCCTGAGAATACATCTTGAGACAATCTTATGCACATACATATAAATACTTTATCAATTACACATAAACATTCAACACATTACATTCAACACATTTAAGGGCACCTTAAATGGAACAGATGCACGCATCTGCAAAACCTCAGTAGTCCCAGTGTGAAAACATTCCCACTCCATAAGGCCCTGTTTCTCAGAGTGGAGGTTTTTTTTGCAAGGTACAACTATACTTAGCTTATTAAAAAAGTTTCCAACGGACTTCCATAACACTAGAGTGAAGGAGTCAGGCTGAAAGGCAGACATGCCAGTATTATCATGTTCAAACAGCCCAGCACTCTTTAAGTACATATAAAGTTATTTAGAATTCTCAGATATTCAACAATCTCCTTTGACCCCTTTACTGTTTAAATATTTGATACAATTATACGTGGAGAATTTGGATCAAGAATCAAAAAACTGGAACAAAGTGCACACATATATAGAGACTCATATAGCCCAGACACTTGTAATTACCAAACATAAGGCCTCTAACACTAATTGAGCAGCATAATTTTTAACAGGCAAAATACATTAGCTTAGAAAGAATCAAAAAACCACATTATATGTATATTTCTGCACTTGAAAATTAATTCGGCATTAAGTAAATGTTCTGAAAATTTTGTAAAACATTAAAGGAGGCCATATACCACCTCTATTTTCTCAAGTTTTAGACTTGAAATTTTTCATTTTGTCCATTATCTTTAACTCACAGATATCTTTCATTCTCTTAATAAATGGGACCAAAACCCCAAATTCTATTTGAAAGTAGCAATCACAACCTAAACAACGCCTATTTAATAAGCAATTCTAACAGAAAAAATAATTTTCCTTTGTGATTTGGGTGACTCCAGCAGGTCTTCTCTCTATATAAACATACTTTTCATAGCCAACGTAGTTGAAGTTGAAGCACACACAAAGTGTTTTCAATTCATTGCAATGTAATCAAAATCTGTAACTTTAATTGGAGGACTAGAAAAATGCACCCACCCACACACACACACATACATACACACCCCACACCAGTTTAGATACATGTATGAGTTTTTATATGGTTAGTAGTTATGTAACAGTTTTCTAATGTAAACTGTTAAAATTTTGAAATTCGGTTTTGAACTCTACGATGCCAAGCCCTATTACAGGATCAGTAACACTCTAGATATGGCCTCATGAGCCTTCTAAGTTTTATGCTTTTCTTGAAGTAAGTGAACTTCAAGTTAAAGTACAATACACAAGCTGACTGTGTCTACGAAGAGATTGCTCACTTTATAATTTTCCTTATAAACGTAGATGTCTAAAGGATCCTAGGAAAATTGTTAACATTGAGAAAAAGTTATTTTATTGACCCAATTCTAACAATAACCTTAATATCTGAAAATATGCCCTCAAGGGCAGGCACAGGATACTGTAATCACATCTTCCAATATCTCCTAATCTTGGAATTGATGTGTTCGTGGCTAGAAGTAGGAATACCATTTTTTCTAGCTATTATATTTACATTTAGTTTTTATCATAGTATAGGCTGTTTAGGTTCTTAATTCAAAATTATGTCTGATTTTTTAAAGAATATTTTCTCTCTAATGTGGTTATGAAATGGAATAATCTTAGGGCATTAGCATTTTGATTTACAACATGCAAGGTAAATGATGGTTGAAAAATAAATATTGAAAAATCCACAGCTTTAAAAATAGTATTTTTTTTTCTTCTTGTAAATGGCTGTATTGTTGATCAAAGCAAAAATGGCTGCAGGCTTATTTATTAGTCTTCTCAAACTAATATTTTCCTTATTGATTATTTTTATGTAAATTGCTACTTATACAGCCACTAGATTTAGTACTTTTGAAACTATAAAAATAAACTTTTGCATGAGATGTATAACGTGAGTAATCTCAAAAATTGCATTCTCTTTTTAGAACATACTATTTGTTAATATTCCTAAGTAAGCAGCTCCATAATAGTATATATTTTTAACTGCTCAAGGCTTCTTGAATCATAAACAATGTGCAGTGACATGGCTCTTTCCTCTTAGTCTTCCCTGGTTTTTATGGTCTTCACACAACCAAATTATCTTAGCCATTGATTTTTTTAAAGATGTTTATGAAACAATGTGCGCATTAGCAGCAAAATCTACTGAGATTTGTGTCACCCGTTGGATGTAAAGTGCTGTGTTTTCATCTTTTCCAAGCAAAAGTGTTCGCCTTTTAGCAAAGCGATCCCTCTCACATCTTGTGTCCACATGCCACTCTTAACAAGATACGGAATTAAACATGAGACTCATCTAGGTCTCCGTCGGTCTCCCCCAGCTCAGGGGGTGCGCGAGTGAACTGGCTGGACAGCAGGGGGTTCTCCATGCCGTGTTCCTCGCTGATGTGAAGGACGGTGTCTCCGTGCTGCAGGAGGATGGAGGTCTCCAGACCTGTGAATTCATCAGGGTCTGAGAGCTGTGTAGACAGAGGGCCGTGGGCTGGAGCACCTTGCACTTCCGCATCCTCTTTCTTTTCTCCTTCTTCAGCGGGGAGGGGCTCACTCTGTCATCAAAAGGATCACAGCGTCATGGAAAGGCAGGGTAGGTGGGAGGGAAGAGGATCAAAAATGTCACCGTCTCCCTGAAGTGGACAAGGATGCACACGGCCAGTCCCGACTCTAGCTTTGGCATATGCGAGCTCACCTGGCCCCTCTTGCCATCTGTGAGCTCTTAGATGCAAGCCTGTTCCCTAACTTGCAGCACGACTGTATTTTTTTGCCCTGCTACCTTGTAGACTCGGAGGATAATAGAAGGTGATGATGTTACGAGGCTTGTTAACCATTAAACACTCTACAAACGTATGTGGTAATATTGCCTCTTAGCTTTCTTTAAATGCCACGGGGAAGAACACAGGGCCTATGGGAATTCGTTTATAAAAATTGAAAGAAAAAAATCAAAACAACAAGAAAAATATCAAAATGATGAGGAAAAAGATTGAAATAGAGGGTTCCTCTCATCTAAACCGGGAACTTTATTTTCCTTTTATGTTGAGCTATCTTTCAACCAGGTATTATATCATGGTTTTCAATGGTTATTTTAGTTTGAAATATTTTCTCTTGGGTTTTTCATAACAAAGAATCCCAAGATTTCTCTTAATTCCTTCTCAAGTAGATATATTCCTGCCCACATACTTTATATGGATGTTCTTGTTCATGACGACAGGACCGTTGTCTGTCTGGGTAACAGACTGTTACAGACTCGGACTTCCATTGTGTGGAATAAATCTGCATATCCACATTGTTCCTAGACACAAGTGTGCAGGGGGCACGCCTCACCTGTGTCTTCAGAGCCCTCACCTGCCTGGGAGACAGGCTGTGAAGATCAGCAACTACAATGGCAGGGGAAGACGTGAGGACTGGTTTGCCCATTCCTTCCGGCTTCTTAGATGGCGCTGGACTGCAGCCTTGTGACTGGCCTGTGGCAGGGAGTGTTTCTGGCGGGGCGGCGGCTGGCTCCGGCTGGGCCTCAATGAAGGTCACAGAACGTTTCTGATCCGCTGCAGGTCAGAAGTAAGGCAGTAAATAGGGAAAAAATATACTGTCCAGTGCTTATAATTAACTTTAACTAGTCTTTTCTGGCTTTTCTTTGTAAAGACACTGCTGACTTGTTAATAAATAAGAGCTTATTTGACTATTATGTATATGTTTTGATTTCACATTCTTTTTTTTAAGATTTTATTTATTTGAGAAAGAGAAAATGAGAGAGAGAGAGACCATGAGTTGGGGGGAGGGTCAGATGGAGAAGCAGACTCTCTGCTGAGCAGGGAGCCCGATATGGGACTCGATCCTGGTACTCCAGGATGATGACCTGAGCCGAAGGCAGTTGCTTAACCAACTGAGCCACCCAGGTGCCCTGATTTCACCTTCTTATAAAGAGTAGAACTTGGGTAGAAAAAATCATTTTTACATAAATGGCTTAAACAAGATTTCCATAGAGTATTAGGTGAACTTGGTCATCACTCATAACAGCTACCAACAAGACTTAAAAGTCCCTATCATTCATCATTTCTTTGTCTTCAGTAAGATATGTAACAAACTCAGTTCCTGGCTTGGGTAAAGAAAACACAACCTTGTAGAATCAAATCTCATAGCATTCATGATTTACATTGGACTCTTCCGTTTCCCTAGACGTATGGGGTAGGGATAGGGTAGGAAAGGTGAAAAGAAGGAAAGCCCCTAAAGTGCTCTGTGAAACTTCTTCCCTAATCCTGAGCATGAGCCCAGGGTCTGCAGACCTTCCTGACTGAGTTGCATGACATTGAGTCAATGATGTAGTCAGAAAGGACACAGGAGGCCTCACCAGATGGCTTCGTTTTAGGTTGAATACTCCTGCGAGTGGTTGACAGCCGAGCCCCGTGGCGGTTTTTGGGTTCAGTCTGTGTCTTCTGACGTGACAGTAGAGGACGTCTTAGCTAAAGAGAATAGGCAGAATAAAGCTGGCAAGAGGGCTCTAACCGCCTGGGAGGGAAGCTCTGTGTTCAGAAAATTCTGACTCCGGTGTATTCTCTCCTTTAAGGGCTTCTGTGGATGCTTATATTTGTAGCTGGTAAAATAAACTTCTTTCTGTATATGGAACGACTGGGTATTTGAATCTGGCATCCCCTTTAGCCAATTCTGTCTCCCAATTATTAGTTCTTTACCTATTCCAAGGACATTAATTAACATAATTTATATGGTCAATGTGACAATTGCAGGATACAAAACTAATAAGTATTGCTTATTGATCAACCCTTGCTCATCTAAAAGTTGTAGTTAAACACATGCTAACTCTAAGGGGAGGGTGATGAAACAATTTCAGATACTGAGAAAGTGCCTGGTATGCAAATGTTGGCAAGTTCCAATCAAAGCGACTGTACAAAGGCTCATTTAAGTTTGTATGTAGAGAATAAAGGCACCCCACCTGAGGAAATCTGTAAAGATGATCTTTACTTTGATTTTGATTTTAACCTGAATCATTATTCTTGAAATGAGGAAGAAAGGACAACTGGGTCTATGCCTCTATACAGAAACACGCCTTCCATCAACTTCATAACAAATCTTCCTTGCTCAGTAAGTTTGGTTGGGAAAGAAGGTTTCTGGACAAGGGACAAGGAGAATTATAGGCCTGCTTATGCGACTAAGGAATCAGCTTTACCAATAAGAAGATTCAAAGCTAACATAGAAGCCCAAACTCTCCACTTGCCCAAGTACTTACGTTTTAAAGTTGCTCTGTACTGCTATTTCAGGCGGGGAGAAGGCAAAATAGGATCTTCATTTATGTGGTGGGTATTACAAATTAATTAGTTTCCGTTTCATAGGATGACTCTCCTGCCCGTTCCGGGTCTGCTTACCTGCCTCAGGCCCCTCTTCCTCCCCAGCGGCTGCTGAATGAGGAGGTTCTGTTGACCAGGCTCACTCTGGACACTTGCCACCCTGTCAAGCATCAACAGTGTTAGAGGGACTCAGCAAGAGTACAGATGGCCATCCTCTGGTGGGTGGCAGCCAAAACCACCTCTATGAAACAGTCACTTCAAAGATACCATTATCTTTGAAGGAAGGTTGGGAAAGTATCCCTGGGATGAAAGATTTCAAGGGTTTGGGAGGGAGGACGAGGCCTCGTAGCCCCAAGCTGCCAAAATTGAGATTTTTTTTTAGTCACTGATGCCATGTCTATCATTCAGCAAAACATTGGTTCGATCACACCCCTGGTTTGGAAGCCACCAAAAGGTTAAAGATGTCACATTCTAATCTCAATTTTTTTTTCCAAGGGGAAGGGAAAAGGTGGTGACAAACAAACACAAACAACTCTATCACATGGATGGGAACACCTTTGTTAAAATTTCAATTTAAATGAAAATAAGATGGACAGATATCAAACACATCAGACACAGAATCCATTTGGGTGAAGGGGCACATTCAACACATGTTTGCAGCCTGAAGTCTCTGTGACTACTGAGTAAATGAATAGTCACATGGGTAGACAATTAAATGTTTTTTAAGAAAAGATTTTAGATTTAAAAGGCCGGCAAAATAATCAAGCTATTGGAAGAACTCAGAAACTTAATTGAGTAGCTGCACTCAAACATATTGTGCAATTTATAAAAATAAAAACCTGCTCCCCCCAAATTCACTGTGTATGCGTGTATTTTATATGCAAAAATGACTTCTGATAGTGGTGGCTACTTCAGTGTTGGGTGAGGCTGAAAATACCATCATGGGCCCATGATCCATTTTCATTCTGCATGCATGTATAATAGGTACTTATAATGGGAAAGGCGGTGAAAAAAAAGAAATGTTTTGTGCTCCAGAGAACACTGTAACCCTATGGATGATGCCATTGTGCCTAATTGGTTAATGGACAATTAATTTCTGCTTTGCCTTTGCAAAAGGAGAGTCATCTACAAATCATCTTTAGAGTAAAATATTCCACAGAGGAATCCAGAGTCAGCAACTGTCCAGGAAAAAGAAAGACTATATTCATTCACTTCCATTAAAAAAAAAAGAGCTATCTAAACTATCTATTTGCAGTTGTAGAGAAAGAAATCGGTGGCAAGATAGACAATCAGATGTTGCCCCTGTTATGTTAGCAACTGGTTAACCATCACATGGGTGACAGTCATGTCTGTCATTTTTTAGAAGTCTTACTCATATTTCCACTAGAAGAAAATCAACGCTTCCCAAATGGAGTTTATCAAAGTTTTTATGAAATAAGGATGTCATTGTATCATAATTATACCATTTGGGATACACAGTACAAAATTCCATAAAGAGTCCCCAAAACAGATGTGTTTTAAACTTTCTTGTTCTCCTTAATGTCAAGTTCAAAAGATCAATATACATTATTTTTATACATTTATGACCTTTCTATGAAGATGGAAAATTATTCAAAGGAACAATGCAATAAATTCTGACAAGCAATCCAGACTATGTTGCTGGTATGATTGAAGTGACATCTCCTTATTAATTATATATTTTAACATGTGCTTTAAATTAGAAAGAGTATTAAGTCACCATATGCACAAAAGTAGAAACAAGTTTCTCCCAAACACCAAGCAAAGCTTTCTTTGGGATGGTTTCTTCATTGACATCTAAATGTTACCTCAGTTCCCCTGGCCGTAAAGGGAGGTTAATACTTACCACCTACCTCCCATTAAGGTCGAGAAAAGAAGTTAGTTGATGTAAAATGGTTTGGACATGAAAAGGGATGTATATAGCATGCTTCTTTGTTTTACGTTTGCTATTTGTAATGAGTTTATTGCTTCTAGAATGCTAAAAGGAAGGGGGTTATACAATATTTTGAAAATAATTGGGCAGAGAAAATGAAATTGAGGCAGTCCACTTGTCTTGTTTTTATTCAGTAACCAGAGATTGTGAGAAAAAAATGGTACAAGAAAAGAAATACATGTTACTCAGGGAGTGTTAAATGTCAAAGCATAATGGTAGTTTCATGATGATTATTCTGAAAGAGGATCATAAGCATCAAAATTTTCTCTATGGATAGAGAGGCTTATATCTGAGAAATGAATCAAGTTTACAGCTTCAGTAATTAGCTGTTCTATATAAATGATACAGCATTTCATCAGTGGAATGCACATAACAAAGACAAAATTATAGAACATGTTCCTGGAAATAGTATATCCCAGCTAATACATTATATTCTCCTCCAAAGAGATGTACTGGGGACATCAGAGTCTGGCTTAACTGTGTGCAGTTGGGACGCATTAATAAACAGCCAGAAAAGTTAATAATGGAAATAATTTATGCAGAACACATTACTTTCTCTCAGGTTTTTATCAAATTGCATACAAAAAGTAGTTTCAATTTAGTTTCAAATTCTCTCCAAGTCATGTACTATCTTAGTCATCTGTAGGGTTTATGATTTGTGACCATAAGAATGTACAGTACTAAAACCAACCGGGAGAAGACCAAGGTGTTTGCCCTAAGAGCCTCTCTAAAGAAAACTGATTTCTTGCAAATGTTAATCTTGAGAATGAGAAATGGTCGATTTTCCACAGTTTCACAAAATAATTTAAAACAATAAAGAGAAAAGGAAATAAAACATTCTCAATTGAAGCTAAAATTATCCTTTGTATTTTGGAGTCACTGAAAAACATCACTATGGCAAGCCATATAATGATTTAGATTTTAGGGAAGTACATGCACTTAGGGCTTGCCAGAATTTTGACTCAACTGTCTACGAAAAACAAAAAACAACTTACTCAAAATGCAAGGAAGTAATAAGCTAGCAAAGTTCGGACAATGTCAGGAGAACAATTTTTGAGACAAATTACCTCTTTTTCCCTGTTCCAGCCTGAGGGTCGTAAGTGTAGTGTAGAAATATGTATGCACATTCTAAATGAGATATATACCTAATGGTACTTCTAAAATACAGGATAGGTAGATAAGCAGACATTCAGTAATGTAATAAAAATGTAATATACAAAAATGTAATAATTCATATTACTCATCTAAAATTATAAAAAAATGTAGCTGAGACACAGATATATTTCATAAATAAAAAACTTAAGTGGAAGCACTGGGTAAGACTAGCACATGGAAAATGAATATTTTTATTGCCTCTACCTATGGTTTTAGTTTCAATTTTAATAATGGTTAGAGAAATCTAGGGGTGGAATACAAGACACAAAGCATAGCCATTTACCCTGAGTGACTGTCTTATGATGGGAATGCATAAAGCCAGCACCGAAGGAGCCATAAAGAATTTGTAGAGAATAGGGAAATAAACAGGAGACAAAATTCTACTTTTCCCTTTCCCCATAAAAGATCATTGTTTAAAATTTACTTAGCCTCCACAATGTCATGGAGCAACAGTTCCCATCCCCTCGGAAGTCCTAGCTGGACTAAGAATCAAATTAACATGAGGCAGATTAACAGGAGAAAATCAAATTTCATAGGTTTAAGTACGGAGAATCCACAGACATGGACATTCCAAGACAGTCAGGCAAAATGACTTCTCTATGTCATTCTGAACGAAGGAGAAGGGGTTTGGGGTAGGGATTTCAGAAGAAAGGAAGGCACTTTGCAGGGTGGTAAGAAGAGCCAATGTTTGGTGATTAGATGTTTGCCCTACCCTACAGAGGGGTCCATCAGATAAAGTTGATCTCTGTTAATAACGCTTATTCTAGGAAAGACCCTCCATGTAGAGTCTGCTGTGTGGTTAAGAGAAGGACTAAAGTTTCTTTCGATGCCACAGGGTCTCAAGTGTCTTCAGCTCAAAATAACCCACGTGCCAAAATGGCGCATTCTGAGGGAGTCTGTCCGGACCCCCTTCAACAACATCCAGAAAATGTATTTTAAATGCCACAGAATTTAGAGCTAGTGGCTGGAATCAGAATAAAATGGGAGGATAATCTGGGTCTCAGAGAGCCAGGAAGAACTGAGGCAGCATTGGCAAAAGATTTATCTGTGTATCAACAACACACGTTTTCTTAGACGTTCATTCTCAGTTACACGAGGAGAAAGATTTAAATATTTTTCTAAGTACTTGGAGATACTTGCCAAGTTTTCATACTTTGGAAATGTGAATGATCATGATATGGGTTCTACTATATAGGTTATTTTTATTTTGTCTCACCCAGGCTATATAGTCTTGTTCAAACTTGAGCCACATTCTTATTTTTCACGGGATTAAAATTATCCTTATAGAATCAAATAGCATTATAATTTCTTTTTTAAAAAATAAGAATTGATTGCCAATTCCTGCCTTTCAAAGTATTCTGACATGCCCAAACAAAATCTGATTTTCAAGTATAAACATCCAGCTTAAGTGCTTGAATAACTTCTCTATGTCTAATTCTTCTGGAGAAAACACGATGGACAGTGTGTGTAGTTGGGGCCAGGTACAGGGAGGGAACATCGACAGTGAGTTTCTATGCCTCTGAGAGGAATACTCTCAACAGAAGAGAATGGGATACTATTTTAATGTGTTAATTTCCAAAAGAAAGAATCTTTGCTCCATAGAATGGTGCTTCTAACAGGCTGATACCTCTCGTGATGAATATTTAAAAGAAACCAGATAGCACAGGTTAAAAAAAAATCCTGAAAGAAATTTTCAAAAGGTCTACATAATTTTTATTGGTTTCTACCTCTTCATCAGGTCACTCTAGTTATTCTGCTCTCTTCCTCATTTATCCCTTAGGCCAACTTGTCCCACTGACCTAAAATAAATGTTCTTTCAAAAACAAATCTCCAGAAAATTTGCCAAAATAATGTGGGAGTTAGAGGAGAAGCAGGATGTATTACTTTCCTTTGGGTATGATTCCTGGTAATTATTTATTTATTTATTTATTTATTTTGTATGTAGGCTCCATGCCCAGCATGGAGCACAACGCTGGGCTTGAACTCACGACCCTGAGATGAAGACCTGAGCTGAGATCAAGAGTCAGACACAACTGACTGAGCCACCCAGGCACCCTGCTTCCTGGTTTTCTTTAAGGTTTGGAGCCAGATTTTCCTTAGGACTACTTTGGGTGTATTTTAGGTCCTGAGTGTTTGGGTGTGTGCTAAATATCATTGCCATGGTTAATCCCTACTGTTTCTTTAGGATCTGAAGAGTCTGCAACACAAAGAAGTTTCATGCCAAAAATAAGAATGCCTGGAAACCAAATATAAATAAGTGCATATCCTATTTTATAAACCCACCTCTTAGTAAATACCAAAAGTTCCTCTCCTCCAAAGAGAACTTGGTGACATGATGGAGTTCAAGAAATACGACTTGCGGTGTCTGGCAAAGGTGGATGTGCTAGTGGCTGGTGGGATGCCTCTGCATTAATAGAATTATTTAGAATCCAAGTGAACACCTCATCACCTGTTTCCTTAATGACCACCATCGAGTGTGGGTTGTTAACACCCAGAACTAAAACTCACCAGTTATAGGAACAACAGATCAACGACAGTTGGTCTAAAACAGTCTCCAAAGTCCTGACATGACTGACAAGTTCAGTTGTAGATAAAAGCTATAGTTTTGGCTCTGAAACAGTCTCATGCAGCAAGAACTTTGGGTTTATTTCCACTGGTGATGGACCCAGGGCAGACTTGTTCTAATAACTCTAAGTTCAGCAATTTGAACCCTGAACCTGCCAGAGAGGTCCACATCCTTTAGAAAGTTTATAAAAATCAACTCAAATTCCTGCCTTCTGTCACCAAACCTGGACTAGTATTTATTCAGCAAGAGTAGAATTTGGCCTAATTAGAAAAGCCCTGGGACAAAGTTGGCCGAATGAAAGCCTGGTTTAATCCTTTCCACTCTCAGAGGGCCAGTGAAGTTCTCTTCTAAGCGAGGTTCATCTGTCTCACATGTAATTTTAAGCATCAAACAAATGCACTCTTTGAAAGTAGTGGTCATGGTGCTAGACTTGGTCCCGATCTCTTCAAACACTCTGATCAATGAAGGGAAACCATCTTGAGGACTGTCTTGTTCATCCACGCCCCCACAGCTCTGGATAATGGACTTGAGTCTGCACTCTGCCGCACTTCCACGTTTACCAACAATAAGAGACTGATCTATCAAGGTAAGGGCTCGCAAACACAAATGAATGCCATGAATTATGGGTCTAGTAAAAAAAAAAGAAAGATACACCTGATGATGGACTAAATTTCCCATTTTCAATTGCCGAAGAAAATGTGAAATCTGAACAAGATGCAAAGAAAACAAAAAGAAAACAAAGAATATCCTGTCACAGGAACAGCCTCTCAACATTTCCTCATCTTTGTGATAAAGCAATAAACATGTTGTACTCACTGTATAACACAAACCTGGAAGGGAATGTTTTCTCTTGAGATGGAACTAAGTCACTGTTAGAATGAACAAGAAGCATCACCCCTAATGAGGATTAGTTGAGAGGTGTGAATCAAGAGCACAAGATCAGGAATGTTTGACGTGGTTTATCTGAGTGTTAAAGGTGCAGTCCCCCTTTCTGACGCTTTAAATCAATAGCCAAGAGACCTTATTGTCTGCATCCTAAGACTTCTCTTACCAAGAAATGTTTGTGTCTGACATTTCATGGCAAGTGTTGGAGTCATCTTTGTGCTGGGACAGACGTTCTTCTTTATCAGTGTTGTTTGAACAAGCTACTATACTAGCTTGCCGCATAGCATGCATCAAAGAGACGGAACTATAGAAATTGTATCGACATCGCTTCTCTTATAGCCGCAGTGTTTGTTTTCTTACCATCCAGGCTATGAAATAAAAGACCTGTCTGGATTTAATAAGGGGCTTCTTGATGATGGGGAGGTGTATTAAAAGGCTTCTGAAAAACAATTCTTAAGGGACATCAGTGTGGGAGGGAATGATTCAATGGGATAAAATTAACATTTAGCATATCAAACTTTTTAGACATCCATGGGGCAAGCCCTTAAAAGAACTCCACAGATTTTTTTTTTAAGTAAGCTTTTTAGGCCATTTGTGATTGAGCTCTGAAACTGAAAATGAAGGAGGCTACACCTTTGACTTCCAGGCTCGTGTGTTCATGAACAACAAAGGGCAAGAAATGGAAATAGATATCAAGACGGGGGGCGAGAGGAGACAGAGAGACAGAGAGACAGAGGAGACAGGGAACAGCTAGTTTCCCAGCACAGACACCAATAGACAGGTAGCATTGACACTGTACCTAGAGAGGCTGCCCTCGGCGGCCAGGCCCTGGGAGTCATCGAGGACATTAGGTTCACTGCAGGAGGGGTAGGGAGATGAAGCATTTAGGGAAAGAAAATGCAAACAAATAAAAGAAAAAGAAAAAAAGGCATGCAATTTTCTGCTTCCAAGAGCCAAAAATAAATAAATAAATTTAACAGAACAAGAAGGAAAAGGAGACAGGTAACCATTTCACCTTGTGCTGGGTTTGTCAAGACATAGGACTCGAGGCAATGGTTGAGGAGGGACTTTGGGTGGGTACGACTCTCAGAGGAGTGATCTATTTATTGGTCAAGAGTTGGGATTTAAAATGAGCTCCAAATGGACACATGAGCTCTGAAATGCATTGCAGAATGAATCCATAGAAGATGAGACTATCATTCCTTTGGTGACCATTTGGCTGGGTGGTTATTACTTTCCGTTTGTCTTATTATGTACGTGATTCTTCATTGACCAGGACCCTGCTTCTTTCTCATGTGTTGTGACATTATCACACAAAAGCCACTTACCATGAATTGGCACAACCAGACGCTTGGAACTTATGCCATTAAGAAAAGCAAAGAAAGAACTCAACTTCCCTTGCTAATTTTGCAATGAAAATGCAAGTCAACAACAAATGGGAGAAAGATAACCCTGGAATATTCACCTGGAACTCTCATTTACCTCCTTACTCCATCCTCTAGTGACTGAATTGTAAATGCCAAAAGAAGAAACCTGTTAGGTTGGTGAGAGAATAATTAAATAGTTTATTGATTTATTTGGATGCAGCTGATTTTGGGATTTGTGAACAGAAATTGTGTCATAATTTCTCTCTCTCCTTCACTACGTAGCATCAGGCTAAGCAAGCACTCAGGAGGCATTCAATAAATACTTATTAAATTGAATGGAATTAAACTATTTAGAAAGCTGGAGTGCCTGCCCCTCCCAACTGTTTACCTAATTGCACACAGTAGAAATAGCCTCTGTGTCCATAAGGAGGCTCCCTTTCCCTAATGCACATAGATATTACTACTTTCACTAGCCTTCCAAAATATGACCCAAGCCAAAAGGCTTAACTATATGATTTTTCTGGATTTCCAACATATCCACAAGAGAATAAACTTTTTCCCTTGAAACAAGTTAACCTCTTGATGGATATGTACAAAGGAAATGGATGGTCTGGTTAGTTTAGGTAAATCACCAAAAAACCCTCTACATTAAATTCCTACAATTCCCTAACTTAAATAAAACTTGTTTACACGAATTGCTAGACAGTTCTCTCTTATCCTTGATAGAAGCTTGCACATGCTAGCAATTAAAAATGGGCTGATAGTTACCAATACTAACTGCTTGTATGACTTTATATCTTTTCTTTTTTGGACATTTTATAATTTAGCTCTAGTTTTGTTCATGCATTTTATTTAAAAGACCTCCTTTTAAATTAATTAATTAAATTTCATTTAATTTAATTCGGTAATTAAAAATTACCAAAAGGTAGGTAAAACAATCTCTTACAATGATAGTAAGCTTTATATATTATTAATTTTTGTATTAATCAAATAGTACATAAAATATTGCTTTCTTTACAAGTATGCTTTACTTATTAATCATTTTTATAATTTTTCCCTAGTTTTTGATATTCTCCAAAGTTAAACTTTATTTCACAAATTTTATTTCCTCTGTAAAGTTCATGAACTACTTGCTAAAGGATTTGGGCATAGGGTAATTATTTCTGCATAAAACCGATTTTATCTGAACATTAGAATGTGCTATGATTTTTATTATTTTCCACATATGAAGTATACCACATTGAATTTGTAGATATTAAAAATAAACAATAAGCTAGCCAAAAAACATAAGGCCAACTCTTTGAAAGAATTCAGTTCCTGAAGTGAAAATATCATTGGCCCTGAAATAGACAATGTTTTGACTCTTACGTCAGATCATTTTCTATATTTGATCTATATCTATCTATCTATTTATAGATCTTGGAACTCTTATGTATGTTCTTATAAGGCAGAGAACACATAAAATATCTTAAAGTGTTTAGTCATGGAATCATAGAACTATAGAGAAGGTAGTGTAAAAATCACTTTAGCCAACCTTCTTCTTTCACAGAGAAGAGCACTGTTGGCCCTGTTAAATGACCCACCCAAGGTCACACAAAGTGGCATAGGTCCTTTTCTGCTTGGTTAAGCATCACTACCTCCAACTAAATACTTGTGATATACCAAGAGTCTAAACTTCACCACATATACCAAGCTAGTCCTATATACTCGCCAGGTACTCATTATTAGCTTAGCTAATGATATGTGTGAAATATGAAAATGTCACTTGACAACCAGAAAAAAGACCATGTATCTACTTCTAGAGAGTATTTAAGTTGAAACAATGCCTAGATCAGAAACTGGGATCTGGCTTAGAAAACTCTCTGCAAACTGTTGCCTGCATGACTTTGGTTGAAAAGTCCTTTGTTGAATGGTCTACAGAAAAACACGATCGTCTGCTTCTCTTTTGGCCTTTTAGAACAACAGATGTGAATTTTCAGAATTCTACCTTTGCCCCCAAATGCAGAGTATAAGATATCCGTGGCTCTTTACCTTTGGCTGGGTAACATGCCCACCTCAGCCTGAGGTGCCGACATGCTGGAGACGTGGCTGGAGAACCGCCTCCTTCCAATGGCGCTCAGGAGGTAAGCTTCTTGTTCACTTACCACACTGGGCATGCTTACAGAGTCATCTGATAGGGGACAAAGGAACAGAGTGTTGTAACACTACCACTTCCATCAGAAGACCCAAAACGAGTTGTACATTTGTTAGCAACTCTGTTTCCACTGGGATGGTTGTGATGTTTAAGAGCAGAGATATTAGCAAAAAAAATGGCATGTTTATCAGTGGGTGTAAGTGCAGGCTCCCAATCAGTGATCTCTCTCTTTATGTCCTCTCTCCTTTTCTTCCTTATCTCCTTCCTTCTGGCTAGGAGTTTACCTACTAAAGATATTTAGCTCTACTAAAGGTAGGTGGTATCATTTCCCATAATTAAAAACTGCTGGGAGACATACTTCAAACATTAAGGAAAAATAGATGCCACTAAAGTTTTGAACTATTACTAGGACTTAATGAATGTAAAAACTGCTGACCCTTATCTCTCTTATTTTATTTTCCTGGTCAAGATTTTTCAAGATATCCCACTGCAATTTGAAGAGTATTTCCTTGCACAAGTGTATCTGTAGGTCAGGTGAAGGACGATGTGATCATCACTTCATTATCTGATTAACCCTGAAACCAAGTCTGGAAATGTTCCTGCATTTCTTTCTTTCCCTCTCCGCCACATCTAACTCTAACAGGGAATTAAAATACTTTTATTCATTTTAGTTAATTAAAATTCCAACCTCAACTCCTATTTCTCCTAATTTAGTTTAGAATGGGGCTTTTTGTTGCTGTTTGATATGGAGAGCCTCTGGGTGAAGATCTAGATTTTGTCTTCTTCATTCTTAAGGCATTGACAATGCTCTTTGTTATATAAATGTTATACCAGAGTGTCTTTTTTTTCAAGATTTTATTTATTTATTTGACAGAGACAGAGAGAGAGAGAGCACAAGGAGGGGGAGCAGCAGAGGAAGAGGGAGAAGCAGGCTCCCCACTGAGCAAAGAGCTGTGTCTTTAAAACACAACTAGAAAATAATCAAGGCAATAAAAAGAATTAAGTAACTGTGGTATTTAATTGGAACTTTCACTTTTTACCTTTAAAACCTACACGTATTAAGCATACATATGAAGCACATTCTTGACTGGTCTCATTCCATGACACCAAATCTTATGCATATGTGTTAGAAGCTCCTGGACCACCTCAGTCATTAGGAACACTCTTGACTCAAATTTGAGTTGTATTTTCCTTTTGGGCTGTAGTCCCTCAAGAGAGCCTATTTGTTTATGTTCTAGATTATATAGCCAACTGGTCTTTTCTGAGTCCTAAGTGCATGCATTGCTTAGGTTTCCTTGCCCAATGGGGACATGCGAGTGCTGGTCAACCCTCTAAGCAAGAAGACCAGGAGAGAGGGGAATAAACACTTCTCTTAGTTACTTAAGTGCAATTTAAATGAGAGTACGTGGAAATGATTGAATTTATAAGCTCAAGATGTAGGGGTCCTTAAAGATTTACTTTTGTCTGAATTCCTTCCAAATAACCAAGGCTATTAAGGAATTTATAGAAGAGTAGGCAGTAGGAGTCATGGAACCAGTCACGATTCCATTTTATTTTAAATTAATTTTATAGATTTATTTGTTTTAAAGAGTGAGAGAGCGCAAGTTTGGAGGGCAGAGTGAGAGGGGAGAGAATCTCCAGCAGACTCCCCAGTGAGCGTGGAGCCCGACACGGGGCTCGATGCCGCTACTCCGAGATCATGACTTGAGTCGAAACCAAGAGACACTTTACCGACACCACCACCCAGGCGCCCCACAATCCCACTTTAAATCCTTTTAGTAAAAACGACCAGGGATCAGCACTGAAAAAAGTCAGAAAGGCAGAAATCCTTCTCAAGCCCTCATTTGCATGGCCAAGCTGGGTCCCACATGCCACCCCCACATCTACCCCATTCTGTGGGGTGACCTACTTTCCTCATCTTCCTCATCAGTCCTACTCAGGGTGTCTTGCGAAGCCTGCTGGGAGGGCTCACTGTCCTGCTCCCAGACAGTGCCAGTGCCTGTGTTGGAGCGGGACATGGTGGCCAGGCTCAGGCGGTAAGCGGAGGTAGAGGTGCCCACAGTACTGATGGACGTCTTCCCTTGGTAGGCTGGGGGTTGAGAGACCAAAGGAGATGCACAGTAAGAGTCTCAAAAGAAAACAAATGCTTGCTTCAAACTCATCCCTGGTATCAAAGCTACCTGTATTTTTTAGGAAAGACCAGTTAAATAGTGTGCCCCAGATAAGTAGTCTTTAAGATAAAGTAGCAAGTGGAAGTGAGAATTAAAAAGAAAAAGAAAAAGAAGAATTGGCTATTGATTTACGCATAATTGAACAGTTTCCTTAGGGGAATATAGCACCCCTAATAATGTAAAATGCTTTGATATTGTTTCCTCTCTCATTGCTTTTGATCTCAAATGTGAAGGCTGGAAGAATGCAAAATAATTTTGACACGAATTGAACCTTCCAATTTGGCAGATTTTACTGAGAAATATACCTTTCCTGACACAAGCATGTAGGAGTAATAAATGCATTGTCTGATAGGAACTTCTCAATCAAAATCAGAATGTGTAATCAAAACTGTGTTTGCATTCTTCTTTTTTGGAAATTATAAGATATCCCCTTGAATGTGTCAGGTTATTTTATTATAAAGCAGAATATTTGAATGGCACTCTGCAGATTTCACTAAGATTGTACTTGTCAAAATACATTGGATGCAAGAATACATTTTAGAAAGAAAAAAAAAAGCCACACATATGATGGTCTACTTATGGGTAATGACTGCCCTCTGATGGCAGATAATGATTTATTTTCCCTCCTAGTAATTTCCCGTTAACAATTGTAAAAAAAGTAAACAATGCACCCTCAAAAGAAAATCTTTTAAATAATGTAAAGAAAGGACCTCCTAAACTGCCAACTCTAATTCAACCCTTCCTCTCCCAATCTGTAAAAGTTCAAGGCTTTGTAAGCAGTCATTCTAGTTCAGTGTGTAGATTCTTTATTCTCTACTGAGTCTCGGTTTCCTCATTCCTTAAGTGGATTCTCAGTTATGCACCTTGCAGGCATTTGCGTGGATTAAGTGAAGTAACATCTATGAAACCATCTACCATATAACAGATGTTCAAAGAACGTGAATCCCCCTTCTCCTTTCCAAAAAGCAAGAGAAGGAAAGCATTTCAATATTTTTTTCTAGTTAAATAGATCAAAAAAAAAAAAAAAAAGAGCTTCACTACTGAAATGAAGATTGAAAAAAAAAGTTTAGGAAAGAGCGAAATTAAAGTCTCATGATACCTCTTGCTTTGTTGGCATTGATCACATGGTCCAACATACCAGTTAACTTACAATGACTACCTCATACATGGCTTCAAAAAGAGTAGTGACCTGGATGGGCATGAGAGGTAGAGGCAAACCAATGTAAGATTACTCACCTGAGCCACTATGAACTGCCTCTTTTAGAATTTTGAGTTCACTGTTGAACTCCGCGATGAGGGAGCTCTTGCACAGAGGGCGTGGGATGAAGCGCCTCTCCAGCTGGTCGGCGATGTGTTGCCGGGCAGAGAGCTCTTCATGATTTTCTGCTGGTTGGGCCAGAAGCTGAAAGGAAGGTATGGATTCTCAGGTCCTCAATTTGCCCATCTGTAAAATGGGCTAGTTACTGTACCTATTTCATAGCTGGTTGTGAGGCTGAAATAAGGTAATGCAAATGAGGTTTTTAGGACAGTGCTTTCTACAGGAAGCTCTTAATCAATACATTATTTTGAATCAGTGCCCCAGGAAATTTGGTGTGAGAAGAATAACACAGTAGACGAATTAGTGAGGGAGGATTTCGGGGCGGGGGGGGGGT
>LNAC01000199.1:2022298-2097190 GCA_002007465.1 Ailurus styani | reverse complement strand
GGAGAAGAATGGGGGGGGGGGGGTTTGGGGGGGGGGGGGGGGTATATTTTAACTGTTTTATCTTTTTCGTGTTTATTTAAAATCAGATCTCTGTCAGGTCACTGAAGAAAGGAGAACATTCCCCAGATCCACCAATCTTTCCTTTTCTTTTTTTTTCCCCTAGGGGGCAGTGGTAAGTTAAGAGAGGGCAGAGTTTTACAGAGTGTAAGCACGCTCTCAGTGCGAAGGTACTCCTAACTTGACATTTGATCCTCTGGGATCCATTTTTGAGCTGTTTTCTCACAAATGCGACATTAGAAGGTCCTCCTAACTAGCTCTCCTGCGTCCCACGAACACCGTGCACATGCCGGGGGCTCGGCACTTCCGGGAGAAGCACACACCACACCTTGCACTGGATGAACGGGCGCAAGAGCACGAAGATGGGGATTCGGGTCCGCACGATGAAGTCCAGGAAGTCCCACAGGGCCAGGCCTCCCACCTTGCGCAGAGCCATCTCCTTCACCTGGAGGCTCAGCCAGTACCACTGGCTTCCCAGCTGCCTCTCGAAGCAGACGAGAATCACCTTCAGCGCTGCACAGCGGGAAGAGAGAAAAGGAAGCCTGCATCCTTGTGCGGTTGAGGAACCCAGCCCGCATCCACCGCCCTTTATGCGTCAGAACATGTTCTGAATTTCTAAATCGTCTCCGTGTTCCAAGAACCCGCATGCCCTCCTGAGCGAGTGTTCTCCCATCAAGACAAAAACCTGGATGTTTTGATCTGTTTGGATTCTGATTAGGAGAACAGAGCTCCCTTTCTTAAGTACATTTAACTACTATTTTGGAAAACACAGAGCAAAGTGGTTCATAGAATGGAAAGGGAGATGTGTTATCAATATGATATGGGGCCAATATTTTGCTTTCTGAAAGTTCTGTCATAGTGGCTTAATGGTAATACCAGCATACTATTCATATCCTAAACTAAAACATGGATGTTTTAAAAGATTTTTTTTCTTTTAAGCATACAGGGAATATATTCTTGTTATTTAAAGTAAAATCAAACCATGCAGAAATGCACAAAGTTAAAAAAAGAAAAAATTCTTCTCCTTCCCAGCTCCCTTTCTGACCCCACAGCTCCCCAGAGGTAACGAGGAAATGTGTTTGAGTAGATGCTTCCAGATGGAAAAAAAATCCCTCCTCCCTTCTTCCTTTCCCCCTCTCACATTGCACATCAAGTCGATTACTAAACCCTGGTGGATTTCTTTTGCAAGATCTCTTCCTTCCTAGAGTCTGGAAGCCCTCTCTCTCTCTCTCTCTCTTCCTTCCTTCCTTCCTTCTTCCTTTCTTTCCTTCTTTTTTTCTTCCTTTCTTCCTCCTTTCCTTCCCTTTTTCCTTTCCTTTCTCTCCCTTTTCCTTTCCTTTCTCTTTCCCTTTTCCTTTCCCCTTTCCCTTTCCTTTCCCTTCCCTTCCCTTTCCTTTCTTTTCCTTTCTTTTCCTTTCCTTCCTCCCAGGAAGATGATTCCCAAACAATGTGTCAGGACAAACCAGAATATTGTAAGGACGTCAAACATTCTGGCAGAGCGTCCTCTGACACCTCAACTCTCTGCATATTGTCTGCCACGGGGCAGTCAAGGGAAACTGGGCCTTCTTGATCATGTCTTAAGGCCCATCTCAGCAACCAAAAGACACACAGAAACCCAACTCCCTATAGCCCTCAAAGTCACACACAGCTTTATACATCTAAATAGGTGTATTTAGGACATTTCCAGGGGAAAACCATGCCATATAACACACCGACAGGTGTTGTAAGTCTTCCTTACCCCTTCTTCTCCTCCTCAGATCTCACCTTTCACAGCCATCATGCGTCCCAATTCCTTTCCCTCTACTAAACAAACAAATGAAGGGACCAAAACAAAACAAAACAAAACAAAACAAAAAAACACTCCTCTTTCCCTACCCTGAGCTTGGGGACATTTCTACTGCTAGGAGCCTGTTAGCCTTCTTTGGGTCTCTGTCATTCTGCTTTCCACCTTCACCTCCAATAGCCCAACACATAAGCAGGATAGCAAAGGGCTCAAGAGCAGGGACTCTGGTGTCAGATGGCTTGGATTTGGATTTGGATTTGGCTCTGCTGTTCATTAACAGTGTGACTTAGGTGAGTTGCTTAAACTTTCTGGGCTTTTGCCTCTTCAGTCCTAAAAGAAGAATATTTACTACTTATTGTTGTTATGAGGATTCAAAGTATAAAAAACACTGCTTGGTGCACAGTAAGTGTTCAAAATAAGTGTACATTTCAGTTTGAAACAGAGGTCCAGGACCCTGGCCGGGGAACCAAAGGATCCACCTTCATTAAAAAGGCAGAAGGTGGAATGACCTGAAAACAATCACCCGTCAAGTGTTTTCTCTTAGCCTTGCCTTATGTGTTAAGCCCTCTGTTTCCATCATCCTCTGTGCAGTGTCAAACTTTATGTAGGCCTTGGTCCCAGAATCTAGATTTTATTGGAACCTCACATTCTCATGGCTTTGGCAACTAAGCCCCACAAGGGTCACATCCTGTACAAATGCATTCTTACTTCCTGTTTCTCCCTTTTCATTTTCACTGTCAATCACATAATTTTCTAATCCCTATATATTTCTTTTTTTTTTTTTAAGTAATCTGTAGGCTGAATGAGGGGCTTGAACTCACAACCCTGAGATCGAGAATCACATAGCCAGCCCGGCACCCCAAATATTTCCCCTTATGATACAGTCCAAACACCTCCCACACTCCAGACTCCAAGGACCTGTTTTCACCAGTGTGTGTGGTTCATCTTATACCCCTCACACCAAGATCTGCTTTGATAAATTGAAAAACGTCAGGCATGATCTTCTTAGCTTGGTGCTTTTGAGATTTTCTGCTGCCAGTGCTCCTTATTCTCCGTGCTATGGCAGGAGTGTTCTTTTCACCCAGCTTAGTTCATTCAGGGTCAAGAAGCGGCCCTCCAGTGTTCCGTGGGTCAGGACCAAGTTAAAGGCAGGGACGGGGTGATGGAAACATAGGAGTGAAGCGGGAAGGAAACTGGCACGCCTCTGGGGGGAGAACAAGGTGACTGGTCTCGCCAGAGTGAAAATCAAGACGGAGAGTTAGAGATGCTATCATAAGGGAAGAAAAATAGCTAGGAAGGGGCTGTAGTGCAAGGCTGCCATGTCTTGCTGCCCAGGATGTGGACTGCCCCACTCCAGGGGCTCCATTCACATGGATGACAGACCAGTGAGTCCCATGAACTGTGTCCCTGTATACTAGTGGAGTCTACATCAGATAACGGCTACCAGTGATAATCTCGGTAGTGATCTCATACTTCACCAGGAAGGAAGAATTCTTACTGCAGATGCCTTCCTTACATGTCCAGATGCTGTGAGAAAAACAACCAAGCAATTTAGGCACCACAGATAGGAAAGTACTTTGTTTTTTGGCATATGTTTACTGGCATATGTGTACAGACTCCTTTGCAAGGGTGATGGTTCTTACTTGCTCAAGTGGCTTCTTTAAATACTTTCTGGATTGAGGTCTTTTAAAATTGTTTTTGAATCGAGGTGTAATGCAACTCAGTAAGTCCTTACGTCATACATATATACACAAACACACACACATATGGAGGGGGGGTGCGTGGGGAGCATACCCACCCAAGTACGCGGCTTGGCTGGTGGACTCGGCCAGCCCCTCCCTGCGCAGGTCTTTGCCGGCATCCCCTGGGGTGGAACAGTGGGCGGGGGAGCTCTCCAGCATGAAGTTCTTGCTCCTGGATGTGCTGATGATCCGTGGTGGCAGGAGCACGTTAATGACCGTCTGCAGGAGCAGCTGCACCTCGGGCTGTTCGAGCCATGGGCTGTCTGCGGGGCAGAATTCAGAAGACGGAAGTGGAAAGAAAAGCAAGTCACGAGCTAGGCTTTGCACATTAGACCCAGAAAAATTTAGCTCTCTTTCCAATTCCAGACTAGAACTCTCTAGAAATTTGGGTGTTTCCCCATCAAGTACAACTTCTCCTCTGGACAGAAACCGCATTCCTGATACTAGGTGTTCTCTCCATAGCCAGCACTCAAGCGCTTATGTTCTGAGCCAAATCTCTGCTTACCATTTCAATCTCCTTTCTCTTTTCTGCTCAAATATTCATAACGAATTGTCTTTACATTTGAGATAAGCTTTTCCTAAAAGAAAAATCCCCCAGGAAGGAAGAGTAATGAAGATAGATTGAAATGTAACAGCAATGGCAGGCTTTAGACTAACCCGAATGGCAGGAAATTATAAAGTCCATTCACTTGTCAATTCACACCACACTGTGTTTCAGTTAATACCATTTTCTTAATGGAAACAATGGTCTCCCAATTTTTGCTGAACTGAAGGACGTATCTTCTAGGAAGTGGAGCAGAGAAACTCTTGACCCCGGATAGCTAAATGGAAACGACAGAAAAATTCTATTTCCTAAGATAACCCCGTTCAAGTCATTCGGATGGATTTTAGTGATGGCCTTCTTGGGAAAAAGAATAAGACATAACAGCCTGACACTTAAGAAAACACAGCAATGATAAATTTCCTTTAGTTAAATTAATCAGACCTTTGCTTCCAGATCCTACTGTGAGCACAAATGGGATGAGTAGATTTAAAAGCATCCCCTCCCTTCGCTCTTGATTGGTGAATGGGGAGATCACATGGCTTAAAGGAAAATCTTCTTTTAAAGCCTGTGCAGCAATAATAGAAAAAAAAGATTAATTGACCCCCACACCCATTCGGTATGTTTGTTTTTTTCACAGCACGATGGAGACGGTGACTCCCTGTTGGCTGCTCCTGTAAACTATGAGTTTAATTGCGCAGCAAACAAGATTCACTCAAAACTGATACTTTACCATTTGCTTGCCATAACTGAGAGT
This sequence comes from Ailurus styani, assembly GCA_002007465.1. Classification (NCBI taxonomy): domain Eukaryota; kingdom Metazoa; phylum Chordata; class Mammalia; order Carnivora; family Ailuridae; genus Ailurus; species Ailurus styani. Next base: position 2,092,310 of record LNAC01000199.1, on the reverse strand, counting down.
TATATACCTAAAAAAACAGTAACATCTTGAATATTAAAAGCAAAATTGTAATACTTTTGGCCTGGTACAAAAACAACCGCATATCCCCACTCATTTGCTCCATGTGTCCACCAATAAGTATTTTAGAGATAAAAGAGAAAGAATAAAAGGAACACTTGCCACCTGTTTCATTTAGGAGTTATTTAAAAAGTCCTCTGACCTTTGCATAAGGCCTTCTACAAACCAGAAAGGAATAGGTAATATAGAAAGAAAGAAATGAGCTCTGTACACAGGTTATAAATATGGATCATTCAGGGATCATCGTTTCCCTTCTGCACCATAGCCAAAGCTCTTCCTTATTTTCTTTTCTACCATCACCCATTCTCTCGATGATGGACCATCAAGCTTAGTTGTCAGATAATGGATGTGTTGTTATCCATTTATATCAATTGTGTATTTCCCATCAGTCACAGAGCTTTCTGATGATCTACCACTCTCTAAAGTTAGATGACACACAGAAAGAGGCAGGGGAATTGGCATTTTGCACTTTTTGCCTTGGGAATAATTGTTTTAATTTTAAGAAAGAGAATAACTGGGAGAGTAAAAAAATAAAAAATTAAAAAAAACCCAAACAACCACAATATTTAACCCACAGTCATTAAAGTAAATTAAGATATTCAAAGCCTAGTAATAACATTTGAAAGAATTTCAGATTGCAATTCTTTCTGCAAATAATTTAAAACCAGACTTTGAATATTTACAATCATGAGCTGATTATTTTCAAGCCATTATTTTCCTAAGGTTTTGTCCATATCTGAAATGACTTTAGTGGCAGGACTACACAACTCTGCTATTTTTGAGATCTCGAGAAGAATTACAGAAGTACAACTTAGGGCCAAGCTCAGGACTGAAGCTCCAAACCTGTAAAAGTTTGGAGCCATTTACACTTTTGTTTCACAGATTTTGCCCAGCCTTTGCAGAAAAAGCAAAGAGAACACCATGATCTGGTGCCTCAACCAGCAACTCAATGAGCGTGACAAACAGGTAAGGCAGTCACACCTGTATCTGCAATGCTACAAGCCGGACAACAGCTGTGCTGAAGGGCAGAGGTGGTGAGAGATAAGGGCTGAGATGAAGAAGGGGTAATCCATCAGCAACACTGGAAGGTCCTACCACTCCCATCACCTGAAATACAAACAGAGCACATGACCAGCCTTGACTATTGCAATTTCATTTCATGCGACCTTAGTAAGGGAGTCTCATTCAATAATCATAATGATGATAATAAAATAATAATTATAATAATAATAATTTGAAGGTCGGACATGTTACTTTCAGTCTGTTCTGGTCACCTTCTTTGGAAGGTATGTAATGTCTGGAGTCTGATCGAATGTGACACTGGATTCAGCCAAGGTTTTGTAGAATGTTGCTTATAGCTAACTATATAAACAATGAGAGATGAACCAAAAACTATTCTAATCAGGAGACTGGACATACTTACTGGTGGATTCAAAGGAAGGCAGGCCACAATTCTTTGATGGAGTGGGTACTGACAATGATGATGGCATAGCGCTATGGGCACTAGGCATTCCAGCTATAGAGTTAGTGCTCAACTAGCTAAGCAGCAGATCCTACTCAATGAAATGCTCTCACATGATTTCTACATCGTACAAAACCTTGTGAGGACCAGACTCTAGATATTACATCAATGATAAAAAAATATTTTTTTTCTTCCCATGAATCCTAGACTGGCCAACTCATAGTGTCATTTGCACTGAAAAAGAAAAAAAAAAAAGGTTCTCTTTGCATTTTAAACTCCCCCACCCCAGACTACCTCAACTTCTAGCCAATTGTGCGGTCTCCGCCACCCCACTCTCCAACTGGCAGCCCTCAACTCTCAGCGCAACTTGAAGAGGCAAATTGTCAAAGTAGCACGTGGGAAGCAGCACGCCAAAGTCCCATCTGTGTAGGGATGGGCCCCTCAGCTCCCCACGTACCACCTTGAAATGTACCTCACTATTTTTAGTGTCACCTGAGCCGTCTGTTTTCGTGGGTAGGTAGGGGCACAAAGTGGTTGACCTGTAAATCTTCAAGTCAGAGAAATCAATAGCAGAGTGACATTTTGCAAAGTTTCATAAGATTGCCACTTGGCTACTCACCAGATTGACACAGACATTGATCAGTGACCTAAGGTGAGGCAGGAAGGATATGATTGGCTGCCTCTGAAGTGTCAAACAAACCCCTTCAATCAAATTGCTGGCAGGCTCCCACTCAACCTGTCGCCTGGAATACAATATAGGAGCCATTAGCAGCGTGGCTCCCTCTGGAGTCAGTCTGAAACAAGTGAACGAGACAGTGATTCTGACGCCATCTAAGACAGGACGGGTGTCTGAGACAACAGAGTGCTTCACACGGGATGAAGTTTACCCATGTTGTTCCAAAAGCACAGAGCACACTGGGAAGGGAAGAAGATACTGAAAACGTAGCAGAGGCACTCCTGCCCCACTCGACTAATGAGACAAAATCTATTGAAGAAAAAACAGAGATGATGAATGGGTTGCATTTTAAGTTCCCTGGTTTTAGCTTTGCGAGAGGGTAGAGGGCCGCAATTTTAGGAACCCATCCTAGGGGCCATGACTCCCAACGGAACTAATCTGACCACAGGCCACATTTCTAAAATCTACTGATCACACTGCAATTGATCTCATCAGTTTTTGTACCAGGATACAACTGACTAGATCTATATGGTGTAACTCCTGCCCAAAACATGACATTAGAAGAAAATTGTTCATTTAAAAAGTGTTCCTTCTTGGCCTCCTAAGAAATGATATTTTGGGGAGCTACTTTCCAGGGTCATATAAATGGTATAAGTCTAAACTCAATTAGATGAACATGGGATTTTCTGAAATAAAAGTCAATCCAGTCTATAATTTTCTCAGTACCAAAAAAAAACAAAAAACAAAAAACAAAAAAAACCCCATCTCTGTAGCCCCGAAACAAACAGGTTAGGTTTTACTCATGTCAACACTACTTCTAATATTATCCTGGAAACAACTTCTAGGTTTATATTTCCTACCAAAAGAGAATATCTATAATAACAAAATGGAAATATTCATAAGTGAGGATATACTGATATCCTGATTGTCAGGTAACCTATAAGGTCAGTTTCAGTCATAATTTCCCTTGTTGAACTGAGATCACTGGAAGAAATTAAATCCAAGGCAACCTCAGATTCTCAAGATGCACCCCAAAGAAATGACCTAAAATTGACCCACCCACTGTTAGGAAGCATAATGTTCTTTACAACTGGGCTTGATTATATGACAAATGAGTCAATCTATGGAGACGTTTGACATTTTTATGTATCTAGTTATTTAAGAAAAAGAATTTATTTTGACACACCCTCATAAGAATTTTGAGACTGGCTATTTGCCAATAGACACAAATGTTCCATTGGGACCATTAAAAAAAGTAGGTGCTGTAAGGACAGACATTTCCATGCCACTGAAATAACCAATGTGTAGGCATTCGTCATCATGTTAGGAAAGAATATAGGAACAAAATATCAATTACTGGAATGAAATCTTTCAATTTCTTTTTTAAGATTCCAACAACTCCTGACTGCTGCATAAATGAACAAGAACACAGGCTAAAACCTGGAAAAGTTCCAACAAATTGAATGCTAAGCGCCACAAATTCTTGGGCAAGAGTTGCATTGGTTTTGGGTTAAGTTTAAAAGGACAGAAAATGCTCTCATTAACTCAAAGTTGAAATTTCTGAGTTAGTAAGCTTATCAATATTTAGCCAATTGAACTGTCTGCTCATAAGTCTCCAAACTGGACCAGATCTCTGGGTAGTCTGATTCCAAGGCATCCTTGTGTAGATAGGGAGGTAACCCACAAGGTCAGTTTCCCTCAACATTTCCCTTGTTGAACTGAGATCCCCGGAAGAAATTTCAGGTTATTGAACAGAGATCAAAGGGTAATCATGTTAACTTTGTACCACGCTGAATTAGATGAAATGGTGAAACTTAGGTCTTTGTTATTAATCCTGGGATTTTTTTCAGCTGCTATGTGGCTGCTTATTGTTAAGATTTGTCATTTCTCTTAACTGGTACCTAAAATACTATGTCAAAGCTAGTATTTTTTGAAAACTGAATTAATTTTTCTTTTCTCCTCAGTTGTTTTATTTATAAGGCACACCCTGCCTTATTTCAAAAGAAATTGAAGGATACTCACTGAATTTCTCATGTGTGTCAGATGAGGAACATGATAGCTAAGATATGAACAGATTTTTCAAGATGAACACATATAATCTGAAAGAACAGATTTTTTTTTCTCCAGAATGCAGACCCCGCTACTTATGCATTTGTATACCTGGTTAGCCATGCACATATACCAACAGAAAGTTTTCAAGTCATCCTTTCAACTCCAGATTGCACCGGCATCTTAAAAGATGATAAACCCTGACTTTGAAGCTTGTAATATTAACGGCTAACCAAGAGGCCTCCTTACCTCAAAGTAGGCATCTTATGAATTTTGTTGAACATTCTATCCAATCTCTTTAAAATGAGGATAAGGGCTGGCCTCACTGCCTCGGCTGTCCAGTCGGTAATGGGTAGCATCTCCATGATGTAGCGCCGAAGCCCACGGCTCTCCATCGTCTGGGTGTCATATGGCGCCAGCTTCAGAAGGGAGTGTGCAATTTCGGCCAACCTATATTTTTTTTTGTTTAAAGAATAAGCTTAGAATGCCACACTATGGCAATTTTCCCACACAGCAGCATGCTAATCACCCTCCTCTCAGCACACCACCAACTCCCTGAACTAAAAACATTCCTCCTTCTACCCTCTACCCCTCACCTCTTCTTGCGTGTACCAGTATGTTGGATACCTGCATATATATATTAACAGAGAAACACTGATTATTCCGGAGGGGAAATGTGAATAGTATCTGAAGAGGAAACTAAAACCCAGAGAGATTAAGGCCAGGTCAAACATATCTAGAGAATACATACATGCATATGTATATGAGGATGTACACACACACACACATACCCACACATATATATATATATATATATATATATATATATATATATATATGGTACAGATATGCACATATCTGTACATAAAAGAGAATCTAAACTCTAATGTGTAACAAAATCACTAATACCAAGTGTCCAAGTAAGCTTCATGGCTTCCTAGCTCCCTCACTGCCCATAGTCAAAGTCAAAGGCATCTTATAAAACGTACTATTGGTTTTTATTGGAGCCTAAGGAGTTCTTCAAACTCATTTCCCTTTCTCTCCTTCGAAGTCTCTTCTCTTTTTGCCTTATACACGGATCCTCCTGCTCTGCTGTTTTTGTTGTTTGTTTGTTTGTTTTTATATAACTGACCCAATTGGATTGTCTGGCTGGCTTTGGTTTAGGTTGTCTCCTCCTCTCATATTTTCCAACTCAGTTCCACACAGGGACTGCAAAAGGGAAAGCACATCCTCCAAGTGTGGCCCAGGGTCTGTCACCAGACACGGGTCCATGTTCTCTGTCCTAAGCACAGGATTCCCTGGGGGTGAACTGACTAATAGGACTGGTTTCGGGTAAATGTAATAGCTGGCTAACTAAAAAAAACTTCAAAGATAGACATGGATTATCAACTTCCAAATAATACAGATATGATGGCATATACGGTCTTAAAAAGCCAACTGAATTTAATTTTATGTGAAGGAGAAAGCATTTTATTTATTTTTTAACCAAATTTTTCATTTTACTTAACTTCAATTTTTATTCCTGTATAGTTAACATATAGTGTTATACTCATTTCAAGTGTACAAGATAGTGATTCAGCAATTCTATAGTTTACTCAGTGCTCATTATGATAAGTGTACTCTTGATCCTCTTCACCTATTTCACCCATCCCCCACCCACCTCCCCTCTGGTAACCATTTGTTTGTTCTCTGTAGTTAAGAGTCTGTTATTTGGTTTGTCTCTTCTTTCTTTGTTCCCCTCCTTCCCTTCCTCCTTCCCTCCCTCCCTCCCTCACTTCTTTCCTCCCTCCCTCCCTCCCTTCCTTCCTTCCTTCCTTCTTTTTTTTTTAAGAGAGAGAGAGAGAAAGAACAAGCGAGCAGGGGTGGGGGGGTAGAGGGGCAAAGGGAGAGGGAGAGAGAGAGAAACTTAAGCAGGCTTCACACTCAGCAATGAGTCAACTTGGAGCTTGATCTCAAAACCCTGAGATCATGACCTGAGCTGAAATCAAGAGGGCATGCTTAACTGACTGAGCCATCTAGGTGCCCCACTTTGTTTCTTAAATTACAAATATGAGTGAAAGCTTATGGAATTTGTCTTTCTCTGACTTATTTTACTTAGCATTATACCCTTTAGATCCACCCATGTTGTTGCAAATGGCAAGATTTCATTCTTTTTTATGGCTGAGTAATATTCCATTACATATATACCATATCATCTTTATCCATTCATTTATGGATGGATACTTGGGTTTCTTTCATATCTTGGCTATTGTAAATAATGCTTCAGTAAACAAAGGGGTGCATTTATCTTTTCAAATTAATGTTTTCATTTTCTTTGGGTAAATACTCAGTAATGGAATTACTGGCTCACAGGGTAATACTATTTTTAATTTTTTGGAGGAAACTTCATACTGTTTTCCACAATGGCTTCACTAGTTTGCATTCCCACCAAAAGTGGTGGGGGTTCCTTTAAGGAAAAAGTATTTCAGGGGGGCCGGCTGGCTTGGTCAGAGGAGCATGTGACTCTTGATCTCAGGGTTGGGGGTTTGAGCCCCAAGGTGGGTGTAGAGATTACTTAAATCTAAAAAAAAAGCATTTAAAAATTTTACGATTCTTCTCTGCCAAATACATTGAGTAGTTGCAGAAAGTAGAAGATGATATTAAAAGTCAATGTACATCCATTCATGGTAATATCTTGGATCTATGTTGTGTGATTTGAGCTTGATCTTTTTTTCCAGAACAAAAATCTCATATTCTAAAAAATATACCCAAGACTTTTATCACAGTGGCTGAAATGTTAATATTCTTTAAGGCACTAGAATTTCCTTTGAAAACAAATTTAAGAAGGGTAAGTAAGTCACTCTCACCAATTATTTGCATCTTTGGCTCAAATCAGCATATGTCTAACCAGGCATCCAAAGTATCCTATGGAAGCAGAATGCAGGATAGGGAGATTCTGATGGAAAAGGGGAATAGAGAGGCCTGATGTTGCCTAGAAGTGCACTCGAAGCGCCTAGAAGTGCGTGGTGCCCTCAGGAGGCAACCATATGCTGAGGGTTTTCAGGACCATTACTAAAGAAGAAGAGGATATTCCAGATAAAGGGACATCAGAAATAAGCTTTTCTATTTTTTCTTTCTTTTTTGTTTTAAAGACTATTTTTAAGTAATCTCTATATCCAACATGGGGCTCGAACTCATGACGCTGAGATCAACAGTTGCATGCTCCATTGACCGAGCCAGCCTGGTGCCCCAAGCTTTTCTTTTTCTTTTCTTTTCTTTTCTTTTCTTTTCTTTTCTTTTCTTTTTTTTCTTTTCTTCCTTTTCTTTCTTTTTTTTTTTTGAAGCAAATTTGCCTTGGAAAAGCCCAGAAAGTGTAATTCTCAATCTTAAGGTTGAAAGAGATCTTACTAGCCCTGAGGCAGTGGGCCTCCATATGTTGAATCTTTGACTGGATCCTCTTACTTTTAAAAATTCAGCTTAAAGTAGAAATAAAAGATATCATTTCTCAGGCCCCACCCAAGATTCAATGAATATGAATTTCCAAGGACTGGGCCAAGAAATCTGCATATTTTTTACCTTAATTTTGAAAAATTTAAACATATATATATACAAAGGTAGAGAGGCAAGTATATAATGTACCCTCATGAACCCACCACCCAGATTTAACAACGTTCAACTTGTAGCTACTCTAGTTTCATTTATACCCACAATCCCCCCCTCCCCCCTCCCCAGAACTACTTTGAAGTAAATCCCAAGCATCAAATCATTTTATCAGTACACATACTTCAGTACGTGTCTCTAAGGTTAAGGGCCTAAAAAAATTAACCACAATACAATTATGACAGCTAACAAGTTAAAAATAATTCCTATAAAAAGAAAGCTATCCACTCAGTTTTCAAAATTCCCACCTTATTTCATAATTCTTAAATAAACTTTTCTTTAAACAAATCAGAATAAAATAAGCCCCATAACATTTCAATTGGTTGATATTTCTCATAAGCCTCTTCTAATTTGTAGGTTCCCCTCTTCTGTTTTTTTTTTTTCAGTGTTCTTATAATTTATTTCTTGAGGAAACTGGCTATTTGTCAAGTAGCATTTTCCACACTCTATAGATTTTGCTGGTTGAATCTCCTTGCTATCATTTAATCTATCCCACTGCTTCCATATTTAATTTAATTGGTAGTTAGACTAGGGGTTAGATTAGATTAGGTTTTGATTTTTGGGCAAGCATATTTCACAGGTGATGTTTCCTTTCACCAGGAGACATATGATTCCTACTTGTCACTCTTTATGATGTTAGTTGCCACTAGTGATCACTGCACAGATCCATCAATTCATTAGAAGTAGCACATTAGCAATATTGCATCATTCCTTTTCTCATGTATTATCTATAGTGTTTTAATAAGGCGACATTTCTCTTTGATTACTTCAGAAGAGATGGGACAAATACTTGGAAGGACTAATAGTTTAAGAGCCCTAGGTGATTCCGACAGGCATTCTGGTTTAGGAATCACAGCCAAGCCACCGTCGCTCTACACGTGGACTTCATCTGACGGGTGCCACGGATGGAGAATTCACCACTGCGTAAGGTTGTTCTTGCCATCCTTGGAGGTCTACACTCTGAGAAGCTCTCCTCATATCAGGTCCTCCAATTCCCTCTGTTTCTTCCACCTAGGCTTAATTTGGAAGCATGAATTCAATCCATCTTCTCCATGGCAACCCTTCATTATCAAGAACTAGTTATTGTCTTCTCTCCGGACTGAACATTCACATTGTCCTCCTGGAAATTGTGTGTGAAGGTGCATGTCTTAAATCATTTCAAACAGCCTGTGTGTTCTTCTGTTTATCTCTTTCTCGCAAATGTGCCATGCAGAAAATTCTTTAATTTTTCGGTTGTTTGTATGACAGATAAGAGCAAATCTTTATGCACATATTTCTTTTCCCTTATTATTTTACAGATAACACTGAGAAATGCTTGAGAAAGGATCAGTCTGTCTATTTTAAGCATGAAAAACAATATTTAGAACTGAACTTGAGTCATTTTATGCATTACTACCTGAATTTCTCTAATCCCTCTGGTGGTAAAAATGAATTTGCATTGAGCATAGCGCAAACATTTCCTTTAATATAGTCTCTGCTGTACTAGCATATGGATAATCTCTTGGAAAAAATATTTCTATGGTCATTTTCCAGTGAGAACACAAGAAATTTTCCCATTGAGAGGGAGAGTTGAAGAGAAGGAGGCAGGAAGGGGAAGGAGGGGGAGAGTTGGAAAGAGAGAGACAAAGGGAGAGTGGGAGGGAGAAGAGACAGAGTGTTGGACTTGCGGACCTCGTTATCCTGCTATGTGTGTGTGTGTGTGTGTGTGTGTGTGTGTGTGTGTGTGTGTGTGTGTGTACTGGTTTGGCAGCTCTGATTTGGGCAAATGAAGCATTAAGTTCCCTTAGCACAGGGACTATCTAATCAGAGATCCTTGCAGTCAACCATATATTTTGTGAATGCTGGAGTACAGATTGCTTCTTGCACTGCCTCTTGGTTTTCTGGCTTGAATCAAAGACTTCATGTAAATATCTCCTCTGTCTCTTCCATCATGCCATTCCTGTTTTTATCAATCTTCTTTCCTTGAGTGATACTATCCAGTCTTACGACTTTAGACATGAAGCTATGTGCCCATGGTTCTGACTTTTACATATATCCAAATGTATATTTAACTTACAAGAAAAAAATCTAAATAATACCTTTTGATTGGTGCAAGATCAAAGTATATGGGTCTATCCTTACTTAGCAACATACAATATCTCTATTTGGCCACAAATCTTTTTTTTTTTTTAATCAAAAGCTTGTTGTGAGAAACTACATTAATAGAGGTTGCTTAGTCTATTTCCTGGCAGTAAAAATTCTGCCTATCCTCCAACAGGCAATGAAATAATTGTGCTTTTGAATGACAATATCTTGGCTTCAGATAAGTGGCTTTTAATGAATTGCATTATGATATTATGCCAACTTTCAGCACTAACAGGCTCCCAGCCATGAGAAACTAACACTTTATCTACGTGGGGGTGTTGTCCATCACACCACTCTTTCCTTTTAACAAACACCAACCAGGAGACATTTCTTACTCTTTGTATTTTAAAAAAGTAATTTTTTATCGAACAACTAGTTGTTTTTATCTTATCAACACTGGTTTTATAATAGGTCATTTCCTCCTCATTGCTTTGACAACTTGGAAGCTCAAAATCAAATTTCTGCTCAGGAATAGCATCTAATCTGATCAAATCATATAGATTTCCTGTGTTAATATTATCATAAACGTAACTATTTCCTTGCTAATTTTCTACTTTGTTCCGACTCTCTAATTTGTATATTCTATCCCTCTGTTTAATTTTCTTTTTTTTTTTTTAAGATTTTATTTATTTGAGAGAGAGAAAAAGTGTGGGGAGAGGGCAGAAGGAGAGGGGGAAGCAGACTCCCTGCTGAGCGCGGAGCCTGATGTGGGGCTCCGTCTCACGACCCTGAGATCACGATCAGAGCCAAAATCAAGCCTCAAACACTTAACCAACTGAGCCACCCAAACGTCCCCCGCTTTGTTTAATTTTCTAAGTTGTCTCAAGTCTTTTGTAAAATGAGAAATACATAGATATGTACACATGATATGTAGTACTTGCAACAATGCATTGTAGTTACTTTCTTATGTGTGGTGCTTGTGGTAGACTGTGATCATGGGGAGGCCCAGGACTTTATTTCAAATTCCCAATGTCTAGCATAGAATCTGGATCATATTCATTAGCGTTAATATCTGTTGAACTCTATTAACTCAGTGCCAGGGCACTGATGTAAGTCATTTGAACTACAGCTCATTTAACTTTAACAGGGTCCGGCCTCTAGAGAGAGCTCCAGACCTCTCTAACTAACACTCTTCCCTTCCTCCAGATGCCTGAAGGATTATAGTTACACATGGCCAAATTATAGGACAGTTTCTAACCCATGATCCTGATCTTCTCTCTCTCTCAACCATCTTTTGGGAATCTTGTCCCTTCACTCCCTCAAAATGGCAACTGGTAGTACTGATACTCTGATTCCAGGAAAGTGCTGTTGTTGTGTTCACAGGATTATTTGGTTCCTTAAGCCATCATCAGTGGGAAAGGAGGAGAGATGGACAGACTGAACGGAACACTGGGTTGCTATGGCAACAGGCTCTTACCACTCCAAACCTTCCTCCCCTTTCCCAGTGTAGGTGCTGAAATTCTCCATGTGAAATAAGCTCTCCCCCATTTCTGTATATTGGGAGCATGAACACACACGAAGCTCTGGAGTCCTGGGTGTGTGCCAACAACTCAGAGAATGTGAAATTAGCTGGGAGGAAAAAGAGCCTGTCTTCTCCCTCCCTTATGGACTCTTATTTTTGCTTACTTAGTACTTTCTAAAATTTTCAAGGGATAATTTTAAGAAAAAAGTTGACGGCAATCAGGGAATCAGCATGTTTTGCCAAGTAGCAGTGTTATTCCTGAATGGCTAGAACCTCACTCTCCCTTTAGTTTTATAAGTATACTAGACTTTTTAAGTGAATATTTTGTTACCCATGGAACTTTCCTTTCGAGGAATTTTTATGACCTTTTACAAGTTGTTACGAATCTGAATAGAAGGTCTGGAATCACGTTTCTTTTAAGAATCTGAGAATACAGACACAGACTTCATGACTGACCATGACAAGGGAGATACGACATCCCCACAGGAAGAAGGAAATATGAGTGCACAGACCTGCACGTCTAGGGCCTCTCCCTGGTACACCAACGGTACCAATTTTTAAACTACGACTGACCTTGTCCAGATTTCCAGCAGGACACTTTTTGTTTGAAACACTGAAAGGCTATTACACGCAATGTGTGTAAAAGGAATCCGAGCAAAGTGTGGCTTGGAGTTACAACTAGCTCACTTCCCTGCAGGACTCATTACTGAGTCCCCAGGTAGTATAGGAACAGAGCAAGTCTTTGGGCAGAAAAGAGTAGTGAATTGTTTTTATTTTTGTAAACAGAGAGGAAACACTGAGTTCTTGTGAAAAGTTAGAATCTGGGCGGTAGACAGTACTTGGATGAAGGCTACTTTTCTAAGAATTTAGGTGATGAAATTTCCCTTTTACTCTCTTTTACTGAGGAGCAAAGCCATGAACTATGCTTCTCTGTCTTTGAGAGTTCTCTCCCCCTGTCTACTCTGAGATCCTTTTCGAGAGACTTAATTTACATGTTCCCGGATGGCCTTCTATGATATCCATCCAAGCCACAAGAAACAAATCATTCTGAGTGCCCACGCTCTTATCCTGAGAGACCCCCTCCCCTTGGCACCCGCTCCCCCAAACTCATATCCCAAGCTCTGTCCACACTCAGAAGCAGGAAAGGCAGAGACAATACCTCATGTGTGACTTCACATCCAGCAACTCCAGGGCGGTAACGCGTGGCTCCCCAGCCAGGTTTTGCAAGATCTTCAGCCTTGGCCCACAGTGCTTGTAAAATTCAGTACAAATATTCAGCAGGGACTCCCGAGGTCTTCTGAACTCCTCCCGAGCAATTCGTTCATCCAGTTCCTCTCTGGGAAGGCCTTGCCCTTCTTCCAGTAAGTGAAGATTTTCCCTGGGGAATGATAAAAATTTAACTGGGGGTCTGAAAAGGTGTGTGTGTGTGTCAACTGTGAGAAGAGGGCATTGCACTGACGGAAAATGGATGACCCCTTCTATTATGTATCATGTACATTCACGGGGGGAACCTCGTCTAAAGGGTAAGGAAAGCGTGCCACCCTAGAAGAGACTGCCATCCCAAATAGCAATGACTTTCCACAAGCCACTTCCTGAGGATTTACCCAGAAACAGGAGGCCATGCATTAATAAAATGAAATCTAATGGAACCATAACCCGGCTCAAAAGACAATCATTACGAGACGTCAGAGTTCGTACGAAATCAGGGCTTGTCTCGCTGTACCTGATAAAGTGCAGTTTGGCGCCTTGTTCCGGGTACCTGGGAATCAGAAGAACAGTCCGCGTGATGATGAGAGCAAGCACAGGGGCCCCGGCGGGGCTTCGTACGGACTGTTTCTCGTGAGAAGCCCTTGAAGCGACACATTTTGATAAGCTCACAAACGCACATGGACTAATCCTAAAATATAAAATCTTTGTCTTTCATTTGGCCACCACACATGCGGCAATTAGAGCTGCTAGGAAAGCCGTCCCACTGGTAGATAATTTGTAGAAGGACATATTATAAAAACACATACGAAGTCATGGAATGCAGCCAAATGAGGGGACTTTTGAAAAACTTCAAAAGTGAAGTGAATCTAAGTTACAGTTTTAGTACCATGTGCTCTGTTTCTGGGGATCAGAGGAAGAAATATGGCAGACTTCCTTTCAGTTCTGCAGACTTACTGCTTTAGGACTGATTAATAATAGGACTTTAGAAACTCTCTTTTCCTGTGGACCTTTCATCAGGTAGCTGAATCTAGCTCCTGAATATCACTTACAATATATTTATTTTTTTCTTATTATGAGAAATGGAGGCATGAGCTAACCATCACATCAGCTAACTTACAGTGGGGTTTGGTACTTATTTGTAATATAAACGATGAGTAGGGCATTAACATTATATAAAGAACAATGCATTCTTAAAACTGTGCTTCAGAGAGAATGGAAAATTACAAAGTTTCTCCTTAAGATCTCCCTCCTAATTGCTCCATCCTGGGAAAAGAGAACTTTTCCTCTACCTGATTTGGGGTTTGCCCTCTCTTAAACCTTCCTTGGAGGAAGAACATAATTCAACATTTGTATGTGTGTGTGTTAGAGTATTTAGAAGTTAACATAGACAAAATGAAGCCATGTAAGTATTACTCATATAGCCAGTGTCTGAGTTACACCAAAAGGGGGGAAGTGGGGAAGATTAAGTCAAGGACCATGAGAGCATCATTTGAGAACCTAAGTCAAAATTTGGATGAAATGCCTGTGGGAAATCTGTCCAGATGAAAGAAAGTTGACCCCGTGTAACTGCCACAGGAATGAGAAACCACCCCCTGATTATTATTGTTTCATTTGCCTTTTTCTTGGAGGTGAATGAAACAACACTGGAATAGTTCAAAGACCACCCAGGCAGCAGAAAACATCTTGCGTGTCCATGCAAACAAACAGACACAAATGCCGATCTGCAAAGGAGGCTTGGATTTCTCCCTGATGGTGTCAAAAGAAGCCTTGTAACTCTAAACTCTCGCCTTCCTTTCTTTTTCCTTGGAGGGTTTCACACTCAATATTGACTATTTTCAAGATTCCTTGCATTCCCAACGACTGAGATTCAGGTTGTATGACATTGAAAGACCACAGAAGAATAAGGCCAGTGAATTACCTGGTGTTCACTCCGGACGACATGGTGTGATTGGCTGTGGTGGTTCCCTTATGACCTTGGTCACACCTGCTCATCTGCGGGGCTGTCATGGGCCTGCGACAGTGACAGGAACCGCCACAACAAAACAACAGCAACAGAAGTGGAGACATTTACAAAGTCCTCAAGTTATGGAAGCTCACATAAATTTTAAATTACTCACAGAGTCTTAAAAAGAGCCTGTCGAGTTGGTTTTTTCTGTCACACTCTTGCTGTCTCTGTTCTGAGCAGCACTTTGAAGGGAACATCGATCCCTGGGGGGTTTATTAGCATACCATGATTTAAGTTCTTCTACTTTTTGGTTCTAAGCTGTAAACTATGACACTTCAAACCAGACATTTATGAACTCACACTTCCAAGTCTGTAGGATTCAGTGTGAGTTAAGAGCTCATTTTTCAATTTGATAGGCTCCTAGGAAGTTAACTGTTCTGGACTGTAAGTAAAAGGTAAAGACGGACATAACATTTTGGCCACCTACGTTGTAATCAACCACCTTATTTTTCTGAAAAACTATCAAAGCATGAAAGAATCCTTAGGCAAAATTATACCGAAGACAACCCAGAGAAGTGAGTAAATTAGTATCTATTATAAGTCAGTAATTTAGATACTCAGAAATAGAATTGAATCATCTCATTTTATACTTGCAGGGTTTACTTTAAATCCTAGGTAATCTTTGCCTCTCTATCGGCCTCTGAGGGAGGATGCAGCTTTCCAAAAGGAAGTGTTTGTATGAGCTCTTTCAGGCTTGCTTTTATGATGCTCATTTTCTGTATGTTGGGTGTGGCTGGAAAGTAAGCTTTTGACAATCACACTAGACCGTCTCTTCCTGTGCCATTGTTGTGGGAGGCAGAACTTAAAGATGGCCCCGGGACCCTACGGTCCCCCTGGTTTTATTCCAGTGATTATGAACCGTTACACTGCCAAAGGGAAATTATCTGGGTAGGCCTAATCCTATTGCACCAGCCCTTAAAAAAGCAGTTTTCTCTTGCTAGGAACAGAGAGCGTTGAAGCATGAGAAGGACCCGGTGCCATTGCTGGCTAGAAGACAGAAGGGGCCATGTGAGAAGAAAGGCAGGTATCCTCTAAGGGAAAGAGTGGCCCTATCTCAGAAAAGAGAGGGAACCTCAGACCTAAAGCTGCATGATGCTGGATTCTGCCAAAAACCTAAATGGCCTTGGAAGTGGATTTTTCTTTCCCCAGAGCCTTCAGATAAGAGCTCTCAGCTTGACTGCTATCTTAATTTCAGCCTTGTGAGACCCTGAGCAGAGAAACCAGCTGAGCCTGCCCAGACTTCTGGCCTATGAAACACAAGATAATAAATGTTTGTTTTTATGTTTCTAAATTTGTGCTAATGCATTACATAACAATAGAAAACTAATGTTAACACAGTAGTAATATACTTATTTGGTGTAACTATTAATGTCAGTTCATGAGTAAAGAAATTAGAAGTATGGAAGTGAAATGGGGTTCTTCTCATTTTCTTGTGAAAATAGCAAATCCAACTTCATTGTTGGCTGACCAATGAGGCTAGTTCTCCCCTTTGTCAAGAGAATATTAAGTACACTAGAATATTTACAGTCACAGAATTTTAAATGTCAGTGCTCCATCCATTCCACTCTTGGTGGAATTTTGGGTAAGTCAATTTTGGATAAGTTAATTGACCCATCCTGATAAAAGAAAATGGAAAGGAGGAAAGCACTGAGATTGTAGAATGTGAGGAGAAATAACAAAAATAGTCCTTGGGAAAAATTGATGGCTCTTCTCTAACTGCATGAAGGGGCTAGTGATATAACCAGAGAGGCACAGAAGGAAGAGTATAAGTGGTATTTCTCCTTAGGATGTTCTTCCTTCTAGGACTATGAAACCAACATCAAAGCATTGGTACTGGGTCCCACTGGAAGAGGCGATTTGCCATGGCTCCCTGTCCTACTACTTCCCCTCTCCTTAGCCAGGTGCATATGGGCTCTTTAACACTGGCAGTCTTCCAAAGGCTTTTGGGCTACACTCTGCTTGCCTAGGTTGGCAATGTAGCCCATGATTAGAAACGAAACATATGTTGACTTAATGAATCACAATCTCCCTCCCTCTCTCACTTGATGGTACATGCTAGAGAAGTCCTTCCTGGATGGAGGGATTTCAGCTAGTTCTCATTAACAGGGCAAGATGGGGCTGGAGAAGGTGGAACTTTTGGTGGGAGGAAATCACAGACAGAATTTAGGCTAAGGATGTGGCCAAATGGGATGGAGGAGTAGAGACACCACCCCAGGAAGAAGGCTTCCCCACCTCTGCTCCGGGGAACAATATCTCCTTCTAACTAATTTTGGATGGGAACAGAGAAAGAACGGCAAACATCTGCAGAGCTTCCTGCCTTCACTTCTTCCCACTCCTCTCACTCAGTCTGCCCACCATCCCCACCATCCACTCCATCCCTGTCTGGTCTCTCGATGCCTTCTGCTTCTGAATCCAAGACCCATGCAAAAGGGCTAACTTCTTGGTACTTTGTTTAGGGCTGAACTCTGGTGTCAATGTACCTTTCCATTCCCAAATCCCCCAGCCCTTATCCCAGCACCACAGAGCCTCACCCCCACAGAGAACCTGTGAATTCTAGCATTAGAATAAAATTCTGTCATTTACATTTGTTATGTAGTTTCTGAAACTACAGTAAAAAAACATAACTCTTTACAAACAGTAAAATAATAAAAGGCAGCTTAGTTGGAATTACAGACATGTCTCATAAAATAATATAAAAGCTAATAAAAATATGGATCACATTTTCACATTTACTACATTGGCCCTTTTACAAAAGATTCGTTCGCCACTGGGTTAAAACTGCCACAGAAGCAGTTCTGGTTGCATGCAGATGTGTTCTTGGTATTATTATCACTATCGTTATTATTATTCATTATTCAGAGTACTTAGCATTATTTATCCAAACAACATAGGGAATGTTTGCAGTTTTAAGCAACAAAGGGCTGGGTTTGGGCAGGTGTGTGTCAATAAAGACAGGTCTTAGGGATTTTTAGCCGCCATGTCTTTTCTTCCTTTTTGGGGCAGACACACACCATGGGAGGCTCTGACTACTTCCGTGATGGGATTACCTGGTGAGGACCTCTACACTGTACAAAAGGGCCTGCAGGGATGTCGCAAGAGCAGCTGTGGCAGCGATCTCCTCTCGGGCAGCAGGCACTGTCTCCACTTGTGATGTCTGCCTCTTCAGCTTTTGTAGGTAACAGGGGACTAGAGCTTCCAAGACCATCAGCATCTGAAGACTTTAATCAACAGAAAGGAAACCAAGTCACATTTTACGTTCTACTTGGGTTGGCTGTGTCACACTTGGGAGGGCGGAGGAATGAACGGCCTGAGTCTGAGCCCCCCTCCCACCCCACCCAAGCCAAGAGTTAGTAAAGCTGCTGGAAGGGTTGACCGACACCAATGAATTAATTGGTTCACGGATTAATCGAGCACCCAGTAAAAGCTGGGGAAATTCTACTTGCCTTTCAGGAGAATATGACCTAGTGGAGAGGGGAAAATTAGCATAAGGAGAGCTGGTGGAGAGAACTGTGAAATGATTGGTGGAGCTGCGTGCGCCATCTAGAGAAACCGGCATCATAATGATAATAAAGTGGCCACTCAGAGATTTGCCAAGAGTGATTTTTTCAGCTGAAATAAAATGTAGATAAGATAAAACTCTTCCCTTGGAGGCAGGCTTCTTAAAGGTTAAGCAATTTCCAAGAAGAGTCTGTGGAAACAGCCTCTGTGATGCAGGTCTGAAAATGGCTGCTTACTGGAGTGAATAGTAAAAAATTTCAACGACATTTTAGTAAAAGACACATGTTAAATATAAGTATATCGAAACATTGAAGGTAAAAGTAAGAACAAGCACCAGTTAGACTTATTATAAAGCTATAATAATTAAGACGGCATAATATTGCTGCAGGTGATGAGGGACAGAAGCAGAAAGATGTTCACCTTTCGCCCAGAAGGGTGACCTACGGCCTGCACAGCTCTGAGAGATATCAAATACATGCTGGTTGCTACAGTCTTAAAGGATCTCATGACTGCCTATGTGTCTTAGCAATAGTTAATGTCGAACTGAATGAGAAGTACCAGAGAAATCCTGCAAAAGTAGTTAATGAGAAGTTCAAAGAAGACATTTATGATCTAACACTCCCTGCCTGTCGCCCTCCCCCTTCAGCACGAAGCATATAACCACCAACTTCGTACAACAAAAAGTATAGCTCTTTCTGCCCATAGGTCCTGTCTCCTTGGTACTTAAATAAACTTACTAAGTTGCACCTTACAACATCTCAAGAATACTTTCTTGGAAAAAAAAAAAAAGAAGAATTCTTTCCTGGCTGTTGCACCCACGGCCCCACAACACAAGGAGAGACAGAAGACATGTGGAACAAAATAAGGAGTAGGAAACCAATTCACAGACACTTGATTTATAAAAAGGATGACATTGCAACGCAATGGGAAATGCTAGTCTTTTCCATAAATGGTACTTTGCTATTGTCTACTAGTATCTGTACAGGAAAAAGAAAATCTTGACCCTTACTTTATACCATACCAATAATTGAGGGTAAAAACAATAAAGTA
Organism: Ailurus styani; assembly: GCA_002007465.1. Classification (NCBI taxonomy): domain Eukaryota; kingdom Metazoa; phylum Chordata; class Mammalia; order Carnivora; family Ailuridae; genus Ailurus; species Ailurus styani. The sequence goes on along the minus strand of LNAC01000199.1, from coordinate 2,073,079 downwards.
TTTGGAAGATAATATAACGGGATATATTCATAAGCTTGGGTGAGCCAAGATTTCTTAAGGGGACAGAGAAAGCACTAAACAGTAAGATAAATAGTGATACACTGGACTACATTAAAATGAAGAATTCTGTCCATTAAAAGATAATGTTAGGCAAGTAAAATTATAAGTCATAGAGTAAGAGATGTTATTTGAAATGCATATAACCAGTGGTGTGCTGGAGTGGACATTTAACAGGCCAAGACACTTTAGGTATGCAATGGTTTCCAACCACATGTTCAATGGTGTCATGCTGGCATCTCATACTCAGCCATTGCTAGATATTGGCAAAATAGCAATGCTGTGTATCAGGGACTCTCCCCCAGGGAGCTGGTTATTAAATGTTTACCAGCACCCCTGTCCGTATAAGCTAAAAATACTTACATCAGACTCTTTGGACAAATTCTACATACCAAATAAAATAAATACCGATAATCTCATTTATAAATGGGTGGAAAACATCAATAGGCACTTTACAAAAGCAGATATCCAAATTCCATTAAACATCTGGAAAGCTTCCAGACCTTTCAGTTTGGAAGAGGGAAATGAAAACTAAAACCACAAAGAGATATCACTATAACCCAACAAAATGGCTAAAATAAAGACTGAGTATCGAGTGCTGATGAGGCAGCAGAGGACTGGGACACTCACATGCCACTAGTGGGAATGGAAATTGACACAGCCATTTTGGAAAACCAGTAGTATCTACTAAAGCAAAACAAACACATATTCCATGACCTAGCATAGCATTTCCACATACAGAAATACAGACATATGAGTTCACAAAGATGCATACAAAAACGTTTATCGCAGCATTATTTTTAATAGTCTCAGATATAACGCAAATGTCTATCCATGAGAAATCAATTGTAGCATAGACATTAAATATTACAGATGAATGAAGGACAAATTGGTGACACACAATGACATGGATGAAGCTCATGAAATAATATTCAATAACAAAAGTATAGGACATTAAAAAGTACCTACTGTATTATTTCACTTGAATAGAGTTCAGAAATAGGCAAAGATGATTTGTGATGTAGGATAGTGGCTCTTCTGATTTTTCTTTTTGTTTTTGTTATTCTTCTGATTTTTCTATTTGAGTGGTAGTTGTGTAGATGGGTTAACTTTATGAACGTTAGTACAACTATAAAGTTAGGATTTTTAAAAACTTTTTTGCATAAATGTATTTAAATAAATTTCATTTACTTAAAAAATTCCAGTACAATAGGGGCTTCGTATTCCAGTGTTGAAGTATTGTAAGAATTGTCCTTGCTCCTTGAGAGAGATCCTAGAGAACAACTGCTTAAGAGCCTCTGATTCTACCCAGACATTTAAGAACCCCTCTGGCTTAAACAGAAAAGAATAGGGGACTAGGGAGGCTAATTCTTCCTTTAATTTTAGTTTGACTTAACAATATCGGACTTTGGCCTTTCACTCACAATGACAAGAGAATTTGACTGTGAATTCTAATTCCTTTTGATTTCAGGGTGTTTGGATTTTAACTTGAGAGAGGATTTCATGTCTCACCAGAAATTGGGTAATGGAAAAAATTTTTAGTTAAATCTGGGGGTTTTCTATGTCATTGGCATTTTGACACTAGAGAAGCTTTACGCATTTTATTATTGTAGTATCTTGATGTCACTTCATCTCACTGCAGATCCTCTGAGACACTCTACTAGCAATGTACTTGGACACACTTGGAATAGAAAATAGAATAGGGAGCATCTTTATACCCAGAAATAGAGTGGGCTTGGAGTTAACGCAGGGTTTTAATCCATTCTTGCGCCATTTATGGAGCCATGATACTGTAAGAGGAGCCCAAGGAAAGTGGGAGAAGGGTCATCATTACAGATGGCAGATTGGCTCCCTTGAGGACCATTGCCACATTTCTGGTTGACCACAGGCATGATATTTAATCCCCACTGATTAACACCAAAAAAGCTGGGAATCTTGGGAGGGGTGTGTGTGGGTATTTCTTACTCATTCTTCATGTAGAGAGAGTTCAATTAATCTGAATCCTGGTCCCTCTTTGCCCCTTTACTCATTCTGTTCTAGGGGAGAGAGAACGACTAATCTGAGAGGCAAACTGATAAAGATACACTGGTGAAATCAACCCAGCTATTTCCTTCCACCTGCAAGAGCTTGCCAACAGGGTAGGACTTCTTTCCTCCACACTGTGAATTTTCAGGGCGGTCCTGTTCCAAGCTTGATCCTTATACCAAAAATATGATAGCATATAACCTGGGATTTTTTTTTATGAGCGAGACATTGCAAGAAAAGATCAAAGTAGATTGAGAAGTCGAGAGGAAGAGATTGCCTAATACTGATGTAACTGGGGAGGAGGAGCAGAGGGTTGATTAAGCCAGCCTCAGGGAACATTTAAAGTAATGTAGCTCTATTATTTTTAAGGATCTATAATACATACCGGGGGGCTATCCCTGATTCATCTGAATTACTGTCTCTTTCTTTAAAAAGTCTCTTTTATCAATTATCATATGGTTTCACTTAACTTGTGGAACATAAGGAATAAAATGGAGGACGCTAGGAGAAGGAAAGGAAAAGTGAATTGGGGTAAATCAGAAGGGGAGGTGAACCATGAGAGACTGTGGACTCTGAGAACCAAACTGAGGGTTATGGAGGGGAGGGGGGCGGGGGGATGGGTGAGCCTGGTGGTGGGTATTAAGGAGCACTGCGTGTGGTGTATAAACAATGAATCTTGGGTCGCTGAAAAAATAAAATAAAAATTAAAAAAAATAAATAAAAGGTCTCTTTTAATAGCAAGATGAGATTGATTTCCATTTTACATATCAGCACATAAATCAGACCAGAGCCAACATCCTATAACTGGGATGACACTTCCCATGTGAAGCCTTTGCATTCCTTACACTTGGCAAAATGACAGGCAAGATTTATATTCTTGCTTTTTATGAGAAAGGAGTTCTTATTATTCCTTGAAAAGCATTTTCTTTGGTAGTTTAAAGGTCTGCTCTGGAATTTTGTTTGCTATTAATTTGTATTACATGTCAGGACAGCATTTTCTAAACAAGACTAAACATCTTAGCTGCTGCACAAATTCCAAATTTTAGGGTATTTTACATTAATGAAGATTGACTATAGTTTCCAGAACCTGTGCTATGGTAAGTTTCCTAAATGTCGTTATTGAAAACATCCTTGCCAGAATATTACAGGATGATATTAGCAAACATAACCTTTGTGTTCATTCACTTTTATTTCCTTAGCCATATTTACTTACCACAAGGCACAGAATAAAGGGATGAATTACCTTCTGAATGACTCGGGAGCGTATGCCACCACGGTCACGCAGAGCTTAATGGCCTCACTTATAGAGAATGTCAGGTCTTCGTTTCCATAGCAGAAATCTGAAGGGACAGAGGGTCAAGGTGCAAAATCAGAGTGGAGTCCACCAGGGATAAAGAAGGAATTATCACTCTTAACATTCCGGATATATTTTAGAGCCATTTCTTTGTCACTCTTTATTCCTAAACTATGAACATGATTAATTTCTTCATCTAAAGGGACTGAAAATTGTTTCTTACTTTTGAATAATCAGATGAAAAATAACAGTGCATTTTGGGGGGTAGTTTAGGAAAAAATCTGACCTACTAGAAGATAGCCAAGGGCATGCAGATACCTAAGACATGAGATTTTATCTTCGAATTCCCTCTACTTCTGCACATTCCATGATCACAAAAGACCATTTTAGAGAGTTACCCACCTAGAATTGCCCAGGAAAACCTAATTTTCTGAACACTGGTACTAGAGAAGTATAGTACGAGGCACCAGTTTAATACAATTTTTGTGGTAGAGAATTCCTTACTCTTTAGGACTTTCAAGAAAGTAAAAACATTTTTTTTTTTAAAGATCTTCCTTATTTGAGAGAGAGAGTGCGCACTGTGTGTAGGAGTAGAGGGGAAGAGCAGAGGGGGAGGGAGAGGGACAAGCAGGTACTGCTCTGAGTCCCGAGCCCACTGCAGGGCTTGATCCTAGGACCCTGAGATCATGACTCAAGCTGAAACCAAGAGTTAGACGCTTAACCTAACCGACTAAGCCAACCAGACACCCTTAGGATTTTCGAGAAATTTAAGAAAACAGGAGGTAAGAAATGTACTCATTCAGTTTATACTACTTTTCCAATTTTTTTTTTGGTTTTGATTTAGGTTAAACTATTTAATAAAGAATTATTAAAAAACAACAACAATTACAATCTACAAAGGGAAGGTCAGGGCAACTTTTGTTTTTACCTAATGACTTAAGAGGCTTCTCAGCTTTGACCAGCTCTAAGATGTCTAATATGTCAGTGGTCTCCCCTTCCAGGGACTGCAGCAGGTCAAACAGGCACTGAGCTGACACCCCTTTGCTGGGTCCATTATTGGCAGCATCCTGAATGAAGAAGGGCTATTTTAGTTGATTGATTCCTGTCTCAGCACTAATGTGGTTTGATCAGGAATTCAAATCTCACACACACCACCACTGATAACAATTAGATCGATCCGGCTTCAGCTCTCACAATCCTGGTCCATCAATGCTGCTATAAGATTTTGGAATGAACACCTGACTTTCAAGGGATCTATTAAATGTTAGTCTGGTACAAAGAGTTATTTGTGCAAACTCCTAAAAATACAACAATATGTAGACCTCCAGAACAATTCATGTAAATGTCTCCTCTGGTCTGCGATGGAAGGGCTCAGCATTCCCGAAGAAACTTTCCATAATGTAGGAGTTGAATACTTCAAATATGTCTGGGGAAACAGATGCTTATTTTAACAACTCCGGGCATTTTTGAGGTCTTCTTTGATAATATAAATCCAAAATGAGATGCTTGCCATCTCAAATCTATTTAAAATGGCTTTGATTCATTAAAACAACAAATCCCTCTTAAATTTCTACTATATGCCAAGCACAATTCTGTATACTGAGGTTATAACAAAACAAAACCAAAAAAGACATACAAACAAAACAACTAAAAACAAACCAAAAGCAAAGACAAAAACAGATGAAGGTCTTGCTTTAATGGAGCTTAAATTCTATTTTGGTGTATGGTAGAGATATATATTAGTGAAACACATGTATGACATATGATATGGTATAAGCATTCTAAAGGAAAAAAAAGCAGGGTAAGTGCTAGACAGTGATAGAAAGGAATGAGAATCAGGAACTCTTCCTTTTTATTAATTGAGTATAAAAAGCTGAGGAGTTGGTCTATTTATATCCTACAGGCGGAGATGAGGTTTGAAGAAAAATGAAGAGAAATAATTTATGATATTCGTATCCCACTGGTTGAAGAAAGAGAGCTGAGATCCTGATTATACACATGGACAATATAAATGAGCAGGTCATATATAAAAATAGAACTCTGATCCATAACCTGTGGTAACCTGCCCAGAAAACCACAGCATTGTCCACAGTAACCCGCCCAGGAAGCCAACCTGCTGCAAGTCAGGTTAGTAGGAAGTCAGACTACTAGCTCTACTGGAAACCAAACAATAACCCGTTTAACCATTGGGCCCCAAATGGCCAGGTCTTGATTACAACTGACAGCTTCCTTGTTCCTTGTCCCCACTTCCAACTAGACCAGTAGACCAACTAGACCAGAAAAAGCCAAATATGTACCCCTAACCAATTAAATAGGATGCCCCATATCTAGTCAGCCTGCTTACAGCTCCCCCACACCAATGGCCTCCAATCAGGGCATACCTGAAGCCTTCCCTTTTCTCCACCGTAAAATTTTCTTACTCCTCTGTCTGCTTTGGAGTCTTTGCCAAGACACAAGTGATGGTACTGAACTCCCTTGCTACAGCAGACTCTAAATAAAAGAGCCTTTGCTTTTCTCATCGGTTGGTCTACATTTATTTCCTCAGAGCTGACTTACAGGAAACTCCAGGAGAGGGGCCACACTAGCAAACAGCTGGAGCACAAATGGCTTCCGGTGTAGAATATAGAACTGGTGGCAGGCAAATTCGATGGCTTGACGCAACTGGGGATTACTTTCATAATCGGAGTATACCTGTGGAAAAATGCCACATATTCAGAAAATGCCTTAGCAGCATATCAAAGTTGCATTTGCTTTTAAAACTCATAGCACTGGAGGGGCACCTGGTTGGTTTAGTTGGTTAAGTATCCAAGTCTTGATTTTGGCTCAGGTCATACTCTCGGGGTCCTGAGATCGAGCCCCATATCAGGCTCTGTGCTGAGCATGGAGACTGCTTAAGATTCTCTCCCTTTCCCCTTGCCCTGCCCTTCCCCCTCCTGCCCCTCACAGTCGCTCTCTCTACAAAAACAAAACAAAACACCTCATAGCCATGGGAAGCATGGAGGGAAGTGGCTAATTTAATACGCTGGTAGATGGGAGTAAAAGACAGTATAATCTCTCTTGTGAGAAATTTGACAATAAACATGAATATACTTTTTCCCAGGGAGTTTGTGGCTAGGAATATATCTCAAGAAAAGAATTGGACAAAAGTACAAAGATGGATATACAGGAATTCCTACTGCAATTTTGCTTATGATAGTGGAAAATTTCAAACAAGTGAAATTATTCATAAATTGGGATAGTTTAAGTGGATCATGGTATATGCATACAACAGAATATTATGCAGCTATTAGAAAGATGCTCTTGCACTCAATGTAGCTACATGAAAAAATGCCTGTGATATTCTTAGTGTGATATGAGAAAAGTAGGTAACAAACTTCAACACGTGGCATGATCCAACTTTTGTTCAAAAAAAAAAAAATAGGATAGGGCGCCTGGGTGGCTCAGTGGTTAAAGCCTCTGCCTTCGGCTCAGGTCATGATCTCAGGGTCCTGGGATCGAGGCCCGCATCCGGCTCCCTGCTCGGCGGGGACCCTGCTTCCTCCTCTCTCTCTGCCTGATTCTCTGCCTACTTGCGATCGCTCTCTCTGTGTCAAATAAATAAATAAATAAAATCTTTAAAAAAAAAATAGGATAGAGTGCAAGGATTTTCAAGAAGTATAAATGGATGGTTATCTAGGAAGGAGGATTATAGGTGATCTTTGTTTTCTTCTTTAAACTTCATCTTCCGAATTTTATAACAAGCAATTATTGTTTTTGGAAATCAGTAAACAAGTCATAAAAATGGAAAAAATTCCAACTATTTAAAAATAGGAGAGGCCTAATACTGAAGAAAATTTCTTGCCCCTGTAAGTTGAACAAACTCCACTTTGCACAAGCAGGAATTACTTTTATAATTTTTTTTAAAGGTTTTATTTATTTATTTGACAGAGAGATAGAGAGCACAAGTAGGCAGAGCAGCTGGCAAGGGGAGAGGGAGAAGCAGGCTCCCCACTGAGCAGCAAGCCCGATATGAGACTCCATCCCAGGACCCTGGGATCATGACCTGAGCCAAAGGCAAACGCTTAACCAACTGAGCCACCCAGGTGCCCCTACTTTTATAATTTTTATTAAAACTTTCATAAAAGTAGAGGACAACAATGAGCCCCTAGGCTCTGTCTGAACTTCATCCACTACTTCTAAACGTAGCCAGACACACATTAGACATGAATACATGGAAATTGTTCCTGCTGAATTCACCTCCTCCAATCTCAGCATTGCAAATTTAATAGCAACAGAAATTTCAATTCAGAGATCATAAAATCTCTCAGGAGAAACATCATCAGAATAATTGCCATACATTTGAGTAAAGAGAGCAGTGATTCCCAAACTTCTAGGGCATCAGAACCCCCTGGAGGTCTTGCAAGAATCCAGGTGAATGGGCCCTGACGCCACAGTTTCTGATGAAGGAGGTCTGGGCTGGGACCCAAGAAATGTGCATTTCTAACAAATTCCCAGGCAATGCTGATGCTGCTGGATCAACAACCCCACTTTGAGAACCCCTCAAAGAGTGGCTGGAGGAAATGTGAAAGCCTATTCGCGGTCTGGGATACCTCAGGATAGATAGAACAGGGTATTGTGACCTTTCAGAAAATTCTGGGGAGATTTCATTTGGTGCTTTTTGCTGCCACGAAAGCAGATAACTCCATCCTTAAAAGGTCTTAGTACAGGCCTTGTTGACCTGCTGTACGGGCAGTTGATTTTCTGGTGAGGAGGGTGAGCCACACCTGCAGCATGGTGGGCAGAATCCACTGGTAACCACTGAGCGAGAAAAGGTGGTTGAAGTGCACTGCGCTGTTGATGACGGTGGCGGCGTACTGCCTGAGCAGGGCGCTGTCTTCTGGGTGGAGGATCAGAGCCCCATTAAAGACGTTGAGGAAGAGCATGATTTCATCTCCCCAGGGAAACTCGCTGGGCATGCCCAGGAACATCTCCTCCAGGAGCTGGATCCATAAGCTTTTCTGAAGAGTGTCGAGGCCAAAGAGCTCCTTGCCAGCTGTGAGAACATGAAACAGCAGAGACAGAATTAGCCCCATGCCAATCTTGTTGGCATAGAAGGGCGAGCAAACCGGAGGGCACTGCTGTTTCCCATTTGTTCCAACTCTGGGATGTGAAGATGCACTGCGGAAATGCTTCCAGCACACACTGCTGCCGCTGGTCTCACACTCCCTGCTTCTCAAAGGATGTCCACCATCATCTCTTTGATTCAGCTCTGTCAGCAAGACAGGGCTGGCATTTTCAGCAAGTTGCTACTGAACCAACTGAGGCTTTGAGAAAAAAGCTGTTTCAGAAAGGAAACTGCAGGGCTGGGACCGGTTCTAGATCTCTGAACTGGGCAGACTAGACCTCTTTCTACCATTGGCTCTGAAGCTTCTGGGTGAAGAAGACATGGAACACTGGGAGGCTAATTGTAAATGTCTCAAATTACTAACTTAGTCACACAGCAAGGCTTCAAAGGGAGTCTCTGTCTCTCTGTCTCTATCTCCCTCTCCATTCAGGTGTAATTCAGATAGAGTAAAACAAACATGCACAGATCTCAAATGGAGAGTTCAGTGACTTTTGACAAAAATACACACTCATGTAACCAATGTATCAATCAATATATGGATCATTTTCATCACCTCAGAAAGTTTCCAGGAGCTCCATCCTCCCCCAACTTGGAGGCAACCACTGTCCTGATTTCTGTAGATGAGTTTTGCCTTCCTGAAGTTCATATGAACACCTGTTCTTCACTTAGTCAAGTAACAGTACCTACTACTACCTACCCTGACAATACCATACTACTGCTTCAATTGCTTATGGAAAGAATGGAATACTATGCAGCCATCAAAAATGAAATCTTTCCATTTGCAACAATGTGGTGGATGGAACTAGGGGGTATTATGCTAAGCGAAAAAAGTCAGAGAAAGACAACTGTCATATGATCTCACTGATATGTGGACTTTAAGAAACAAAACAAAGGATCATAGGGGAAGAGAGGAAAAAATAAAACAATATGAAACCAGACAGGGGAAAAACCATAAGAGACTCTTATCATAGGAAACAACCTGAGGGTTGCTGGATGGGAGAGGGGTTGGGGGATGGGATAACTGGGTGATAGACATTAAGGTGGGCACATGATGTAATGAACACTGTATTATATAAGACTGATGAATCACTGACCTCTACCTCTGAAACCAATAATACATTATATATTAATTGAATTTAAATTAAAAAAACAAAAATCCCTGCTTATGATTAATTAAGAACAGTGCTTTCAGTTTGATCCCTGGAATAGTAACATCAACATCGCCTGGGAACTTGCTAAAATTCAAGTTCCTGGGGTCCAATTCCAGAGCTACTGAATCAGAAACTGGAGAGGAGGGAGCCCAGCAATTTTTGTTTATCTAATTCTCCAGGTGATTCTGATGGACTCAGGGCTGAGAAGCACCAGCTTAGAGAACTATCTTCTGGTAAAGATACTCTTCAGCTGAGGGCCAAACAAGGGCATAGGAAGCCCAAGAAAGAAATGCTCGTTTTCCCCTTGGTACCTTGTGGATCACTGAAGAGTGAAAATTCAGCGTCAATAGCACTTCGGGGGAATGAGGGTAGTCGGAGGAGGTCTTCCTGGAGCATGGAGACATGGGACTGTTTGTGGGCTGTGGGGATCTTCTGAGTCAGGGAGATGAGAAACAAAACCCGCCCAACTTCCTCCAGCTTCCGAGTGAACACCTAGCAGCAAACAAAAGCAGGAGCAGAGGAAACGTAGAATTAACAACTCTGAAATTAAAAGGAGTGAAGACATTGAAGTAAAATCTTTCATGGCAAACAGGGCTGATAAAAAACTCAGTGGGGGGCGGTGTTGAATTGAGGGAGAAATGGTTTTTTTTCTTTACCACATAGAAAGAGCAAACAATGCTTGATTGACTCTCACTTCCTGTATCCGCCTGTTCCACAGAAGGAAGTGTTTCTTAGGGGTTTGCAGGCTGGAGGAGCACAATGCAAGCATTGTCAGGAATCGTTCCATATTAAATAGAGCCCATTTGTCTGGATGTCATACTATGGAAGACCTTTTCCAACAGGAGCCCGTCAGTCAGTTCCAAGTGGCTCTACCATTTCCACTGATGCCTTAAGCTGTTTGTCTCTTAAAAAAGGATGGAAATGGGATCCAGGAAGAACCTATCTTGGGACAAAAGTTGATGGGACCTAGATGACACGGACAGGATTCTCTGGGTCCCTTCTCTTTGTTCCTTTCCTGTTGATGATGGGTGCGCAGGGATATGATAAGTAGGTCCATAAGCAGTCTGAAGCTGCTGAGCAAACTCCAGGGCCAGAACCCCAGGCTTTCATACTACTATTTCCCTGCAGAACTCAGAAAGAAATCTTAAAACTCCAACTTGGAGCGCACATAGAACAAGAGCTCCATTTTATGCGATTTTTAAAAACATGTTCTTAAACATAAAAAGAACACACTAGTGAAGTGCTATTATTGACCATGGTTTTAATTCTTTTGCTGCCCAAATCAGGGGGTTGGGATAATTTGGGGGTAATTATTTTAGAAATTACACAGTTATGTATACTTAAGACCCAACACCTCACACTTTGTAATACTTGCTTCTTTCAACTGCAATTGAGGTAGTTTATGCTAACTATACTTTTAATTACTTAAGTGGTCTAATTTTATGCCATTCTCAATCATTTCATGAAGTTATTTTGAATAGTTTGATGCCAAATTAACCCTAATATGCGCAGAGAAACCAAAGTGATAAATTATCCTGAAATTCTTCTTTAGACATTTTACTAAAAATAAATGAATGTGGGGGTGCCTGGGTGGCTCAGTCGATTAAGGTCTGACTCTTGGTTTTGGCTCAGGTCATGATCTCAGGGTCATGGGATCAAGCCCCCTGTTGGGTGCACTTGGCATGGGGTCTGCTTGATATTCTCTCCTTCCCTTCTCAGTTCATCCTTCCCACTTAGGCATGTGCAAGCGCTCTCTCTCCCTCTCTGTAAAAAATAAAATCTTAAAAAATAAAAAAATAGATCGGGAAGGCCACAAACCATAAGAAATTCTTAATCTCATGAAACTGAGGGTTACTGGGGGGTGGGAGGGTAGGGATAGGGAAGACGGGTTATGGATATTGGGGAGGGTTTGTGCTATGGTGAGTGCTGTGAAAGGTGTAAGCCTGATGATTCACAGACCTGTGCCCCTGGGGCAAATAATAATTTAAAAAAATAAAATAAATGAATGTAACACATAGACCATAATAAAATTGTATCATTATTAGAATTGTGGACTATAGCTATATTTTGCATACAAAATAGTGAATTTCCTTATTTTGTTCTTCAATCATATATTTATATACAATAGCTTGGTTATGTCTCCTCCTGTTTTAAGGGAAGTTAGTAACATGTTTAAGGTCAGGTGACCAATCAATGGCAGAGCTAGGACTGTGTCTAAGTCTCTACACCTTAGCTCAGTGCCTTTCCCAGGCATAATACATTGATCCCTTTATTTTATTTTTCCCAGCTAGTGTAAACCTCTGCGGCAACTTTCTAAGAGCTACATTTGTGTGTTTCCAATCCTGGTTTATAAAAATGTGAAAAGAAACTTGAAAACCAGTAGGTAAATAAATTCGAAGATTTCTAGTGTTTATACCCAACGATGTGTCGTAGCATTAATCCAAATGAGTGTTCCTGGATACCTGTACATTATGATCCAATTTATGAAAACTAACACACAATTCTGGGGAATTACTGATTGAGGGCCTACGCATCCACTCTCTCTGGAGAGGGTTATATCAGAATCAGAATCTCAGGGTTGGCAACACATTCACTGATCATCTACTCCAATGACGTGACAAAACCATATAATAAAATAGAGGAAGTCAGGCACCTGTTTCTGAATAAGCTCCTGTCCTTTCTCTGGATGCATATGTACAAGGTTCAGCTGTGGGGATACCGATCTCCGGAAAGGATAAATATCCCGAACATACGTCTGTGGCAGGATTACGCAAAGAGAAAGAAAAGAGTTCAGATGATTAAACTTTTACTCTCATTTCCTCTTTACCCAAAGGTCAAATAAAGTTATGTATTTTCTAAGGATTTTATTGCTTTATGCTCTCCAATTCTATAAAATCCGAGGGAAGGTAAACCCCCACCTTAGGAAAGCATCAAACCACCTAGGCTTAGCACCCTTTCCAAACACTAGGGTGCTAGATTAGGAGCAAAGGAGCCAAGGGCAATCTAATAAAGGACATTCTGGAGGAAGAAAGTCACTGTAAAGCAATGTCCTGAGATGCCCTTTGGTTATTAGGTCAGGTCACCACGGTCATTCTCAATGTAATAAAAAGAGGAACAATAAGTATATAAAAATTCCAAGTAGACACACATATTTATTATATGGGCAACTGAATTTTTCACCAGGAGGTAATAATAATGAATGCTTTACCTGCCTTATCTCCTTCAATTATTGCAAACTATGGTAGATCCTATTAACATCCTCTTCATTTTACGGACAAGGAAAATGAAGGGCACAAATGTTCAGTGCCTAGTCCAGAGCTACAGTGACAGTAAGGTGGTGTCACCCAAGTGGCCATACTCCTAACCTTTGAACAATGATGCCTCCCTGAGTGAGAGCAACATTCAGCAAAGTCATGACAAGTTTCCGACACAACCCAACAGGAGAGCATCCCTGCCCAGTCTCACCTTATTGTAGTGGATAAGATTCCATCGTTTATCCATGAGAAAATAATGGGTTGACTGAGATTCTGGGATATTAAAAAACTCCAGACACTCCTAGAACAGTAAGTATAAATGAATGTTTATGGAGAACATGCCATGTGCCAGGTAGTATGCTGAAAGATACAAATATCATCAAAACAAAGTAACGGCTTAGAAGGATTATAGGTCTTATACACACACACACACACACACACACATATATGTGTGTGTGTGTGTGTGTGTGTGTGCGTGTATCTATCTATCTATCTATCTATCTATCTATCTATCTATCTATCTATCTATATATGTTACATATTGGATTTGGATACACAGTTGCCCAAAGAATGATATAATAGAGACTGGTAGTGTAATATAAACCATCTTCTCTCAAAGTGCTAAAAGATGTGCAATTATAAATTCAGACTGGGGAGTGAACTGTGGAAGCACAGTGGCATCTACTGGTCTCAACGTCAGGGAGAAAGCATGTTTGGAAACACCATTAAAAATAACACAAGCTACAACACATTGAGCCATTATTGTATACCATATTCTGAGTGCCTTCCGTGTAGGTAGCTTGTATACACTGCACTAGTACCCCAGTACCGGTGAAAAAGAATCTGAGCCTGGAGAGGTCCTGTTCGATTTAGGGCACACTGGTTGTGGTGGAACTGGGGTTGGGACTTTACTCTGTTTGCCTTCCTGCTACTCTAGCATTCAGCGTGAGTGGGAGCATGGAGTGGTTGTTGAAGTTTGCTTCACTGGGCCTTAGAAATTCTCTGGAGATGTCTGGGTGAGGCCTGAAGGTTGCATTTGGTACTGAAATAAGATATGCACGTTTGGTACAACTGAATTTTTCAGGGGCCTTTCCTGCTTCCATCTGGGCTTGGAGCTGTGTTCCAGGAAATCAGCCTACCAAACGTTAGAAATCCTGATAGATGGGGAATAGCTGTGGTACTTTACATACTACTTTACCTTAAAAGCCTTACCGGCGTGTGTAACTGTGGATTGCCTTTCTGCTGAGGGGCACAACCATCATAACCATTAAAGATACTTTCTTGACTTACCTGATTTATTCTCAGGTATATATGTTCTGCTTCTTCGCTCATTTCTGTCCGTGGAAGTCAGACTGTATACTGTGCAACTAAGTTCCAGAGAAAGGGTCCCTGGCAGGATCAGCAGCTCCCAGAGCCTGCCCTAGCTCCCTCAGAGTGCAACCCCAAGGCCCCTCCAGAACTCCTCCCAAGTGATGCCAGGGAGCCCTGAAGGAGGAATTGACAGCATTCCCGGGAGAGCTAGTACACCTGAGAGTGTCAAGTTGCTGCTTCAGCTGAGGGAGGAGATGCATGTATTTGCCTATCTCAACGAGCTACAGTGCTCAGAGCTACAGCGTCTGTAGGTGTGGGGAAGATCGTGCAAGCAAATGGAGGAAGTACATGGTAGTGGAGCAGATTCTACAAGCGGTAAGTCAATGCACGTAATCATTTGAAGATAGGAAAATGGCACGTAATTCTCAACGGGATGATCAGTGAAGTGGCCACAGACATTGTGCATTGAAAAATCATTTCTGTAGAAAGCCAATCCTACCTTGAGCAGGGCTTCGAACTGAGTGTCTTCATGGACTGGTAACTGGGTTGGAATATCACACTCATTCTGTCCATGAACTACCAAGGTTTTGGTACCTACAGAAGGCATGTACAATCATAAGCTGAAGTCCACTCTAGTCAAGTTTATCTTAAAGGCACAAAATATTAAAATATTATCATTGGGCTGATATTTTTCTTATTATGATTATTATTCTTAGTGAGTGCTCAAGGTAAATTATGTATTGGACTAATATCACTCTTTTGTAGTTAAAATAGATGTTTTAAATATATTTATTGATAAATAACAAAAGCTACCATTTATGAAGCTCCCAATATTTTTGTATGTATTTTATGTGCATAATACTTAAATCTCACAGCAACCCTATGGTATGGATATCATGTCCACCCAACAAATGAGAAAACAAAGGAAATGGACTCTTACAAGTAAGAACTTATAAGTAACTTAGACACATTTACTTAGCAGAAGAGTCAGAATTCAAACCTTAAGCGTGGCAACAAGTATTATATCCCTGTATTTTAAATGAGATAATCATGCAGTAACAGTTGAGAAAATATAAACAGAGATATTAGCAAAATCATGACAAGTACTGGAATGCAGTTTAAATTTATGTTTTCTGTATTCTACTTGGCTAAGGAGTTAGTACTTATTGTACGTCATTCATTCATCATAAGTCTTTGTGAATGTCATGATATACCTTGACTTTTAATGAGCTGTTTTTCAGTCTATGAATGACCACATGAGCTTCTTTGCTATAATAAAAACTGATCACTTTGTTGGATAACCTATCAAACATATAAATACACAACTTCCATTTATGGAATGCTTGCTATGAGTCGGGTATGACAGCAAGTATTTTATCTACCTGAATACATTGATTACTCATGATTTTGCTGTATGAATCACGTCCTTTTATCCACAAGTAAAGAAAGCTTGAAAAATGATGTACTTTTTTTTTTAGCTAATACTAACTGTATTAATAAGTGGCAGTAACATGATTTTAATGCAGACCTCTACACTGCCATACCCTGTGTTCTCATCTTTATATAATTGTGTCTTTCTCTTTATTTTAATACATGGATCATCTCATATTTTCTTAGTCACAGCACCAGGATAAAGACTCGGAAGAATTTCTATCTTAAAGAAAAGCAAGTTATCAGGAGTGAAAAAGAACGGTAGCTCAGGTTTACAACACACTTCTGTTCTTTTGTTGTTCTCCTTTCTTTCTTCCTGCTTGTCTCTTGTCCAATTTTTCATAAAGCCATCTCTCACAGAGTTTACAAAGATCTGGGGTCCATGCCATGCAAACAGTATCATTCCCCTTGCAGTGCCAAACATTCATTCAGAAAGGCTCCCCATTCAGCTGGCCCCGTGCAATAGACTGAAATAAATCTTCCACCCTGGCCGCTCTTCAAGGATTGATTCACGTGGATCGGTTCTGATGTCTCCCCTTTCATCTGGCAACGGCTGACTTTTAAAGGGTCTGTTGTATTTCTTCAGATTGTATTAAACAAAAATTCTTTGAAGCTCTCAACATGAGGGTCAGGACTCTGAAAATTTTCTCATGAATGAAAGAGGAGGTTGGTCTTCAAAAGGGTTATTTATACTCTTAAACAAAGAGAAAAGTTATGTCCTCCAACGGCAGTAATGGGTTACCTGGCATGGAAGCAGTCACCAGCAGCTTGACCTCACACTGCTCCTTCTTCATGGTCTGCTTGAGATCCTTGAAGAACAGGCCCTCTACATAACCCACCACCTCCCACAGGAAAGTCAGGGTGGCCGAAATGGCATCCATCCCCCACTCGCAGGGGGTCCGTACGAAGTACATGATTAATCCAACCTAAAAGAACAGGAAGAGGTCACAAAGCCATGATGATCCTGAGCAAACATTCTCGTTTCCTTGGCTTTTCTTCCCTTAATCAAATATTCTTTTGTGCCTTCATATTCTCTGTTCAATGGTTCCTCTAATACTTTCAGCAAGAGAGGGTGGAACTGGAAAACCAACCAGAACAGGTTGACATACGTTTTTGTGCGTCACGGAAATGGTGATTTAGGACGAAAGCAGAAGACTGTTTTTGCAGGCTTCAAGTCACTTGGTAGCTCAGGTACTGAGGCCACGCGAAATTAATCTCTATGTGACGTTTGCCAAAACAGTATTTGCAGATTGGATTATGTCTAAACCTGAACCAATGAACACTGTGCTTGACTGAATTGGCGAACTTCACAGATTTTTCTTTGTGTCGCTAAAATCTTGAAAAGCTCTGTGTCGTTTGTACATATTTAGGTTGACATTTAAAACGTCTCATCGTAAGGTGACTTTTTTTGTTAACAGGAGAATATATTAAACATTCTCTACATTGAAATAAAAGGCAGATTGACTGTAATTGGAATGTGTATTTCAATGAATTTTGATGAAAGAAGTTTTAAGTACCTTATTCAACAGTACACGACAAAATCATAAAGAAATCATGTCAAAGTTTCCCTGCCCGTGGCTTTATTGATTATTTCTTGAAAAATTTCTTAATCCTAGAAAACTTTCTAGTTATGTTGAAAGAATCAGCCTATGGTGTCACTAACCTAATCTGCTTTGGTGGTTCTGAAGACTAACCACCCCAATGAGGGCCAAACCTCACCTCTAGGAGAAATCTATCAAAGACAGGAAAAGGTGGTCAGTCTTGTTAGGGTCTCTGACAGAAGTTCACCTCGGGGCCTTTCGATACCAACTGGAATGTCACACAAACGTGGTAGGGCACATATTTATCCTAAGGAACGCCCTAACATTTGGCTTTGATAACCTATCTCTGGTTATTGTGTGGTGTACATAGAACCAAAAAGGAGCAGAAAGTTTGGCTGGAAAGCTTTCTGGATTGTATTGCCACAGACTGGTGTCACTGAGCATAATGTTCTAGCCAGGGATCTTCCTAAGCTGGAGCCACAGGCAACCAGAATCTAGAGGGGTGTTTAGCACTAGGAGGAGCTGAGGTGAGGTTTTCTCTCAGCAAGTACCACTGGGAGCCCATAGACCCCAAGTCATCGCAGCCATGGGCTTTGGCTTCCACTAGCCAGGCATCTAGCAACCAGCCAGATAAAGGATATTGCCTCATAGAGGGAGGAGCCAGAGCAAACTTTGAACAGGAGACAGAATGCTGAACAAATGAAGGAGTACTGACAATACTGACTTTAATCTTGGCCCGCCATCTTGTTCATGTCCATGCAGTGACTTCCCTTGTCACTACATTTCCCAGGCCCCTTGGAGGTGAAAGTAGGTCCTGACCAGAATGTAGGAAGGCTACCCTTATACTCACCACCATGCCCTTGCTCTACAGAAGCTGTGGATTAAGGTCTGGACTTTGCAGAAAGTAGCTGCCTAGCCCTTGGACTGGTGTTTGCCCCATCTTCCCTATCAGTAAGTTACTCTGACTACAGTTATGTATGAACAGTATGGAGTGGCTTGCTTCGTTTTTCCATCTCAAAGTTCTCTGTTTAGAGGATATTTTGCTGTCCCTTCCTCCACCTTCCAACAACAAAGATCTTTTTTTCTCTCTAACCCCACATAGTGTTTAGAGATGAAAGAAGTTGGAAGGGAGGAGAATTCCTAGAGACTAAATATTTTTAGCCAAGAGAGACTGAACACTATCCAAAGTTACTATTTATATGTTTTTATCAGTCTGAACTTAAAACTGGATTGGACACTTATTTATATTTCTTCCCTTGTCAACCAGCTGGTGGGCACTCAGGAGGAAAGCCAAATCAGTCATAGACAAGAGAAAGGGATTACACATTATCTCTGCACATAAGAGCTGTAGTGTTAAATTTCTCATTCTGCTACAGATGCATGTGAATACCTCTTTTCTTTCCCTATCTGCTAGGAGACTGACAATGGTAAGGGAGAGAGAAGAAGTCCTTCCAACATAGACATTCACACAGCCATCTGCCTGGGTTAAGGTGCAGTTTCGGAGAAGAGGCATCAAACTAATAGTCCCCGAATTAGGACATAAGGCAGAGATCCTAAAGAAACTGGTCAGGGCCCCTGGGTGGCTCAGTGGGTTAGGGCTCTAATTTCAGCTCAGGTCAAGATCTCAGGGTCCTAGGATTGAGTCCCGCATTGGGCTCTCTGCTCAGCAGAGAGCCTGCTTCCTCCTCTCTCTCTGCCTGCCTCTCTGCCTACTTGTGATCTCTCTCTCTGTCAAATGAATAAATAAAATCTTTAAAAAGAAAAAAAAAAGAAACTGGTCAATTCTGGAGGGTTCAGGAAGGAGCTGTCAGGATGGTTTAAAGCAAAGATAGTTGCTATGGAAAAATACACTCACAGATACTTTCCATCCAGGGCAACATTTGCCTCAGTGTGTGTGTGTGTGTGTGTGTGTGTGTGTGTGTGTGTGTGTGTGTGTGTGTGTGTGTGTGTGTGTGTGTTCGTGTGTGTGTTCGTGTGTGTGTGTATTTTAAAAGTGATATAGGAAAAGGGAAAAATGACTAAATGGACATAGAAGTTTTCTCAACGGAAAACTAAAATTAAGAACCATCATAAACAAGTTGTATAATGCCAAAGGAAGACAGAGATGACACTGACGTTTATTGAGTGTCCACCACATGCCAAGTAGTGTGTCAGGAGTGGCTTCCCCATACGAACAATGGTGAATTTAGCTGACCGTGATCTACCTTCAGTTACATCATTAATGGGAATTTATTGACAAAAATTCCCTATGGCCTTTTCCTCATGTTGCTGCTTCTTAATTGGAAACGAACACTTACTAGAGGCAAAAACTCACCAAGTAGTTGAAGAGGATGTGAGACGTCTGAGCAGGAAAGTCTCCAATATTTAAGAGAAGTTTGCGTAGCATGTACATTAACTCATCCTGAAAGAAGAAGAGAATTTCTACATCTCATTCATTGGCCATACTATAGGAAATTAAATTAACTTCTTAAACAGTGCGGGAGGCTCTTGCTTTTCCCTCTTGTTGATTTCCATTATGTTCGGCATTTTAATATAGTATATGTGATGCTTATTAAACAGTATTTAAATCAACTACAATACCTTCTCTTAGGAGCTAAACTATGAAATCACTGAACAGTAGTCAGATAAGTTTTTTTTTAAATAAAAATTTAGACTGTGTCTATTGGTCATAGACAAATCACAGGAAAGCGGTACATTTACTCAACTCTATCTGCTATGACTTCCAGGTGTGATGGAAATGCAAGGCAGACCTATCTTGAGAAGCCATTAAACAAATGTGATTTAATGAACTTCACAGGTCTGCTTCCTAGGTTTTGAGTTAAAGAGATAAAGCTAGGTCGAGAAGGGATAGAAATGTCTATAATTAACCTTACCTCTCAGAAACTAAATTTAATCTTTCAACAAATAGGACCATAGCACAGAAATGAACAAATACTTTTTAAACACCAGTGGTTTTTTTCTTCTTTTTTGCTATTGCTCAGAAAACTACTTTTATTTGGCATAATCTTCTTACAGGTGACCAGCTAAATTAGATTTTTGTGATTAATGGACAGTTTCAACATATTCTAATAATCCTACCTGCATCACAGACTACCAAGCAATCAGAATTCAGGAAATGTACCCATTACTGAGAATACCATACAGAATTTAATCTTTGTCTAAAAGACTGAAAATCTTTCAGTATCTTGGCATCATCACTACTCTTGTACCAAACACATATGGAGACATCAGTCAATGGACCAATTTGAAGGAAAGCAGCAAAGTTTAGTACTGCTCATCATTATCACTACCTAAAGTATTTGCTCTGTGTCAGACACTGATGTTCTATGCATAGCGTTGTGAAGCTCATCATTGGCTTTTAACAGTGTTCACACACATAGCTACATGGCTATACTCTAAAGAAAGAGGAATTACTTGTCTATTGCTGATGGTCAGTTTTTCCAGAAAATGTCGAAGAACTGTTGATGGATCTTCAATTAGACAATTCCATAAGACTTGCTGGGCCACAGCACTCACTTCAGAAGAGAGAAGACATTGAACATTTGTCTTAAATAGAGACAAAGTGTTAGATACACTATTCAAACAATTTACTAAGCATTAATTAGTCTCCCTTTTTTGCCTTAACAAGGTTCTGTGAACTCTTTTTGTTGAAAAGTAGATTTTTTTTCTCTTTGCTGCTTATTTCTGAACATTTTCACCTATAAAGAAAAGGTAACAAAAAAGTACAGGATGGTCTTGAGGTTTTAGAATTGCTTTTGTAAAGAACATATTTGTGACTTACAATGATATATCATCCAACCTTAAGAGAAGGAAATCCTGTCATGTGTGACAATGAAGATGGATTTTGAGGGCATTACATTAAATGAAATAAATCAGACAGAAAAATACAAATACCGTATGATCTCACTTACATGTGGAATCTAAAATAAACCAAACTCATAGATACAGAGACCAGATGGGTGGTTGCCAGAGGTAGGGGTGAAAGCGATCGAAAGGTAAAAACTTCCAATTATAAGATAAATAAATAAATCCTGGGGCTATAACGTCCAGCCTGGGGACTACCATTAACAACACTGGCTTGCATATTTGAAGATCGTTAAGAGAGGAGATTTTAAAAGTTCTTATTATAAGAAAAAAATTGTTCCTACAGGTGGTAATGGGTTAACTAAACTTATTGTGGTAACATTTCATAACATACACATATATCAAATTATTATATCGTACGCTAAAACTAATATAATACAGTATGTCAATATCTCAATTAAAAAAAAAGAATACATTAGTGAATCTTTGTTGTGGAAATTACCCTAATACTAGGAGTGAAGATTATTCATCAAATTAGTCATATTTCAATGTTAGTTGTATGGAGAAATTTCTAAAGTACTCATTTGGTTTTTAGGAAATATGTTTTGGTTTAGAATGTATATGAATTAGAGATGATCTTTAATTATTCACCTGAATGCTTTAAATACTATCTTCCTCAGTGAGATAAAGTAGTTAAGCCAGTCCTAATTAGGCTCCCACTTCTAATGAGGATGTCTTAGGAAAAAATAATTATTCCTAATGTGAAGAAAGTGCTGCTTCTTTTTTGGGGCAAACGATCGGGCCAAGACTACCTGGAAATGCCCAAGCTACGGAAGCAGGTGGGCAGAAGTGAGTGGAGGATAAGCTAGAGGATCTTCAGTCTAAATGGTTTAATTAGTTTTCTAAACTAGAAATATAGGATTTAGCATGAATTTGTCATTCAGCCTATATTTTAAATAAAGGATACCAATATTTCACTTCTGAAACCAACCATCCAGTTAAAAATAGGAACTATATAAATAAATAATATTAACAAGAGATACGTAAATATAAGCTTTAACTTTCATGTGTCTATAAATAATTAAAACAGGTGTGGGTTTTTCTTAGGCTGAAATTGATCATAAAACTATCTTTGTATATTATTTTTATTCTAATTGCTAAAGTAGGGCAATTTAATACTGAAAACTTGAAAAATACAGAAAAAGAAAAGTAGGACTGGTAAGTCTACCAATCACAGAAACAACCATAAACATTTTGCAGTATGCCCCTTCATATACGTAAAATATATATGTACACGTATTTTTAAATAATATGCAGAAAATATTCTTTGGTACCCAGTTTTTAAAATAGTAATATATCAACAATTTTAATGTTAATATTCTTCTAGAATGTTATTTCTAACCTACACAGAATGCTGTCATATGGAGGTACCATGATTAACTAATTGCTTGTTGGACATTTAAACTCTTCTCTAATATTTTTTTTTAAATAAGGTACAATGTGTAGCATCCTATTTAGACCCTTATATCGTTCTTATTATTGCCCTAGGAAATGGCTAGAAGTTAAATGTTTATCAAAGGGCTTTCACAGTTTTAAGATTTTTCACACATACTGTGAAACTGTTCCAGAATTGCTTGTACTGAGTTCCACACTCTCATCAGCAAGGTGTGAGAATTCTTTTTTCCCTAAATCTTTACCACTATGGGCATTTTCATTTAGAATAATCTTTGTGTGGTAGGTATACTTGTAGTGAGCAGAGCATAACATAAAGGGAAGGTGAATCACTGTGTTGTACACCTGAAACTAACATAACACTGTATGTCAACTATACTCAAATAAAAAAATAAAATGAAAAAATATTTGCACTTTTGTAGATGAAATGTAAAATTTCATTGTTATCTTAAACAAGAATGTTGTTTACAGATCTTATTGACCATTGATCAATATGGGTAATATTGATAATAATATTGATTGTAATATCCTTTACCCATTTTTCTATTGGGGTTTAAAAACATCATTATTGAGCTCTAAGGCTTTTTAAAATAACAACATTAAAAATACTAGCCTGTTGTTTAACACAAACATCACTCATCTTTACCCCTTGTTTATCATTTCATTTTGCAACTATTCTCTCTAGGTAGTATGTCTGTAAATGTAATCAAGTGGAACAGATGGCATTGATGGTATCAAGCTAATAGCTAAGATTTTCTAAGGTGGCCAGAATTACTACTTGATTTTCATGTGGCCAAATAAATGTTATTTGGTTTTTTGGTCATCAACGATACTTCTGGATCCAAGTATTTATTTTAAGTGCAATTTCTTGGTCATAAAGATAGTGGGACAAGGAGATGAAGACAGTGATAATGTTAGCACAAATCTGTAATTGTAATACATACATAAAACAACTCAACATGTGACCAGGGGTTAATGTCTTCAAGAGCACTCCACTATAATCCACCAGATAACAGCTTAAGTATTTTATTAGAGTTGTTGATGGTTTCACTAGTCAAAACAATACCTGCTACTCCATCTTCCCGCACTTCACCATCCTCCATTAGATGAACGATGGGGAGCACTGCTGCACAGATGCATGCTGGGAACACTGCTTGTGGAGGCTGAGGCACATGGTGGTTTGGTGTGTGTTCCGTGGTGTGTTCCTCATCTGAAGAGATACATAATCGGGGTGCTTTTCTCAGTGTTGTAATTCTATTGCAACAACATTTCTCAGTTCAAAGCTTTCCTATTTAATTTTCTTTGGATTATAGGTATCTAGGTGTCTCAGCACCATTTGTTGAAAAGACTCTTCTTTCCTTACTGAATTTCCACAGTACCCTTTCCAAACATGAAATCAACACGAATATAATGGTTTACTTCTGGTTGTTCAATTCTATTCCATTGATTTACTGTCAATCCTTATATCGATACCACACAATACTGATGACTGCCACTTTGCAGTAAGTTTTGAAATGAGGAAATGTGAGTCTTCCAGCTTTGTTCTTCATTTCCAAGATTATTTTGACTATTCAAGTATGTCGAGCAATCATACTTTTTGGTAGGAATGTAAAATGACACAGCTAGTTTTGAAAATAGCTTGGCAGCTTACTCACAAAACTTGTACATAACTGTTTATAGTAGTATAATTTAGATTAGCCAAAAAGTGGAAACAACCCAAATGCCCACTAACTGGTGAATTAATAAACAATGTGGTATAGCCATATAATGGAACATTATCTGGTAATGAAGAACTGATACATGAGACCACATGAATGAACCTTGAAAATATTCTGAGTGGAAGCATCCGGTCACAAAGAGCCACATGCTGTATGACTCCATTTACATGAAATATACAGAGTAACAAATCCATAGAAATAGAAGATAATTTCTTGCCACAGGGTAGAGAAAGTGTGGATGAGGAACAACTGGTAATGGTATAAGGTCTTTTTTTGGGATGATGAAAATATTCTAAAATATTATGATTAGAGGTGCTAACCTTTGCATAAAGGGTTGCATAATATTGCATAATAATCAATGCAGTATATACTTCAAAGGGTTAAGTTTTATGGTACATGAATCATACCTCAATAAAATTATATCTGTTATAAAAAATATAAATGAGGCTTTGGCCCAATCCCTATAAGTTGAGATTAATGAGCATTGGTCATTTTTGCCAAGGGTTATACAGCCAAGGGTTGAGGACCACTGGTTTCTGTAGAACTTTTTAATGACTTTATAAATCAGTGATGAAATTTGTATAATCATGAGTAGTGAGTCCCAGACAGTTATTCACGATAAGAGAAAACATATTTTTTAAATTCATGGAACTGAAGGATATCAGGTCCTCCCCTCCCAGAATCAGATTTCATTATAGGAGTAGCATGAACTCTGGTCTTCCTTTGATTGTTAAATTATTCCAGAACTGCATCCTAAAGCATCCTACTGGGTCCTGCCACTCGTTGGAATCTCCAACCCAAGTAGATTTTAAAAAATAATGGGCACCTGGGTGGCTCAGTGGATTAAGCCTCTGCCTTCAGCTCAGGTCATGATTTCAGGGTCCTGGGATCGAGGCCCACATCGGGCTCTCTGCTTGGCGGGGAGCCTGCTTCCCCCCCCCCTCTCTCTGCCTGCCTCTCTGCCTACTTGTGATCTGTCGAATAAAAAAATAAATCTTTAAAAAAAAGATTTTAAAAATACTGATGTGTGGGTCTCATTCTTAGGAATCTCGATGTGGTCTTGGTTGTGGCCTGAGTATATTTTTAAAGCTCCTCACTTGATTGTAATGTGCAGCCAGGGTTGAAAACCCACAGCAATATGATTATTTGCAATATAACTAAAATAGAGTTATAGAAAGGACAATTAGAAAGGACAATTGCTGGATAAAAAATGTTTTTTAGGGTACCACTCAACCTAATATTTATTTTTTGAACTTCAAGTCCTGAAACAAGTTATTTAATGAAGACCGTGAAGTGTAGTAAGATTACTAACTGGCAAATGTTTCAAAACACACATGAGTCGTGAGGAATAAATAACATATTTATAAGAGGACACACCTTCAGCACTAACAGCTGAACGCACAGACCAGACTGACCCCCGGCGGAAGGAGTAATTCCTGTGGGAAGTGCTGGAGGTACAGGACGGACTCACAGACAGTCGACGGGATGCCAGATTGGTGACTTCTTCTACTGGCAAAGAAAATGGGGAATGTGACCTTTGGTTTTGTAAAACAGTTGTCATCCTCACAACTATACCTGTATTATATCACAAGCATATACTGCTCTCAGAGCATAAGGCTTAAGTAATTTAGAGTGTAGTTAACAAACGGAAAAAAATCTTTTAGAAACACAGACAGAAAATTCCTCCGAATTTTCCACAAATTGTGGAATCTTCCACAAAAGCAGAGCAGAGAATCACTGGATTAGAATGGCTCATAAGTTATTTCTGATGCCAACCAACAAATTGGCTGCATTTGTGAAGGTTGATAGTTAATGGACTAACCCCATTTTTAATGATGAAGGATTGACTGCATTTACTTTAATACACACTCTGGATTTAGCTGTTCTCTGAATCATAATCACTGCTTGGTCCATTATCATATTGGTTCATTCAGTGTGACTAAATCCCTCCTCTAGAAACAGGCCAACTCCAAAAATGAAGAACATAACAACTTTCCTCTTTCTTTTGCTAGTGTCAGGAGGTGAGAGACAGAGAGAGGGTGCATATCACCTCATGTCACATAACATCATTAATGTTCATTTCAAAGCCAGTCCTTTCCATTTCCTGTGACTTAGCCCCCCAGGAAGTCCCGCGTGTAGGGGGCACCTTCTTCTTCTGGCTCTGAGTTGGGGGTGCAGGTGGGCTCGTAGCAAGCCTCCTGGGTGATGGGGATGGCGGTGATGAGGCTGGCTTCTCTACCAAGACGTTTCTTCTCTTCCTCCTGTTGCAAGTTCTTTAAGATGTGTTCTGCTCTCTGATGGGAGCGGGACACAGCCCGGGCTGAAAAGGATTTCTATGGAGACATGAAGACCAATTTATTTTATAGAAACTGTTTGACAAGGTCACAGCCATAAGGAGTGTTCCCATAGAATTACACAAACATGGCACTTTGCAGAAAATGGAAGGGCACCCATGATCTAGTTTCATGGCCATTGTTTTTTTCTGTCAGGTTTCCAGATTGTGCGTAACTAAGCTATTCATTTTCATTCAATCAGAATAATTCTTCAAGAATAGCTGCAAGTTTTGGGATTTCACCTTTAGAATATGCAGTGATATCAATGATTCACTCTTTGAACATTCAAATCAAATAAAAAATTTTAATACTCTATTCCTTTCCACAACTTTTTGAAATGGTTTTTAATGAAGAACATTTATTTCACAAGGTTATTAAAAAAGAAAGAACCACGGAAAGAAGGAGGAATGGGATAGCTCACATAAACCAAATAGTTATATGATTCATTTCATTTGTGTATCTCGAGTATCTACCACACCATAAATACTTAATTATTGTAGGTAAATAGAGGGACACACTGCAAATACTTAACAATATTTGTAGGAACAAAGTGAATAGAAATTATGCGAATTGATAATGTTACTAAGGTTGAATACAGGATCTTTCCATAGGACTAAAGATTTCCTATGCTGAATGGTGAAGGAGCAATTAAGGGCATTAGATGGGCCACATGGCAATATATTTGCAGGTCAGGGGTTAAGCTGATTTATCATATTAAGGTAAAGTAAGAATTGTGGAATGAGAGAAAGAAAACTGGATATAGAATCAGGGGTCTTGGTTTAAAATTCCTTGGAAACTTGGGAGAGAGAATGTACCTGGCTCAAATGACTCCATTGTCTGTACAGGAGACAAATCAAAGATCCCTACATCAGTGATTCAAATGCTGGATTTACTGTATAAACATTTTCATGGGTAAAGAGCTCAAACAGTTCTTCAAACAAAACTACAATGCCTAGCAATTGTGCAATGTGCAAAAATGTTCAACCTAACTTCATATACCCAAGTGACTTTTTAAAGAATTGAGAATAAAAAACCAACGATTTTGTTTTTTGCCACTCAAAGTGGCATTAAAAAAATAATACCAGATGATTTGAATAAAGATGACACTTTCCTTTTCTATTGTATATAGGTAAAATCTTCCTGGGGCTATTTGGGTGGTGTATCAAAAATCTTTAATATTTATATACTGATTACCCTAAATTCCATGGGAATTTGTGCTAGAAAATAGTCATGGATTTGTCCCAAAGAACATATCTATGTTCTTTTCCTTTTTTTAATTTTCCATATTTTCTACATTACTCTTGTAATTCAGAAAACTCAACAGGTGAAAAAGGCATATTTTGCACTCCTTTTTTTCAAAAATCACTTATTTTTGGTTCTTGTCTATGAATGGACAGTGTTCTAAACTTAACTGTTCATGAATTACATTACTGATCTATTAGAGTACAAA
The DNA here is from genome assembly GCA_002007465.1 of Ailurus styani. Taxonomy (NCBI): domain Eukaryota; kingdom Metazoa; phylum Chordata; class Mammalia; order Carnivora; family Ailuridae; genus Ailurus; species Ailurus styani. Next base: position 2,045,154 of record LNAC01000199.1, on the reverse strand, counting down.
AGAGCTGAGGTCTCAGAGTGATATTTGTGACGATGATACTAATGATCAACAAAATGAAGAACAGACCAACATCCAAACAAGGAAATAAGAGCTGCCAAAATTCAGTTCTTTTTCTTACTCATCCAGGGTCAATCTCATTACCTTTTGGGTAGCTTACATATTACAGGTTAGATGAATATCTTTGTTTTATAATAATTAAAGACAAAAATACTACCCTTGGATGAGAAATCAATGGCTAAAGCTTTTAACAGTTGTGAAAGGTGGCTGCTACTGTGATCATAAAACAAAACTGTGTTGGCTTGAAGGTCTGCAAATGTTCACTACTGTATATTAGTTCCTTCTATTCTATTCTATTCACAAGAACAAAGACTTTTCATGGCTGATTCTCTGTGTTATGAAATTCTGATGACAAGAAGGAACAAATTGTCTCGTGCACTCATTGTCCTTCTCTCTTTCATGGACACCGCGGAGCCTGAAGAGATGAGAAAGAAAGTGCCTGTTACTCACAGACTGGTCTTCATTAATGGGGTCCTGGACACTCCCGCTGCACTGAGGGACCCAAGGGGGGTCAAACATGGGGACAGATGGCATTCCAAGCACTGGTGAGGGCAGAGTGAAGTTTATACTGGGAGGCGGGATCTGTTAGTTGATATCAGAACAATGAGGTAAGATAGAAAACAAGCTAGAATGAGTCAAAGTATAATTATGAAATCATCTTATAGAATACATGATGTTACAGAGCACAGGATGAACACCTCTGGGTCTCAGTTTGCTTATTAAAAAAAGGAAGGGTTTCAAATATATGACCTCTATTTGTGTTAATTACCCCATGCTCAAAAAATATCTATCTGTATAAATATAGAAAAGTATCTGAAAGATTATACCCCAACCTTTTATGGGCATACCTCTGTGGACAGTAGTAGGATACTGAGGTTTATAGAAACTTGATTTTCTTACTCTACCCCTCTTTTATATTTCATTATTTTTTTAAAACAAGAATTCATTCATATATGAGCTAGCTTTACTTATGTAATCACAGAGGAAAAAAAAATAAAAGCATCTCTTGGGCCACACATTGTAGATTTGAGGTTCAAGGATTTAAACAAGCCTTGGGTTGGGTTTGGGAATCAAATTCCTATGGCGGAAGTATCCCTCACCTTAAAAATCTGCTGTGCTCCTTCCTCCATCCGGGGCCAGACCTGGTAGCGAAACCTCCAGAGTGTGTGGAATTTGAGAACGGCGTTCAGCCTCTGTACTGTCTCTGGGTGGTGGAACTCGGACATCAACATGTCAGACACAGCCTCAGGGACTTTCACCGCGCACAGCAGGAACATGGCAGCTAGAGACAGCCAACAATTCATCAGCTACACATCTTTTAGCTTTGCTTGGCCCTGGGGGATGGGGAGAAGTGGGGAGCTGCTCCTATCTCCTGAAAATGACTCCTGAACTAAGGGAACCAGGCCACCAGCACGGGTGAAAGCAAATCTTATTTCAGCCATGGAAAACCAAATATGATCCTTTTGTGCCACCCACAATCTTCCAATATCCGGTGAGGGCAGCGCCAGCATGATATTTCTGTAGAATACCTAATTCTAAGCAAACTTCTTTTGGCTCACAGTGAAAAGTGAATGTGAGAGGAAGCAAATGAAAAAAGGAGAGGATATACTGAAATATCCTTTTTAGAAAAAGCTAAGAATCATGTCATAGTAATCCTGGGATAGTGCATAAAATTGCCCATTAAAAACTGTCCCAGTGATATTGAAAATAAATTCCACATTGTAGACTGTATGAGAAACCTCCACCCTTCTGAGAGATAGAAGAGATTGAGAAGCCAAAAGAGATTTCATGAATCATAATACCGTTGCTGTTTTTTAATTTCGGGAAAAGTCGAATATCAATAATAGAAAGGCCAAGTGCCACAGTCAGTTACAAAGTTAATGAATAACAGGGCATAAAAATACACTCCGTAGCATAGATGGATGATCCAGTGTCCATCATAAAAACAATTTAAAATCTCTCTTGTACTTTTTTCCTGGATCATGAAAACATACTCAGATAATTGTGTTAGGACAGCTGGGGTTGAGTGCCACTTCTGAAACCTCTCTGCTCTATGCTCCTGGGAGGGCCTCTCCACCTCTCAGCCTTTGTTTCTTTAGGGGCAGAATGCCAATGATGATGGTGATGATGATGATGATGATGATGAAACCTGCCTCCAAATCTGTTGTTACAATAAGGTACAGTAATGTATGAGAAAGAACTATGTGACATGAAGAGTACAAGACGCTTCTAAAACATATCTTATTTTCTAGAGGCAATGTGGCGTATGGGAGGGACATCTATGTGTGCAGTTAGAAGACCTGGATTTAGTGTTCTGCCCCTACTGCTTCTGATCTGCGTACACTCAGATAAGTCCCTTCAACCCTCTGAATTGCCAGTTGCTCACATATAAAGTGGTTATTACGAGGGTCAAGTAAAACCATGTGTGTGCTATAGTTCTATAAGAAATGTTAGCTCTTGTGACAATTAGTGTTTGATAATCCTTTTCTTTATCCTACTCGTTCCTTAAATTTCCACTCTTCTTTCTTTACTTTTCTTTAAAATGGGCTCTACTCTCTCTCTCAATTTTTAATCACCATGGTCTCCCCTCACATCATTGCAAATTGGAATTCTATTTACTCAATCCCTGCACTTAAGCAGTTTTCTTATAATGCTACTAATCAGTAGATCCACTGGTACTTTTTATAGCATTTGTTTTCTTTCAGTTTTTAACACTTTCGTGACCATCTCCCTGAAGAGCTATCCTTTGCTTGCACAGTTTGAGGTTGAGTTCTCCTACTTTTCTGGTCACTTTCCAGGGTTTGCTGCTGGCCACTCCTCTTCCTGTCCTCTGAAGGTAGAGAAGGCCAGTGGCTTAATACCCATCTTTCTGCTCTTTATTCCACAGATTGTTCCCCCAGAAATCCCATCCATGCTCACTGCTTCAGCAGTCACAAAGATCAGATTTTTCCTCAAGGTTATCTCTACCTTTGCCTTTTTCTCATTAGCTTTAATGTCATGTCCCCAAAGATTCATCTTCTAACCATCTAAAACCAAACTGCTTTACTCCTTGCTGCCATATTCAACACATACTCTATATACAACACTATTCTTTTTTTCTAGAACCCATGAGTGGCTTTCTACAGTTCAGTGAAAAGTCCATACTCCTATGAGTGTCATTCAAGGGCTGTTACAATCTGAGTCTCACTCACTTGTCTAATACCATGGACTGGGGACCCCTTTACAAAAGCCACCCCAGTCTCAATTCCTCCTGAGGCTTTCCAAATAAGCCCCATGCATTTCCACACCACATGTGGCTTTGCATATGCCATCGTCTTTCTTCTAGCTTTCCTTAAAGCCCAGTCTACCTGTTCACATCTTCCATGGAAGTCTCCATGGCTGTCTCATATTTGAGAACGTCGCCTTCCCTGTATGCTTTCTCAGAAACATGTGGTAGAGAAGAAAAATCCAAGCTTTAATGCAAACAAAATATTTTACAAAGACATTTGTTGCAATGTAGTATAAAAAACCAAAATAAACCAAAATTTTCATTAGTGGTCCAGGTTAAATAAATTGTTACTACCATTCAACGAAATATTTGGCAAGCATTAAAAAGAATGAGGTGAATCTTTTAGCTAATGCTAAAAAATGGTCTCTTAGGGAATGCTTCTAACCACTTTTCATTTGGGACTGCCCAATTTGAATTGATTTTTGCTCAAATAAACTCTTCAAATTTTTAGTATACCCCAGTTTATCTTTTAACAGTTCTGGTGTCAGGAACTGGAGAACCCTATGGCCCCCAGGGGCAATGAACAACCAGGTATGGATACCATTGGAGCCCCTGACATTGCAGGCTTTATTTTTAACTTTTTTTTCTGAGAGAGACAGAGAGAGAAGGAGGAGCAGGGGAGAAGCAGAGGGAGGGGGAGAGAGAATGAATCTTAAGCTAGGCGTGGAGTCCAATGCAGTGCTCAATCTCACCGCCCTGAGATCCTGACCAGAGCTGAAATCAAGAATCAGATGCTTAACCAACTAAACAACTCAGTCACCCTGGCATTTCTTTTTCCATGCTGGTTCTGAAAACTTGCCAGAATTAGACTGAGTCAAACTGGCTTCTGAGGACTGATTCAGATTTAGAAATTTGGTTGGGCTGGGGTCAGACTGCGTCTGAACTAAACCAGACTGGTCCAGTATGAGGCCTCAAGTGAATAAAATTTTGTTTTAAGGCTGAACAAGTAGGTTCACCTTACCTAAGGTAATCTTGAATGACAGTGGCCACCGTGGATAACTTTTAACCATTTTAGAGAAGCTTATCCATCCATGAAGTGCCCTAGAGAGAAAGCCATCTCAGCCAGGCACTCATTCTGTTGTTGGGGTAGTTCTAGATTTGGGGAGGGAAATATCTTTTGTTGTTGGGGTAGCTCTGGATTTTGGGAGGGAAATATCTTTTGCATCATCTTTGTCTCCTCATGTGTCCATGGGGTTGCTCAATATTGCCAGAAATATTTACTGTTTGTCCCAGATGAAACCTGACAAGTTATTCAAAGGGATCTTTTTTTGAAGTAGCTCTATAGTCAGAAGTTAGCCAAATTGGAAACTGATATTCAGAGCCTGATAGGAACTTTTGTTTTTAATGCCTCCTCTCCTAAGTCAAAATGAAACTATGTGCCCGGAGGGAAAGTAAAACATTCTGAAGCCATTGAGGAAGGATTTACTAAAACATTCCAAAGAGTAGGGATAGGGTGGATGGGTTATGGACATTGGGGAGGGTTTGTGCTTTGGTGAATGCTGTGAAAGATGTAAGCCTGATGATTCACAGACCTGTACCCCTTGGGCAAAGAATAAAAATAAAATTAAAATTAAAAAAAAAAGAAACATCTGTAAGTCTAGAACCTAGGAATCTTTTGATTTCCATCTTAGTTGAAGATCTTCTCCACGATATAAAGAAACAATCTGAGGATAATGTAGTTAGATGGCTGGGTAAGCATCTTGACATTTAAATTACATCCCAGTTCCTTGCAGAATTACCAAGCACATTTGTCTAACAAATCAAGTCTTTACAAAAACAGAAAAGCAGCCTTAGAAACAATTAAAAGCCCAACTATCCTTTTTACTAATCTCCAAACCCCTATTCATCTGAAAAGGCTTTCAGATATTGTAAAAAATGTGGATTTAGGAAACCAAAAGCCCTTCTTGAAGAAATTTATATCCTTTCTCTGAGCCTTTGAGATATAAATGTTGTATCTGGTTTTTGCAGGAAGCCAGAGCCGTCTCTTGAAATGCAAACTTCAGGGAGGTAATTCTTATCAGGAAAGTATATAATGGGCCAGTCCTCATGACCCCAGTGCAGCTCTTTCGGCCCCCCGGGTCCCATCCCTTGCTTTAATAAAACCATCTTTTTGCACCAAAGATTTCTCAAGAATCCTTCCTTGGTAGTTGGCTTTGAACCCTAACGTCTTTCCTACATCAATGTGATCTAGCATCATCTTTGATAAATAAAAACTAGTTTAAGTTTGTTGATTTAATTAAAACAGTGCTATCTTTAAAGTTATCAGCATTAAATAATACTCTTATTCTAATAGGTTTACTAAAAGTCAAATGAACTTATGTTATCTCTGTTGTAGAATTTATCAGCAAGAAAGATAACAAAATGATTAGCTGTTCAATGTCTTAAGAAATTTTCATGTGTAAATATAATTGTTAAGAATTAAGTAGATATAAGATTTACTATGAGGAAGAATATACTTCTAGAAATTGTGAAATGTATTAATAAATTTGCCAATTCACAGAACGCTACTATAACAGTCCACGATTGCTTACTTCTTAGTTACCACTAGGAATAAAGGATTCTAAAGGTTAAGAACCCTAATCAATATATGTAATTTAAACTACTTAGAAATAATAAGGATGAAAAAAAGCTAAGTAAAATGACTGGTTGTTCCAGAATGAGGAAGATGAAAAAATGAAGAACGAAATCTGAATGGGTACGGAAAAAACTGTAGAAACTATTTGTAGAAAAGGAATCTTGGAAAGTAAATTTTACATGTGGTTAAGCTGACTAAAGTTGGAACGGATGTATTTAAGTTTTTAAATAATGAGTTTTAATATTAAAAACACACTGGTAAAAAAGTTAGAATTTGGTTTTGTCTCTGCTGAAAAACCAAACTTTTCTTTGACTATCGATCGGTCTGTTTTTCATAAAAGATTGTGAAAAGTGTTTTTTTACCTTTTGGGTAATCTACCTGGAAAGCAAATGTTTTGTGTCTTACCAAAATAATTTACTGTGCTTCATGTTGTCTTTATCAGGGACTTTGATCACTTAAGAAAATCCAATCTTTTTTTTCTTTTAAAGAGAAAGAGGAGGGCGCCTGGGTGACTCAGTGGGTTAAAGCCTCTGCCTTCGGCTCAGGTCATGATCTCAGGGTCCTGGGATCGAGGCCCGCATCGGGCTCTCTGCTCAGCAGGGAGCCTGCCTCCTCCTCTTTCTCTGCCTGCCTCTCTGCCTACTTGTGATCTCTCTCTCTGTGTTAAATGAATAAATAAAATCTTTTAAAAAAATAAATAAATAAATAAAGAGAAAGAGGAAGGGGAGTGGGGAGAAGGAGAGAGGCAATCTTCAACAGGCTCCCTGCCCAGTACAGAGTCCCACGTGGGGCTCCATCTCAGGACTCTGAGCTGAAATCAAGTCAGATGCTTAATTCACTGAGCCACCCAAGTGCCCCTGTATTTGCCTTTAAAATCTATTAGTGGCTTTAGTTAAATAGATAGTTAAGTATTATTTCATAGTGATCTGAGATCCTATTTATTCAAATGATCAAACCTTTTGACATTTTGGCAGCTTCCCAAAATCGAATTCTAAAAGAAGTCTCTTTGATTTCAAAGTAACCGAGTTTTCCCAGAGGGGCCCTAGAAAACCTCAATTTGTCTCTCACCTTGTAAGAGAGATGTTAAACTAGGTTTATTTGGTATGTTAAATTATGTGGAAGCACTGTCAAGTAAGAATTGACAATAAACTTCTGAAGTTATAGGTGTATGGAAATATATTACTAATTACTAACGGGTATTCCAGAAATTCTTCTAAGTTTCTAGGAAGTTGTCAATGCTCTTGTCCAATTATTATCCTAAATTATTGTATACCACAGACATAACTGTGTTTCTTTATCAAATGAACTCTCATCAGATCTTTAATCATGGTTACTTTTTTAAAGGTCTTTTTGTTATTTACAGACAGTTACTGTTTTACTCTGATGCTTTTATAGAAATGCTTCATCTTCAGAAAGGTTCATGGTAATATCATAAAACTGAAATGGTTAAGAATTTCCAGAACTAATGGAAAAAATGGTTCAAGTAGAACAAGAATCAGTGATATGAGATTGAGTGGACTGATGAGGGTGATTATAATTTTTTTAACCCTTTTTCTTTGAAACATTGCTGGTTCCTTAATGTTTTATTATTCCAGATTTACAGGACTGTTTTTTCTCTTTTCTCTTTATCTATGACTTACAGTAATCTTACAAAGTATATTATATAAATAAAATGGAAACATTTACTTTTTCTCCTTACCTGATTCCTCCAGAATTCAGAAATTCATTGAGTATTCTTATTTTCACGACAATATAATTATTTGCATAAGTTCAATAAGAACCTATTTTTGAATAACAGGGCAAAACTGGAAATGTTGGTTTTATTACCAAGAATTTGACTGGAATGTTGTATTTGAGAAGATGCATAAAATCAGATATGACCAGACTGTTTGAAGGGACAAATGGTGACTGTGGAGTCAATAAAATCTCATTGGAAAAACTGGCCTGGTATCTTACTTATAGGATTCCCCACAGCCTTACCAGGTGAGTAAGGAAGGCCATTTCCTGGCAAGCCCAGGAAACTCAAGATATTCTGGGGATCTCAAGAAAAGAGGAATTCAGCCAAATCTATAGGTATTCTAGGTGAAGTCTGTTTGTGAGTTCTTCACTTGGTTTCTTTGCCTGGAGAGGTTTTTAAAAGTTCAATCTAAGTTCCACCAAAACAGATTTGAAAAAAGCCTATAGGATCAATCACTATTCCTACTGTACTTAAATAACCAGGCCATGTTTAATGAGAGTAACTTTTTTTTGGGTGACTGTGGAGAAAAAAATTGTTTCAGTAAAAAACTATAATACTTGTGGATATCAGATTCTAGTTCTATTCATTGTTTTTGACACTTTGTTATTTATCTGTACACCAAACCAGATCTTGAATTCTACTAGTTTCTTCAAGTATCTTGTTACAACTCCCTAAACTAATGTTTCCCACCTTCTGATTTGGAATCACTAAGAACAAAGACTGCCCTTGAACATCCTTGGAAGGGGTCATACCAGCTCCTCCTTACTACCCAGAAGCCAGCCAAACTTCAGGGACTTGAATGGTAGGTCTACATCCCTCATTAGAAAGAGATCCTCTAAACTCTTGGAAGTGCACACCAGCTGGAGATCTAGAATTAAAGTTGACTAGGGAGGTTCCTCCTCAGACATAGATGGCATCTTGGGGACAGCTCTACCAAGATCACAGAGCAAGATCATCATCTTCAATATTAAATCTTCTTTCCTGTTTCTTTTTTGCTACTTGCTTTTTCTTTCTGTTAATGAATAGGAGAGACAGTGCTCCTTAACTCAGGTAACTATGGCTGGATCTACTGCTAAGGCTGTATCTGTACAACGAAATCTCTATATTTTCTTGCTAACTTGGTATTAGATAGTACAATTGCTTTACTTCTCGGCTGAACACAGAATCTGCTGTGTGATAGTAAAATACTCCTTGCTGCACTTGGATCAAAACCTCTGGTATTGTAGCAAATATAAGAAATTAACAAATAAACCACTTGGCTAGAACAGGTATATTCTTTGGCTTATTTGATACCAGCTGGTTTGGTTCACAGGGACCCTGGCTGAGAAGCATCCTTCAGTCTCTTGGCATTAAATTCCTAATAGTTGTCATCATAGTCTCCCTGGTGTGCTACATTCTCTCAATGATCTTAAATGCATGTTCACATCCATCAACCATACATTACATGGTCTCACTGTGCTTGGAGAAGCAGAAAGAACATGGACGATGAGATGAACAGAAAAAACAATTGTTTTATGGATCTGACATCATAACCTATGAGTTTCACAATGAGACAAGAGCAACAAAACTTATCTGACTGAGAGTGGCACTAATACCAAATTTTTGGAAGATCTCTCATGTATGAGAGGATGACTGAAAGGGGGTAATTGTTAAATTAATTAAATAAGGGGACCATTAGCATGATGTGACTTTAATCCTGTGGTGACCTATGTAAGGAAACAAAATCTAAGCCTGTAAATGGCTCAAGGTTACAGATCATAGTGCAGAGGACAACCAATCACCAACAGCCAACTAGGCTTTTAGCTACAGCCAGTCAATAATTGCCTTACTTTGCTTCTGTCCTTTTTCTATGAAAGCCTCTTCCTGAGCTCCTGTCGGTGGAGTGCTCTGAAGCACTTCTAGTTTGGTGCTGCCTGATTGGGATAGATTTTTCTTCACATAAACTCTTGAAAAAAAATCTTCTAGCTATAAAGGAAAACTGCAAAATTCAAAGTCTTTATGGTATGTCCTATTTGTGTGAAAAAGGAGACAACATATACACTGGTACTTAGGGGTGTGTGTGTGTGTGTGTGTGTGTGTGTGTTACCCTAGAAGGATTCCTGAAAAACTTAAAAATTGTCACTGAGAGTCACAGGAAAGAGAAAATACTTTTAGCTTCATATCCTTCTGCATTGTTTGAATTTTTACCACATACATTTTGAAATTAAAACAACTCTATATGACTAAAAAAGTACAAAGAAGAACTAGAAAAAGGTGAAGAACCCACATTTTGCATGTACATTTTACTAGCTATGTGGCTTTGGATAAGTCACCTAAATTTCAACAGATTTGTTTTGATATTGTAATTTGAACATAAAACATTACTCGTGTACAATTTAATACAGTTAATGACAGTGGTTCATGGTAAATCTGGGAAATCACAACACACAAAAAGAATTTCTCTTTTGTGAAATAGAGTGAAAATGTAGGTTCTGGGGAAAATCATTTTTTATAATTTGGCAATGCCCTCCGAGAGACATACTCTCTTGTGCAGACTATGGGGTAAAAAGTAAAGGGTGTGCTTAGCACTTCAGCCTCCCTCCCCATAGTGTAGGGCTCTCTACGGTTCTGGCAATTGCTGTTGATCTGACCTAGGAGTGAAAGGGAATAGATGCACTTCTTTCTTAAAAGCTGGGATGAGAGGTGCCCAGGGTCATGGGTGATCTTTCTTTACCTGCCGCCCCTGCCATGTGCTCATCCATGCTGAGCAGAAGTTCCCAGGCAGCTGGCTGGATGTCTCCATACATCTCTTCTGTCAGAATTGGTGCTGCCTTGATTAGCAGAGATAAAGGAGCAGGTGACAGGCTCATCACCTGGGAAACGACGGAAATCACGTCTTAAAATCTTTGAAGCCACTGATTGCTGTACTCCTATTGAAACTCAAGTACCACTTCCCTTCCGTGCTTTCCTTAAATGACCTTAAAATACTTTCTAAAATGCAGGCATATTTATTGGCATGGTGTATAACAAACTTCATATCTTATTAACTATATCTTATTAATAATATCTTATTAACTTATAACTATAAAAGATACTAATTTTATAATGCTTTCACCACAAAAACTATCTTGCAGTCACCTAGGGAATGAACTGTAGAGTAAGCTCTATGAGAAAAGAAAGACTCCAGCCAAGTATATCTTTGTGTTACTGGACGTTTAAAGCATCCTGTTTTCCTTTTTGTTAATAGCTGATGGTCCATGGCAGACAATGAGCAGCTTCTCATTTATAAAGGAGTTCCATTCAGAGAGTTAGTTTTCTAAGCCAGTAAATCTGGATGATATTATACTTTTAAAACATTGTATATTGTGGTGATTGCCCTAGATTAGGCCACGGAAATCCTATTTAATCTATTTATTTCAAATAATTTATTTTTTAAAGATTTTATCTACTTATTTTAGAGAGAGAGCTCGAGCATGAGCAGGGGGGAGGGGAAAGGGAGAGAGAGAATCGCAAGCAGACTCGCCACTGAGCATGGAGACTGAGGTGGCGCTTAATCCCATGACCTTGAGATCATGACCTGAGCCCAAACCAAGAGTCAGATGCTCAACCACTGAGCCATGCAGGTGTCCCCATTATTTCAGATAATTCAGGTGATCAATGTAAGTTGTGGACAGCCTAGGTCTTTATCCATTTTGAAAACTTTCCAGAAGGGGCACCAGGATGGCACAGTTGGTTAAGCGACAGACTCTTGGTTTCAGCTCAGGTCATGACCTCATCGTAGTGAGATCTAGCCCCACATCGGACTCTGTGCTCAGTGTGGAGTCTGGTTGCGATTCTCTCTCCCTGTGCCTCTCCTACTTGTGCGCTCTCTCTCTCTCTCTAAAATAAAGAAATAAATCTTTAAAGAGAAAAAAACTTTCCAGAAAAACAAGTTATTTTTCACACACACCCCTGCCCCCACCTTGGGGAATGTGTGTAATGATTTAGATGTTAGGTTGTAATAACAATATAACAATGTGTCTTGCACTGGATAAGAAAAGTGTACTATCTCTTTTATTTTATTTATTTTAATTTTTATTTATTTATTTATTTATTTGAGAGAGAGAGCAAGAGAGAACATGAGAGGGGAGAAAGTCAGAGGGAGAAGCAGACTCCCCGTGGAGCTGGGAGCCCGATGTGGGACTCGATCCTGGGACTTGGGATCCTGACCTGAGTCGAAGGCAGTTGCTTAAGCAACCGAGCCACCCAAACTGTGACCCAATAAGGTTATTATCTCTTTTAGTCCATACAATAATCCTTTGAAATGGGCCTAGTGTTACAATCCCCATCTTATTTATGTATGAGGCAGCTAAGACCAAGAGAAATTAAGCAACTTGCCCAAGGTCCCAGAGCCAGAGCAGCAGCTGTGGGATTTTAACTCAGAAAGTCACGTTCTAAGAGTGGTGAGCGTTGCCACCACATGCTGGTGGGGGATTGGCTCTATGGAGCTGGGGGAGTGGGAGGAGGCACGGTTCCAGCTGAGCTCCCCAAGCCGTGTCTCTGTGGAAGTTGGCTGCCTTAACAAGATGGGATTTTTTTTTTTTTTTTTTTTTTTTTGCTTGCACACTTGGTGACATTCTTCCCCACCAATTAAAGAGGTCTTCATGCTAACTGTGCCGACTGGCACTGGACGTCTCAAGCATTGTAAATGGGCTATCTGGCCCCCCCTCCTGATTACTGCTCCATGAATGTTTCTCATCCAGCTGTCAGTACCTGCAGTCTGATGTATTTCAGCATTCCTGAGTCCTTTTTCCCTTCCAGGTTGGCCTCTGAAACTCTCTTCTTCAGAGAAGGTGTCCGTAGGCATGACTTCTCTGAGCACTGCAAAGACCATAAGATAGGTGATGAAGACTGTACCATTCTCTCGAAAGTCAGCAACACTGTTTCCCTCCAAATTTTCCAAACAACCACCTTCATCTAATGGGAGGGATGATGTAGTCCTTTTTGTAGGCCCACACCTTCCGAAAGTGGTAACACAGTTAATTTTCGAATGAAAGGAATCTCAGAGATCTTTAGCTACAAACTCCTCTTTTCCCATGATGGAAACTAGGGTCCAAAGAAGCAGAATAACTTGACCAAGTTACTAAGCTGACTGTGAGCAGAATTAAAAAAGGACAAGGATTTCTTGACTTTCATTTCAGAGCCAGTTATAGTCCATGAAGCTTTTAAGACACACATCTTTTAAAAAATTAAGTCAGTTAAAACCCACTCTAATAGCTCCTATTACAGGATTGGAGGTTACACGTTGGGCATTTGGTCATAGTAGAAAGAATATATTTGCTAAAAGAGTATTAGGAAATAAAAGATAAAAGACTCATAAAGAAAGTACAGGTTCAGAGCATTTATTATCTAGGCCTGAGATGTAATGTGAAATGGTTTCCTTAAAAAAGCCAAACTCATTTAAAAAACAAAAAACAAAACCGCACTCATCGATAGGAGGCAGCAGCTCTTTTTTCAAACTGTCTCCTGAACCAGGGTCCAGAATAAAACTGACTTCTGCTTAAGCACAGAGGAGACAGGCTTTCTTCCTCCAACTCCCTAAATGTCAAGGGATGGAGGGGACAGAGCAGCTGGGAGAATGATCGGTCCCAATGGTGACAGGCTCTTGTTTATTTATCCTGAGTCTTGATTGCTCCTAGTTGTGCCCTCTGGGCTCTGCAAAGAGGGAATCCATCCTTCTACACAGAATAAATGCTCATTTGTTTTTCCAGTTTCATGTCAATGAAACACTTTTTCCCTCAATGCTCAGGGAAAAAATGGAACTCCTTAAGAATTTTTGAACAGAGCTTCACAGTGTTATAGATGGAGATATTGGAAAGAAAAGACAAATGTAAAAGTACATGAATGTTCCAAGAAAGTCCTTTAAAACTCTGACAAAAAGACCCAAGACAATGCATCTGGTGTGTGACTGGTATGGAATGAACTTTAAGAATGAATCTACTTTGAATCAAATGAATCAGAGCTCTTGCTGTGTTTTCTAAAGCTAAAAAGGTGGAGGCACATACTTGGGAACTCCTATCATTTGAAGAGATAAACCCTGCATTGCATCTTTTTTCCCCCCTCTGAATGTAAAAACAATATAAAGCAAGACCCATGCCTGTTTTATAATTTGGAAAGTGTTCTAAAATCATATGGCAATAATTTTCCATATAAATGTAGGGATGTGTTTGACTTCCTTTTTAAAAAGTCAAGTTATTTTAAAAGGTGTATCTCTCTTATTCTATTTATAAAACTATATGAGCAAATTGCAGAATGCTGCAAAACACAGAAAAACCCGGAAGAAGAAAACAAAAACCCCTATAATCCTTAACCAGTGATAGCTGTTAGATTGTTCCTTTAAACCTTTTTTTTTTCATTCTGTGCATCTTAGCACAATGGTCAGGATGTCCTATTTGTGGCACACAATTTTAAACAACTCATTTTATTAGGATCTTATGTTATTTCCCAGGTCATTAAATAAGATTTTCAAAATAGGATTTAAAATATGATTTTCAAATTTTATTACTATTTTACCCTTTTTCCTCTGGACATTTTGTCTTTTTCAGTTTTTCAATTTAACCAAGACCTCTTGGTTAAATTATAGGTTTTTTTAATCAGGCAGATACCAGCTTAGAAGAAAAAGAGTGAACATTCATGTTTGCCTCTGACACTCTAGGGAATGCAGGATTCTGTTTAATTTCGTTTACTAGGGACAGAAGGTGTATGTTATTAATATTCTTGCACGCTTCCCTAGGAAGCATGGTGTGTTCTGGTTCCTCATTGTTAGGATGCTTGTGTTAGAGGAAAGGGAAAGGAATTAGCAGGGCTTTCCCTCTAGGGTGATGGGCTAGGGTAATTTGTGGAGGCTTGGAAGGTAGGTATCAAAGATGCATACTTGCGTGATGGGCACTTGTACACTGTGAAAGTCCTCAAGTCCCTCTACTGCATGACCCCTAGTCAGACTGAAAAGCCTAACATCAGTTGCTTTTTGGCTTTTATAACTCAATGTAAACTCTCTTCTTGGCTAGAAGAGAGCTAATTGCTGGATGGAGCAGGAGGCTAGTTTTTTTAAAAGATTTTATTTATTTATTTATTTGAGAGAGAGAGAGAGAGAGAGAGAGAGAGAGAGAGAGAGTATGAGAGAGGGAACACAGGCAGGAGGAGCGGGAGAGGGAGAAGTATGCTTCCCGCTGAGAAGGGAGACCAATGCGGGACTTGATCCTAGGACCCTGGAATCATGACCTGAACCAAAGGCAGATGCTTAACTACTGAGCCACCCAGGCGCCCCAAAAGGAGGCTAGTTCTGAAGGCATCTTTTGTCATTAGTGTTTCATGGAAGAATAAGAAATTTCACTGGACTATGAGTTGCACATGCTGGTTGGAATTACAAATCAAACTGGGACATGTAAAGAAACCCCAGACTAGTAATCCAAGGCCAAAGGACAGAAAATATCACCAACAGAGGATGACATGCATTGTGAGTCATTCTACCAGAGGGAGCCATGGCCAATGGGAGGCAGCTACACAGCCCCAAGAATTGGCAAGGATCCTGGGGCATGCTTGCTGCGGCCTGGTCTTGGACCACTGACATTTTCTTCTTGGTGTATTTCTTGGACATATATTCACCATATTTGGCTTTGTGACTTCTCTCCTCATTCTGATGACTGTGGATCCAATTTGCAAAACAAAACCAATCCTTTGACTGACCAGGGCTTTATCCCATGATGTTTGGATCACAAAGAGGAAGAATGGAACCCATCAAACTCCTGTCTTATGGAATTAAGGGACACAGAGTCTGATTCATGTGGTGATGGTTGCTGGGATTGAGCAATGATGATGTACCCTAGAGACTTTCAGGTCACATACAAGATGAACAAAGCAGGAGGAGGTGGTCAGCAGCAGAGATGAGGAAGAAGATGGAGATACAGAAAGAAGCAGAGATGAGAAAATATGCCCATTATGATATAGAGAGCAGCTTTGGTTCTCATTCCTTTAGGGCTTGTCTCTTTCCTGGTCGGTCCCTGATATAATGAGATTCTGCTATGTCCTTTGAAGAAACTAATTATTTGAACAAGTTTCAGTGGGTTTCTTTCAACAAAAATTATTGACCAGAGAGGCATGATACTTAATTATTTTAAATAAAAAATTAATTTATTCATTTAATAATTCAAGAGTTTTTCTTAGGAGTTAACCAAATGTCAAGAACTGGGTTAACCTTTGGGGGTATGCTGTGGAGCAAACCTCCCTTGATGTTTGCCCTCATGGACAGCGTATCTTACTAGGAGAAACAGATAACAAACAAGCAAACAAATGAAAAATCATGGTAAGCATAAAAGGAGACAAATGTCACGGATGAGGGTATACTGTGGAAATAATGTGGTATTTAAAATTTAAGAAAACTGGGGGAGCCTGGGTGGCTCAGTTGGTTAAACATCTTCTTTTGGCTCAGGTCATGATCTGTGGTTCCTGGGATTGAACCCCACATCGGGATCACTGCTCAGTGGGGAGTCTGCTTCTCCTTCTGCCCCTCTCCTGGCTTGTGCTCTTCTGTGCTCTCTCTCAAATAAATAAATAACATCTTAATAAAAAAAAGAATAGAATTTAAGAAAACTGGAGTTAATTTACTGAACTCTCTAGGAAAGAGATCTTCCTGGAAACATATTTCATGCCAAAAGAAGTCTAATTATTTCCCCAAAGGTAAACTAGACCTTTGGGCCCTCACACATCTTTGACATATGAATTTTTAAAAAGATTTTATTTATTTATTTCACAGAGGGAGAGAGATCACATGAAGGCTGAGAGGCAGGCAGAGAGAGAGAGAGAGAGGAGGAAGCAGGTTCCCTGCTGAGCAGAGAGCCCGATGCAGGCCTCAATCCCAGGACCCTGAGATCATGACCTGAGCTGAAGGCAGAGGCTTTAACTCACTGAGCCACCCAGGCGCCCTGACATATCAATTTGAATGAGGAGACATTCTAGCAGAAGAAATTAAGACCTATGGCCTGGTTTGGTCTCACAACAGTGTTTTCCATAGCTTTGGAAAATTATTAGTCCTGTAAGAAATCAGTTGGCTTCTTGCCACTTGCATTGACTTCACAGAATTTACTGACACTGTGCCCTTTCTTTTTCAGACACATATCGCCTTTTACCCTCCTATCCTTTTTGGCTGAAAGGAAAAAAAGATGGTTTCATCTACTCCTTTCTTTCATCAGCAAGCACTAACTGAACATTTACTCTCTTTAGAACATAGCATTGGAAGAGATATGTACATACAGGAAAAATCAAAGAAATTCTTTGGTGAAGGTAATATATAGTTTATAAAAACCCCTCAAGCTTGGAAGTGCACTAAAATAGACTAACAGGATATACAGTGTGTCTCTGAGCATTGAAATGTAGATTAGCAGATTGATCAGAGTTACATGGGTTATAAAATGTACTAGCTGCCACAAATCTATTCTGTCATAAAAACCAATTCAAAAGGAAATAGGAATGAAATATCGATTGCTCATAAGGCTCGATTTTAATCAGAATCACTGCTTTTATTCTTGATTTATCGCCTACTCTACTTTCATTTTGGCCCTAGAAATGTGGGCATTCTTCATTTATGTGACAGGTTCAGCCCAGGAAATGGAAACATCATGAAAGAACAAAAAAGAACTTGCACAGGAGGCTGGCATTTTGAAAATAAAATGTTTATTGCAGCAGACTCAATACATTTTTTCAGCTCTTCACCTGCATGCCTAATTTAAATATGTTAAGATTAGAGGCCACTTAACTCTTGCTTTACTTTCTCTTTGCCTTTCTAAAATGTAAGCATGCCTAAGTTTTGCAAGCCTCTTCTGCTACTTCTAGCCAGTGTCCCTGGTGAGCTAGGGGTCGAGGGCACTCATGAACTGGCCAGCCCACTCGTTCAGTCTTTACTGTCCCTCTGCTCTAAGAGATGAACTCTAGTAGGTACAGTGGGTAAGATTGCCAGTTTCCCGGAAGTTCATAATTAAGTTGCGGAGGAGAAATAGGAAGATAAGGGGCCCCATTTTGCAGGCAGAGTGATCTTAAAACTCTCAGCACTTGCCACTACTCACAGGACAAAGACTCAAATGCTTGCCACGGCCTGGGCAGCCCTACAGGGTTTCGTCTCTATCTGCCTGCACGGCATGCTCAACAGTTCCCGCTCCTCCAGCCATGTCCTTCCTACTCATCTCTTCTCTCAAGCTGTAAAATTCTGTATTGAGTTAAGAGCCATGCATCCTTCAGTCAAAACTCACTTGTCACTGTATTGGAGAGGCTGTCTGATTTCCCCTGACAAGTTCAGAGTCTTGTTCATAAGTTGTCTGAGCACAGGGTGTTTCTTTTCCCGTGCACTTACTGCTGTTGAAATCTTACAGCAATTTGGGGGATTTGAGTCTCTTTAACCAGGTTGTGTGTATCATATGAAGACAGGGACCATATCTCTTTTGCTCATTATTATACTCAGCACATGGTATCGACCCAGCATGTCCATAGGTTCTTTAAAAATTTGTTGAGTATATACTAATGGATTGATGGATGGATGGATGGATGGATGAACGAAGAATGAGAAAAGCCTGAGTAAAATGCCATTATAATTTAGAGGATGGAGGAAATGAAAATAACATTAATCATCTACCACAGTATGCTCTGTGGTTAATACTGGGAAAATCATAAATGGTTTCAAGGAGGAGGTGGCGTTTGAGTTGGATCTTGAAGGATGTTTGGGTTTGGCCACATATGGACTATAGGTGATGGTATAGTTGGAGCAGTAAGAAATCTCAGAGTATGTATGGTGAACATCTACAGAGTATGTCGGTATATTTTTGCAACTTCCCACAAAAGTGGTTTTCTCCTAAAACTAAGAGAGTTTTTATATGAAGGAGAACTTACCTAAATAAAAATACATATACATATCTGTATACACACATACACACATCACGATATGTACATATATGTTTTTCTTTTTATGACATCATTAACAGTTCATGAATTACCCACATTGATCTATTCCCCCATGATTTTCCATCAGAATATGTATAGTTTGAATACCATGAGATACAATAAAGTCTAGTTAAGAACCTCTGGATTTGATAATCCATATTTCTAAATTAAAGTCTAGCTAAGTATGTTATAGATGTGAACTGTGACAATCCTACCCTTCTGAGCCTCCACTTCTTCATTCGTAAAATGGGGAGTACAGTATCTCTTGCACAAAGTTTATAAGAATCAAAATAGCACTTTGTCAGTGATACATACCTGCGTTATAGCCTTACTTATAGCCGGAAGGCAAACAGCACACTTATGCATGAAATACAGATTTTTTTTCTTTAGAATCTCTTGTATTTCTTCAACGAACTGTATTATAATTTAAAAAAGTACTCCTTTGTGAGCGCTAAAGCATTACAAATTGCTGCATGACTCAAATGTGAATTTTTTGTTATTGGTCATATTCTCCAGTTCTTTGATTTGAATTTTATCACCCTCCCCCAACCCCACCAACCCTGCCTTGCAAACTCCTTAGGGGAAGGATATTCTAATACTACTTATTTACTTTTTATTTCTCCCAGAGTATCTGGTCTCATATTGTGCCAACAGCAGGTGCACAGTGAATGCTCAATGAAATGAATAGGTATTATATCAAAATCTCTTTGTAAAACCACTTGTGAGGAGCAGCTGCAGGGGCAGCCAGCAGCACTGGGTCAGGCGTCTTGGCCATCACGCCTGTTTTGGGGCAGGTGGGTGACCCAGGGCTTCCCCGGCAGGAGCACGGCAGCCTGGTTACTGTCTTCATCTCCTGCCAGCTCAGCTGTTCAGTGTACTTGTCAGGAAAGAGCAGCTGAATGCTTAGAAAATGTAAGAGTTTCTTAAAGGAGTTTCCTTTGGTCTGATTTGACCTAGATTACTCTATTATTTATCTGTGAACAGCTGGGCCATTTGTTACTTATTCCTTAATAAGGAACTGATAAACTATGTCAGTTTCCTATTACCGCTGTAATAAACTACTGCAAATTTCATAGTGCAACACAACACAAATGTATTATCTTACAGTTTTTGAGGTCAGATCTACAATGGGTTGGCAGGACTGGGTTCCTTCTGGAGGCTTGAGGGAATCATCCATTTCTCTGTCCTTTCCAGGTTCTAGGAGCTGCTGCCCCATTCCATGGATCATGGCCCTTCATCGCTCTGACCTCTGCCTCTGTGTACCATCTCCTTCTCTAACTCTGACACTCTTACCTCCTTTTTCACTTATAAGGACCCATATGATGGCAATGATCCCACCTGGATAATTCAGGGTAATATCCCCTTTAAAAGATGCCTACCTTATTCCCATAGGCAAAATCTCTTTTTGCAACATAAGGGAACCTATTCACAGGTTCTAGAAATTAGAATACAGACCTCTTGAGGAGACATTATTCTGTCTACCACCATAACCGACTCATCACCACTACCCCTATGAATTCATATTCATTCCCAGAAATAAAACAAAACCTGGGAAAAGATTCCATGTGAGCTCCTGGACATGAAGATAAAGCACCTGTCTTTCTTAGTTCACCTTCTATCTTTGTTCGAAATCACACAGATCTGTAACCTGGTTTAATACACTTTTGGTGGCCTGAAATTTGCATTTGCAGAGAAAAGATTGCTGGGATATGATCTTCCCTATCTGAGGCATATTACCAGGTGACGTTTCACTCACCTCTTTCTGTTTCTTGCCCCGGAGAGCCACACTGCTACTGCTGTTACTCTCCCGGAGGGAGTCCACAGTGTCTCCGTAGAGCAGCTTGATGGCTCTGACCAGCCGGGCGCAGGAGCGGCTGTGGTGCAGGTAACAGTGAGGGTGGCAGTAGTCAACGTGGGTGCAGATGAAGCTCTGCTGATTGCACAGCAAGATCATGACCTGGAACACACACGTCCTGGAGACTCAACCAGGCCATCAGGGTTGAAACCACAGTGAGTCACTAAGTCCCTCAGGAAAGCAAAGGGTTACAACTCTTTATGTACTTGGCTTCTTGGATCTCTCCATTCACACTTGATTAGAAAGAGCTTTTTGAAACAAGAAAAGGTTAAGTGACCTCAAAAAACTTAAACCAGTTTAAACTTAAACCACAGTTAAAACTGTGGAGTGTGTGATTTCCCACAAGTTTCAAATGAAGATTCTGAACTTAAACCACATTATTTTTGCAGCTCGTATGTTGTGGAAGGAGCCAGGTAGAAGAGCATCAACTATTGAGAAATTTTGTACCAAAGGATTTGGCTGGCCTTTGACAGCCATGGGATATCTTTAGCTCCAGTCTGTCCATGTGGAACTGAAAACACTTCTGCATCTTCTACGTTGGCCTATAATCTTCAACTGAGCCTGAATCTGACTATAGAGCTTCATTTCTTCTCTCTACAAATTAATTCTTCTCCAGCTTTTGGGCCACTCTAGCTCTTGGGGCTTGATCTGGCTCAAATCCTCACATCACCCAGACTTCCCAAGTGGGATTCAAGAACTGAGTTGTTTTAAAGGATATGGTTCTTTTAAGATAAGGAATGAAGGCCTTTGAGTTTGTAACTTCCGAAGTTGCCTTCCGAAAAAAGGCAATAGCAGTCCAATGTACACAAGGCTAGTCAAATATGCATAGAGTAATCTTCCGAATGCGTCCATCCTTCATGAAACCGGTTACCATCCCAACGCCTAATCTGTGAAAGACTGTGTGCCATACTGAATGGAGAACATAAAGTAAGTCTACATGGATAAGGCCAACCAAACCTACTAGATGGGGCTACCACACTTTTCCTTAGGAATAAGAGGCCCTACTTATGCTGAGGCAAAGAAAAATAACAATAATAATAAATTCCATACCCTGTCAAACTCAGATAACAATATCTCACACTTTTCAAAGTTAATAAAAAAAAATAAGTGTTGTCTGAGAAGAATATCCAGATCTCTCTTGAGATTCACTGAACATTCATCCCTGCTATTCCTGTACGTACTGGTATAAGGCAGGGAACATATAAGAACTGTAAGGTTTCCATTGTTATGTTCATATCTGGCTCTTAAAGAGAAATATCAAGAAAGCTTAGCAACACCAACCAAAACCAAATAAACACACAAATGACCATATGACTAGACTTTAAGTTAGAAGATCCTGATTTAGTACAGTATCTGGGGTGTAGGTGACCTAGAAATCTTTAATTTTAAAATTATACTCAGGGATGTCTTTTTGGTAGATACATTTCTAAGATGCTCCCCAATGATCCCACCTTCTGGTATTAATGTCTTTGTGAAACCACCTCCTGTTGAGTATGGACTAGTAACTTACTTCTAACCAACAGAATGCAGCAAAGGTGAGGAGATATCACTTCTGTGATTAGATGGCATAAGACACTGACTTCTCTTTCATTATCAGACTCTCCTTTATTGGCTTTGAAAAAGCAAGTAGCCATGTTGGAAAGGTTCACAGAACAAAGAAATAAAGGTGACCTCTGGCCAATAGTCAGCTAGAAAATGAGGCCTTCAGTCTAACAGTTCTTGAGTAACTGAAATCCTACCAAGAGTCATATGAACTTGAAGGCAAATTATTTCCCAGTCAAGCTTTCGGTTAAGACTCCAGTCCTGGCTAATACTTTGATTGCCATCTTGTGAGAGAGCCTCTAGCAGAGGACCTATCTAAACTGTGCCAGGATTCCTGACCCATAGAAACTATAAGCTAATAAATGTGTGCTGTTTAACATACACACATCTATATTCACATATGCATTTGAATATATCTATTTGAATGCATAAGATTGCATTCAACCCAGGCAGTCAGGACCTGAAAGACAAGGTGTGGAGAGAAAGGGTGTTGACTGCGGTAAGCACAGCGTGAGTACATGCCACATTTCTCCTTCAGGCATAAGCAGCCAAGGAAGCAGGCAAAGCTTTAGGCAATTTCATGAGCACTGGAAGATAAAAATTGGAGTTCAGAATTGCCAACGGGAAGAACTGAGTGGACAGTAGAGAAGGGAGGTTTGGAGAAATGAGACTTGGCACTTGCCTTCTAGGCATTTGTTGATTGAGTAGCTAAGCAGCCAAGCAGAAACCACCTGACAAGCAGAACGGAGATTTTGGCAGTTTCACTGTGATGAGGAAGTAAAATTGGAGTTTCTGACCCATCAAGCCTGGGGGCACACCCAAACTCTCACTGGGAACCTTGGAATCCTTCAACTAGGGGGTGTATATTGGGAGGGTG